>CM057105.1:5636182-6128682 GCA_029959045.1 Taenioides sp. WSHXM2023
AAAGGTGTTGGGAAAAGCAAAACAAAGTGAAGCAGCGTTGACAGCAGAAGACTGACGGTTTGGAAACATTAGGAAACAAGTGGAAAATGTGCAACAAACTGACCCCAAACATGCCCTGACATCAACTGAATATAAAGGAACAGTTACACAAAATAAGATATACAAAACATTATGAATAAACTGAGCTAAAATTATAATGTATTTAATGTAATAACAATATATTACTATACATATAAACAACAAAAATACTGTATAATATAATACATAAATCTATAGCACTTTTCCTGATGCCCAATTCATGCATTATTCATTCACTTTAGTCACAGTTGGCCTGGGTTAGACTTATTGATACTTTGTAGTGACATCATGGTGTTGGGTGTTCAACATGTATCTCTATTGGCGAAAAGTTCATCGGTTACTATGGTGATACAATGCCCACATTAGCATTAACACTGAGAAAAAAACATTTGAAGATAGTCTGAAAACTGAAGAAAAAATACAAAATCAGGTTTAGGTGTTTGATTTTGTATCAGTAGTAATATGGCTGACACTCTTTGCTTTGGCCTTTCCTGACTGCAATCATTACTGTCAAACCATTTTCAGATTTTCAGGGAGGTTTATGTGACTTGCCCAAGGACACAATAACATTATACACTGGGATAAAACCACCAACCAATTTGTGGACGATTGCTCTCCTCCTGGGGCCTAGTTATTATGGTGGGATATAAGATACAGATTGGGCAGTGGATTTTGTTTGTGTCTTGTTCAAACTTGTGGTAAATGTGATCTTTTTTTTTTCTTTTCTTTTTTCCTCTGAGGAGCCGTATTTGTTTTGATATAAACCATGCTTGTCCCTGATTGGCTAATCCACCTGTCAATCACGCCCATCAGATTCACCTGTGACTGCCAATCTTTCCTTTTGGCTTTTCCTGACTACTACCAGTCCCACACCCCACATTCAGATGTTCAAAGGGCTTTAAGTGCCTTGCCCAAGGACACAATGCTATTACTCACTGGTATAAAACCACCAACCAATTTGTGGTAAATGAGGTGAAAAAAAAAAAAAAATGCTATTGAAAACAGGTCTAACAAACATGACCGAACCAGTAATGGTGCTCTGCTAATCAGAATAATGAAATAATTGAGGCAGCTATTTTTTTGTTTAGACAGTCAGTCAGATTTGTTGTTGTTTTGCTTTAATAAGTAATAATTTAATCTTTTTAGTGTCTTTCCAGCTACAAGTAAAGCCTTGTATTTATGAAAACATTAAATTAAAGTGCGTGTCTTACTCAAATTATATTTCCAAAACATAATACGCTGTAGAAACATTGTGCATGCCACATTTTCCATGGGAGACTTATTTTAGAGAGAAAACAGAAAATATATTGTTTTAATTCCCATAAGAAGCTATTAAATCAACATTTTTCTAATTATTTCAAACATTGACAATGATTATGCACATTAGTTTCATGTTTATATATATTGACTGTCTTAAGTAGGCACAGGTTGCATGCAAATTGCTAGGAATCAGAGCCATGTTTAGCTATTTTGTTGTTTTATTTAACGATAATAATTTTTACTATGTGTTTCCAATTACATGTAATATTACAGCAAATATTTAAAAACAACTAAATTAAATCAGTAACATGTTTATATATATTTGGGCTAATTTGATATCCATTGCAATTGTTCTGACAAGCATCGTGATTACATTTGCAATTTATGTTTTAATAATGGGATTGTCTTCAAAGTTCACATTTTAAACGCTTCCAGGAGAATTGAGAAAAACACTGAAATATGAACTGACAGATTAATACAAGAATCACATTTCAGGACATGTTTGTACAGATCTGAACTACAGGGTTAGCAGTTTTTATGCAGAATAAGACAGGAGATTTTGTTGTTTGTGGAGAAAATGATGGTACTTAAAGGTCCTATATTACACAAAATTGATTCTTGTGAGCTTTAAATCATGTTCGAATGCTGTTGCCTCATCAAAAACATTCCTGTGGTGTTTTGTTTCATTCACACATGTTTGCGTAACCCTTTATTATTAGTCTGTCTGCATTTCCAAAGCTCAAAATACTCTGTTCCACCTTGCGATGTCATGAGGACTGTAGTTTTACCTTTTAACTTTAGTTCAGTAGAGTAGAGATAGGTGATTCCAGGTCTGAAATAATCCAAACAATTCTAGTGACTTTCTGTATTACGTGACATCACAAGGTAGAACAGAATGTTTTCTGTTTGAGAGAAGAACTCAATCTAAATATACAGGGTTTGTGTGAATGAAAGAAAACACAACTCCAGGTATGTTTGTGATGAGGAAACAGCATTATAACATAGAGACAAGCATAATATGGCCCTTTAAAAAATGCAGTATTTGCTCATTCAAACTGTAACTTTGATTCTATTGCAGGTTTAATATATAATGAATATTGTATGTCTTGTGCAACTACAGGTTGCATGCGTAACGGGGAAGGCTGAGATAAAAATAGCCTGGTTGACCTCTTCGGAGCGTGCTCTGTTACATGTTGTGGCTGTCAGATAATGGTGCGCTGTCCCTTTAAGAGTGCACTGTCCCTTTAAGAGCGTACAGTAGAGCAGAGCGCTGGTGTGTGAGGCGCAGACAGAGGAGAGGAGGTTGCGTGACTACTGCAGACCAGGCTCTGACCTCAGAAAAGTGGTTATGAAAATGATCTGTTTGAACGACTGAGGCAGAGGGGGAGAGAGGAGAAGAGGAAGGGAGGAGGAGAGAGCGAGAGAGAGGAGAGGAAGGTGGGGGGGGGGGGGGGGGGGGGCGAGACAAAGAGAAGAGGGAGGGAGAGAGAGAGCGTGGGGGGAGAAAAGAGAGAGTGGAGGAGAGAGGGAACGAGAGAGGGCAAGAAAGAGAGAGGGGGGTTGAGAGGAGAGACGGTGAATGAGAAGAAAAGAAGAGAGAGGGGGAAAGAGAGAGGAGCGGCGAAAGAGGGGATAGAAAGAGGAAACGAGATGGAGATAGAAGAAATAGAGTGGGAGAAGGGGGAGAAGAGATGGAAGAGATATATGAGAGAAGAGAGAAGAAGAGAGAGGGAAAGAGAGTGATACGAGAAAGGAGGAAGAGAGAGAGGAGCTAAATGAGTCAGACAGGGTGAGAGAATAGAGAGAATATGAGAAAGAGGAGGTAAAGGAAGTATAGAAACAGGTGAGAGAGAGAGAATGGAAGAAGACAGAGGTGAAAAAAGACTTGCATTGTACAACAGGTAGTTTGGATATGGAGTTTTTTTTATTACATTATTACATTTATATTCATTTTGTTTACGCATGAATTTCAAAATAAGAGATGACACTGCCATTGATCCTTTAATATAACAACATTTTTATGTAAACAATCAAATACTGCACAAAGAAATTTAAAATGTCTCATATCAAAACACTTTCCCTCCAAAAAACTAAGCATTTCATATAATCATATTCTTAATCCATTATAAAACACAAGTAATTTTACATAACATAATTTTCTGTTATTCTTCTTCTCTGTTCAGTTTTAGAAATGCAACCATGGACAAGCACCGAGTCACGAGAGCAGCCAAAAATTTTAAATGAGAACAATTCTGGAGTAAAAAAAAAACAAAGAATGAACAGTTTCTGAGAGAGTCAAGTATCAGGTTTACAAATGTACAGGAAGCAGCTGACCACATGGAAGCAATTGGACCAAGAAAAAAAAGACATGAAAATATATAAAAGTTTGAGTGTATAAAAGGAAATCGTTAATTCAAAACCGTCACTAGTTTTATGTCTTGTTTTAGTAGCGCTGTCAGCACATCGACGTATTATAACACCTGATTTATTTGTCGAGATTTGACCACTTTACAGAAATCTAAAAAATGTGATATTTACGCCAATGCAACTGTAGTTTCCATCGCTCACTTTCAACAGTAAAAGTGTGAAAATTATAATCCTTTAGTTTAAAAATATACTAGTCTTTTGAAGGTGACCAATACTTTTATACAACTATCGAAGCAAAGTTACCTCTCCACAGATCTGACCTGTAACTTGGTCTGGTTTGGTTTTCCTGAAGATATAAAGGTTTAATACCATATTGTGAAACATTCCAAACAAGCAATAACATGGAGAAAAGCTTTTGACGGACCCTCCACCAGAAAAGTTCCACAAAACACCTTTAAAATCAAAATTAATACTTTGACAGTTATGATCCAAAAATACTCATACACATTTGTCTATTTCCTAGTTAGTGGGCTTTATTTAGCCTCAATCAGCTCCGCTTTCATCTCATTTTGGGTTTGTAATCACCAAATGTAATGCAATAATCCTATTTGGACAGGAAAGTTCAACATAAGTCCACTGTCTCATTCATATAGTCTACGCTAATGTGGCGTAATGGATCCGGTGTGTTTGAAATAATTAGAAGAACATCAGGTTAGCCTCTGTAATGCGATTGTGGTCTGCCCAGAGGCTTCTATCTTTCATTTTGTCTGGCCATCAACCCAGTCTGCAAAACCCATAGTGTGTAATCAAAACTATGCAAGCCATTAATTTAGCTTTTCATGGCAGAGGAGACTATATATTTTAAGTTTTGATTTAGAAGGAAATATTTGTGACAAGAAACAGAGCAATGTAAAGTAAATTAGGAGCAGAAAAAGCAAACTCTTATTAGAAATACCACTAAGCATAAAGGGAAGAGAGGATAAGATAGAAATGAAGATATGAGCAATTGCGTGTGAACACTTAATGCTGAGGCCTTCAAAGAGCACAGTGGAGCACATTGTATCCACGAATGGGACAGTGTTGGGAGAGGAGAAGGAGAGGAGGAGTGGAAGATGAAGGGAAGGGGTGAAGGAGTCTGTATGTGTCACTACAATAAGAGGCTTTGTTTTGAACTGAAGGATGCAAGCTTTCATGGTTTGGGTGTGAAATGGTCAGACATTTCGCTGTAGATCAACAAATGCACAAATAAACACATTTAAATATTATAAGGGCCTTTTACGCTGGTTCGTCGTCACAAACATACCTGGAGTTGTGTTTTGGTTCATTCTCACATGTTTAACTCACAAATCCTGCATATTTACTGTTAACGCTTTGTTCCAAGTTGTGCTCCACTGTGTTTTTAAACTCAATACACCTTCACTAGAATCACTGGGATAATTTCAGACCTGGAATTGCCGATCTCTACTGAACTAAAAGTAAAAGGTAGTTGTTAACTTGAAAACTACAGCTTCATGACATCACAAGGTGGAATAAAGCATTTTGGGATTTGGGGATGTAGACAGACTAATAATAAAGGATTACTCAAACATGTGTGAATGAACCAAACACAGCTCCAGGTATGTTTTTATTAGAGGTAAATGCATTATAACAAGGCTTAAAGTAGAGCTGAGTAGATCTTCAGCTTAAAGAGGTATTGAAGGAAGATACACTGATAAAACTTTGTTCAAATGATATTACAAAACCACACAATACTACATAAACCCCATAAACCGAGACTGTATCTTCAACTTCTGCTTAGTGACAACTTCTACTTAAAGCCATAGTATGTAACACTTTAGCCAAGATATGATTAGGATAGAGTACTGTCTTAAATTTTCCTTTTTGCCACATAAGAATTACTGTATTTTTGAGCAACAGAAACACCCATAATGAATAAATCCTACATAGATATGTTTAATGTCATACCATGGGACATTCCAGGCAAAGCAATAACATCTCCATGGAGACAAGCAGGTGATGGAAAAAAAAAAAAGTTGCGCAACGCACCTTTAAAGCTATAATATGTAACATTTTAGCCAAAAGATAAGTATGTATAGGATAGGTCTTAAATTTCACTTTTAGCCACATGAGTAAATTATTATTGTTTTGTTTTTTATACAGTTAACCTGGTTTAACAGTTAAAATTCAGTGTTTTATTTTGTAGTTACATAACAAGAATCCCACAGGGCGCTCACAACAAGTTCAACTGGATTCTGGCTAAATAAGTCATGAGTCGTGACGCTTAAATAATTTCTGTTGTGACTGTTTGCAAACACAGAAGTGAAGGAGCCGCTGGAGACTCAAATGTGATCTAATGTGATCTAATGCCAGCAAGACACAAGACAAGATCTGTTTTAAGATTTTGTAACAGTGAAAAATCCAGTGATGGACCACAATTAAATATTAAACAAATCAAACCAGCAAAAATAGCTCCAGATGCCCTCCCTTACACATTTCTCTCTATTTATCTATGCCTGGAACTGGCACAATGAGTTATTTTAATACAAAGCTGTTAGTCTGGGTTTAAAAAAGGGTATTGGATCATAATTGTTCTTTCTGCATTGTGTAACTTTTCTGCCATCTGGTTGTCTCCATGATGAAAATGTTATTGTTTTGCCTGAATGTTCCATAGTCTGGCATTATACTTTTCTATCTCCATGGTGAGAAGCCAGTAATGCCACCAGGCTAAGTTATGGTCAAGAGCTGTGGAGAGGCAAGCTCAAACGTATGTAAGAATGCATGTTTTTCAATGTTTTTTTGAGCAATAAAAATACATGTAATTTATTAAATATTTGACAAGCTTAATGCCATACTGTGGAACATTCCTGGCAATCCTTACCCAGACAAAGTGATGCGCAGTGCAACTTTAAAGTGTATAAAAATAGCTTATCTTCAACTAAATTAAATATTATGCAAAAGAGCTGGTGTTACCACAGAGAAGTTTTATGATCACATTTATTTTTAACATAGACGTAGAAAGTTATGATTTTTTTTTGCATATTGTATTGTATATATTGATTTAGTTATGTACTTGAGTATTATTCGTTTGCAGTAACAATACTTTTTGATACTGTTTTATTTTCCAGTTCAGTATCTTTGTTTATGCCTGATTTAAAGTGCCTATAGAGCTTTAACATAATGAGCTGTTATAATGTCGTTACCTCAACAAAAACACACCACACTAAAGCTCAAAATGCTCTGTTCCACCTTATGATGTCACGAAGCCGTACCTTTTACGTTTTGTTCAGTAGAGACTGGCAATTCTGGAAGTGAAATTATCCAAGTGATTCTAGTGAAGGTGTATGGAGTTTAAAAACAAGAACAATGCAACACAATGCAGTATTTGTGTGTTAAATATGTGAATGAAACAAAACACAACTCCAGGTATGTTTTTGATGAGTAAAAATAGATATCATAGATCAGAAAACAGTGTAATATGGAGCCTTTAAACTTGCCTGCATCCCTGTCAGTGAGTTCAAAGTATTCTGTCACGTCATGTTTACTGTATGTGACAGTCTTTGGTTCACCCCTCCTCACACTTTAACTGTACATCTCTACAGCTGAGTATAATTAAGACAAATTGTAGGCTGGTTTATATTATACACAGAAGCAGTCTATCCATTATACTGGGACCTTTAGGCTTTCCCATATGTCTGTGTTTTTGTCATTCGTGACATTGTTAAACCTTGGTCTCACAGTTGTTGCATCTACTACAGTTGTGGCATGTTGGTATTTTAATTAACCTATTGTGGGGTCCCATTTTCGTGCCTCTTTTGTAGTGGTATTGTAAGGAACACAATGCAATAATTTAAAAGAAGTTTATGGTTTGTATTTAGCTAAAAAGGGGAAATCTTGGTGCAAAAATCCAAGAATAATTGGTATACTTTTTCCCATTTGAAAACAAGATGATTTCAATTAGGTTTGATTTAAGTTTATTTTATTACAGTGTAAACATCTCAAACTGAAATTCCCTGAAACCCAAATGACAATTCAGCGTCCATCCATTGGTTATAGTGGTCAATTATTCAGGCACTGTTATTACATCAGATGCTCTTCCTCATACAGGCCCGGAACAAGCAAAAACAGGCTTCTGACAACTTTTACTACTTTTCCTATTATATTATCTAGTTCATTGTACTACATGAACAGGTCTATTGTCCAAATAAGTCAAAATGTTGAAAACCTATAGGCTAGTTCTCAAACTGTTGTTAGATCAGATGTCCTTCCTCACACAGACTTCCTATTTTTTCAGGCTTTGAAGTGGCAAAAACAAGCTTCTAATAGCTGGAATTTCTAACAACTTTCCTATTATATTTTGAAGTTCAAATTTTACATACTGCATAAACAGCTCTATAGTCCAAACAAATCAAACATTTTGAAAACCTATAGTTCTCAAACTGTTAAATCAGATTCCCTTCCTCACACAATCTATTTTTCAGGCCTGAGATTGACACAAAGACAGGCATCTGATAGTTGGTATTTCTAACAACATTTACTACTTTTCCTATTATATTTTCAGGTTAAAATGTTATTTAATACTACATAAAGAAATGTATAGTCAAAACTGTTTAAAGCCTACACTATATTGCAATAGTTCTCAGTACCTAAGTACCTAAAACAGTTTTAATATTAATATAAAGTAAAATATTTGGCATCCAAGTAGCATCAGGCCTACCCCAGATCTAATGAGGAACTGAAAACTAAACTATAGCGTAAATAACTCAAAAGTAGGACCAATAAAAATAAATAATTATGCATGATAAACTTACAAAAAGCCTTTAATTAAACCAAATTAACACTACTGTAATGCTGAAAACCTGTATGCCACTATATACTGCTGGTCTATAGTTAAAATAAGTTATAGTTGTGAAGTGTTGAGGAAGCAGCGGTCACTTCCTTTTGTCTCCTCGAAATCTGACAGAACAATGATTCACACATGTAGAGTCCATTTCATTTACGACGTCAGTAAAAAAAAAAAAAAAAAAAAAAGAGAGAGAGAAAAATCACTTATCTAGTCACCTGCTTCTATACTTTCACATTACACATCAAATAGACAGGAAACAAGTGATGGCTGTAGCAGTTTCACACATTTTTATTATCATTTGACCATATGGATAAAATTACAAACTTCCCTTATAAAATCTCAAACCTCTGACCACCATGCACTACTACTAGGCAAGTACTTAGCATGGTGGGTGAAGTGTCTTGCCAAGGGACACAACGACAAAACTTGGTCTGACCAGGAATCAGTCCTTTGACCTTTGGGTTTGGGGAACCACTGCTCTAACCACTGTCACCCCAAAGTGTAATTTTTTCCTTTAAAATACTTATATTAATCTGACATATCAATTTTGTTTTGTTTTGTATCTACATAAAATAACATAATATGACATATGTAATAATAATGACTATGATCTGATGTGTAAAAGAAATACCAAATAATTTCATCAATATTACAAAAATTGTACATGAGAAATTACACTTTTTGAAAAATCTCAGAAATCACTCTACATTTTTCATTATTTGAGTAGATTCAACTTGATCTTCCAATGGACTAAGTGCGTTTTTCTTAATTCACGCAACATTAGATTCTGTTTCTTACTTTAAATCCAAAGATGTGTTGTTTTTCTTATCTTAACTGTAGCAAGATGTATTTTCAACTACAAAAAGTCTTGTTCCATTGGTAGATCATTTTACTTGTCAAGTTGAAGTGAAATTTACTCAAATCATGATAAAGCATTCTTATTTCAAGTAATCTTAACTTGGCTAGATTTTAGTTTTTGCAGGGCAGTATCAGCAGAGATGACATTAACTACCCTTATGTTGCTTCATAATGACTAGACGAAACAGGCCTTCTGTATTGTGCACTATTTTGCAGATCTTGGCTGCAGTGGTGGGTCAGACCTCTCTTTGGCTGTCTGCCTCTTCAGTGTGGGAGTGATTACATGAAGATTACACAGCGGCCACAGCTCAAAGACACTGTCACATGTTTCATATCAGGCCTGAAGAGAAAACTGTAGCTCTCGCCTCAGTACAGGGCTGCAGTCTCCTCTGAGGTGTGAAAACTGGACCTGAGCCATTTCAAAGCATTGCATTGTCATTTACTGTCCTTTTTAGTCTTTTCATCGCACTGGAATCAGAAATAAACTCTCTGGTTGGCATGCAGTGTTAATAAGGAAAAAATAATCAAATGACTTTAATATATTAGCATTTTCAGGTTTGTAAATATTTCACATTTTTGTGACAGCTCCTCAATAAATTATGAAGTAAATAAATTTTGCACACGAAAAAGTGTAATCAGCATTAATTTTAATATTCTCCTAGACTTTTTTTTATTGGAGTAAAAAGAGATTTCACATTGGCTATAAAACTGGAAGACAGGTCAGACACACACACACACACCTACACACACACACAGACACACACACACACACACACACACACACACACACACACACACATTAGCAAACCAAGACAGCTATTTCTGGTCGGATTATGTTAAAATAAAGATCAGATTAAGTCTAATCTTCAGACAGAGCAATGCCTCCAGTTAGCTACACACCCCCAGGGACTGTTGATGACATCAGCTACATCTACCCTCCTTCAGAATTTACATCATCAAGGCCTTTTTTCCTATACAAAAGAAATATTATGTACTTGTATTACTTTCAAGTTGTTACTCTCCATGGCAACAGTTCTAATAATTTATAATTCTGGATTAATTAATAGTGAAATTCTGCTTATTTTGTTAAATCCATGACTTCAGCCATTGCATCTACTTACTTCCAGTGTTTTTTTATTTTTATTTTTTTTAATTTCCAGTGTTTTGACTAAAGTTGTACCCATCGCGTGCCCACAGCGCCGTGTCTATTTAAATGTCTGGACTTCTGTCAGGGAAAAGCTGTCGGCATGTTTCTGAGCTAATAATGTCTGACTCTTTCCCCCATGAGAGCCACAAGTGCTCCTCTGGGAAGGCCGAGCAGGTATGGGGTGTAAACTGACCCCTCCACCGCTAGCGTGCCACGGACTGTTTTCAAAGCTAGCCACATGTGTTAGGATTGCATAACTGTGAGGACGCACTGTGTAAATTGTGCTGTATTCCTCGGAGGAGAGGAAAGAAGAGACGGAGGTGTGTGAAGAATAATTTAATAAACAACTTTGACCCAAATAAGATCTGCTGATTTTCCCATGCAACAACGATTTTAGCTGTTTTGCTGCAGGCTTCTATTGGATAATTATTAAGCATAGAGAACATTGGGAGCAAAAGTAATTGAGTAAAATTGCAGGGAGAATGGTTACAAGTATAAACCAGCTAACCCTGTAATCTGCTTAGGTTAGCATTTTCAATATCAGTACATAATAACTCTAAATGTTATTGCTTCTAGATGGTTTTAAAGGTGCGCTGCGCAACTTTTCTGTGGGAGGGTCTGCTACCTGCTTGTTTCCATGGAGATGTTATTTCTTTGCCTGTAATGTTCCATGGTATGACTTTAAACATACAGTATCTATCTGACACTTGCTCATTACGGGTGTTTCTGTTGCTCAAAAATACAGTAATTCCTTCTATGAATAGGGGCGCCTCTCCACAGATCTGAATTGTAATGTAGCACAGTGCTGTAACCTGTTTGTCTCCCTTGTGATAGAGAGATTTAATCTATACTGTGGAACATTCTAGACAAAGCAATAACATTTCCATGGAGACATGCAAGTGGCGGACCCTCCACTAGAAATATTACGCTGTGCACTTTTAAAATGTTACTGCTCCAGGATGAGTCTTAATTTTAAAATATAAAATTGACCAAAAAAAAGTAAATAAATCAGTCTCTATATTATGATATTATTATGTAAAAAACTGAATTATTATTATTATTATTTATTTTATTATTTTTTATTTTGTTCAGCCCAAATTATACCTGATACATGTGTATAAGCAGATAAGTAACTATGGCATTTTTGGGACAACATATTAATGTAACAAACTTTACCTTTACTTTATTAATTACAATACCCATTTCATGCAATTTTTTCTTTCTGAACCCCAAAAAAACCCTACATTTTCATCTGGTTTTAACTGATTCAAGGCTGCACTATTGAAAGAAAGAGACATTTTCCGTTCATTTCTCCAGTTAATCTCCATTGGGTGGTGTGTTTTGCTGCAGTCTTCAGCTGGAGCACTGGGAGCTGCGGAGTAATTAAAGACTAATTAAAGACCAGTCCATGAAAACAGGGCCGTCTTTGTAGCTTTGTTTGTTCAGGTGCAGAGGATCACAGGCTGCAGTGCCGTCAGCCCTATAGCAACTGTATGGACACAATAGAGCCATACTGTAGGTTTGGTATAGGGCGGGCGTGAGTCAAGTCTAAGTATATACACTAAAAATGTGTTGAAAAACAGGAAAATAAAGTGCGCCAGAAGAAAATATTTGAGATTTATGCATAGTTCACTCTAACACAAGTTCAGTATTGATACTTTGCAGTGGGGGTGTTCATGTAGTTTCCATGGTGACACAATCCACACAATCCACAAAAAACTCAACAAAATGGATTTTCAGTAGCCAGTGATCAATACGAGCGTTCATGATCCTGTGGAGGAGTTTGATTTGCAACAAAACTGTGAGAGTGACTAAGTATCAATAGAGGTAATTGAACCCACAACCTATAGTCAGTTATAGTCAGCGTAAAGAGACAACATGCAAATTTAAAACAGTTACATTTCTCCCTGAGGACAGACGCACACATCCACAAAGTTACACAAAGTAGCTCTAATCCTTAAAGGTTTTCCTGCTTGACGCCATGGAGATGTTATTGCTTTGCCTGAAATGTTCCTCAGTATGGCATTAAACTTGTATATCTCCATGGAGACAAGCAGATGACACCATTAGGCCAAGTTACAGGTCCGATCTGTGGAGAGGCAAGCCCGCTCACAGTAAGAATGCATGTTTTTCAAGGTATTTGTCAACTTTAAAACACCTGTAATTGTGAGATAAAGTGTAATGCCATACTGTGGAACTTTCCAGCCAAAGCAATAATCATGTTGGACCTGGAAAATGTTGCACAGTGCACCATTAATCTATGTATTCATGCTCAAAACGTCACTATTTTGGTTATACTGTCAAAATCATATATAAGAATACAGTGATTTTGCTCTTCAGGGGTTACAACTTCCTGTTTATAGCCGACATTTTGAGGACCATTCAAAAATATTTTCTTATGAATTATTAATTGCTTTGACAACAGTGACGTTATTTATTACTCTGAAACCCATGCATAACAAGTAAATGCTTACACCTTTACACATTTCTGAAGGGTTTACAAGGAAGAATAATAGAAAAATAGCTGCTTCTTATTTTTGTCCATTGCACTTTGTAAAACTACTACACTATTCCATTTATTTCCAAAATAGCAACACACGAAACCAAAACTTCAAACCCATTGGAACAAAAATGATTAATGTTATGGGTGGATCCTGTTTTACCCAGTTATAAATTCATATTGTGACCATAATTTCTCCCTAAGGGCTGGCATTCACTACATGAAGCACCTCAAATTAAAATCCTCAACCACTACACTTTGGTGAGATTTATTATTACTACAAGCAAAGAGGAATGATCATTTGGTAATTTTGGCATTATAGGTAAAGGGTGAGTAATTCAATATAGAAGTAAAAGTATTTGAAACGTAGCCAATGTTAAGCTAGGAGCTCCCTTTTGCACTTTGAAATAGCCGTAATTAGGTGATGATTGCATTATTTCTCCTCCTTGTCAGTAAGCTCGAGTTAGACTGGGTTTGTGTGTCTGTGTGTTGAAAGATGCGTCCACTGTGCAGTAATCGAGCAGGTCACCTTGATGCCAAATGGAAATTATAAAGAGTTTGCCAATTACTCCATTGGATTTGTATGTCTGTCCCAGGTTCGTCTTAAGCTTTCATCACATTTCCATTTTGAATTTTCTGAACCATTTATAAAGGATTTTCCATTTTACAGGGAGCAAAATCTGTCCACTCTTTTCCTAACTGGGATAATGAATCTCAAGGAAAAGCTGGAGCAGTATCAGCAGTCAACAGAAGTAGTAGTAATAGTTTTTGTGTTGCTATACGATATATATTATTCATTTTGGTGTTGAGTTTTTGCCTCATTCTACCCCATTTTGAGTTTTGGACAGGATAGTTGCTCCAAACACAAAATAGTTCAGGAATATATGGTGACATAAGGGACAGTTTTATACAAAAGTGTGGTTTGATATTGTCTATAGCCAGTTATACATCAAATAACTCCTCCTTGCTGTTGATTTTATTCATACGTAGCTTATTCTTTGAACTTAAGCTACTACTTTATATGAAAATTACATTGCGTACATGACATAATAGTGAAATTTCAGTTCAAGCCTATAGAGACAATATGCAAATTATAAACTGTAAAAATGTCTCCCTGAGGATATAGATACAGATTAAATGGCTGATATACGATATACATTATTCATTTTGGTGTTGAGGAAGTTAAATTTTGGACAGCATGGTAACTTTAAATACAAAACTTAAAGGTACAGTATGTAACTTTCTGGAGTGGGCGTGTCTCCTGCTTGATTCCACGTAGATAAAAAGTTAAAACCACACTTTGGAACTTTCTGCATGGCGATAGATGTGTTTTATGATATACTGTGTAGCCAAAGGAACAACATTTCCATGGAAACAAGCTGGAGAAGTCCCTCCATCAGGTTTGTCAAAGTTGGTGCAATAAATTCAAACAAACATGCTTTTATTTTAGTATATTTTGTGGTTAAAAAGTTACATATTGTGGCTTTAAACAATATTACTTAGTTTTTAGACTATGTCATTTTTGTAACTCAGTTAGAAAGAATTCCACTGAACTTTCTGTTATTTGCATGATGAAGTCCATAGCAAAACAAAGCTAATGCCTTGTTAGAGGTCTTAGATACAGCAGAACTTCGTGTGTATTTTTGGTTCTTTCTCAAGTTTTTTTTTCAGCGTACTGCATTGAGAGGTGGAGAGAGAGAGCCATTTCCCAGCAATGACATGTTTTTGTACAGTGGACTGGGCCCTGCGCTGAGACTCAGAAACACTTTTCAATCTGACCACCCACAGAGCAGCGTGCACCATGTGGGACCCATCACACCCAAAAAGAGCTCTGTAAATACAAAAAACACAGTCGTGTCCAAACCAGTGACCAAACTGCAATCATCAAAATCCATCTTGTTTTGGCCACAGACGAAAACGCAGTGCAGGTGCAGTGCAGAGAGAAGAGGCACAAAGGGACACAAGCACACAACGCAATGGAAGTAACTTATGGCAGTAGCTATGGCAGTAATTTAGGATAATGTAGGAATGCTTGGAGATGGAGATGTTATTGCTTTGTCTGGAATGTTTCACAGTATGGAATTAAACCTTTCTGTCTTCATTGAAGCCAAACCAGACCAAGTTACAGGTCAGATCTGTGGAGAGGCGACCCCACTCACAGTCAGAATACCTGTTTGTCTGGGTATTTCTGAGCTATAAAACTACCTAATAAATGTAAACTAGAGCTGTTTAATGTCATACTGTGGAACATTCCAGGCAGAGCAATGACATATCCATAGAAACAAGCAGGTGACAGACCTCCAACCAAAAAGTTACACAGTGCACCTTTAATGGAGCGATATCTTCTTCCAAAGGGCCAGAGCTTGCTGTGAGAAGCTTTTTACAAATAGATTTAAAAGTCTCTAAAATATATCAACCCCAACATATTTTTATTGTAACTAAGCAGATATGGAAAATTGGTAATTTCCTTATTTCTGTGCTGGACAGCTGCGTCATCCCTCACTGGTTTTGCTGAGTTTGCTGACATTGCATTTCATTGTTCTTTGATCAAAGCAAAACATGTGACAAAGCCAACTACTGTAACCAAAATAAATATCTAGCTTCCTGTATTTCTAGACTCATATGTTACTGGTAATTCACTCTACTGTGAGAAGTCCTAATTTTTCATCATTCTGAAACCCACGGATATGCTATTTGTTTTGAAAATCAAGATTCATTTCACAGTGCACATTTCAGCCTCTCTAGAAACATGAACATTTGGCAGAAGACTGTATTATGAACTATTACTAAGCTAATACAAAATCACATACATTTCAGAAGTTCTTTGTAGAAGCCTAAACTATAAGAGACTATTTGTTGTTTGAAAGGGATTTACAGCTTGTGTCCATTAAAGAAGCGCAATGTAACTTTTCTGCTTGTCTCCATGGAATTGGCATTAATCATAACCATCTTCATTTAAAGTTTTTTTTTGCATTCTCACTGTCAGTGGGTTTGCTTTTCCACAGATCTGCCCTACAACTTGGCAACCGCTTGTCGTCATGAGGATAGATAACTGTTAGGCGATTTTAGCAAAGTAAAGCAGGTTAACCAGAAACGTTACACAGTCCAGCTTTAACTTTTTGATTCAATTGCGTATAATCCTGCTCGTCATCCTGCTCTTCACTCTTTACATGACCTGTGTGTGTTTCCTTATTGTGACAGGAGCCCTATGGTTGAACAGGAGATATGCATTTCCACTGTTTGAGGTTAACCAGACCACTGTTACCAATGCAAAAGGTCCTATTTGGTCACGAAAGGTTAAGTCATACATTTAAATGCTTTGACAGGTGAATAAATGGTTAGCAACACATTAGCCCTGCTCCCACGGCAACCGCTCAGAATTATCTGCCCCGCTGGCTTCTGTTACTGCTCCGCGTTGAGTGTATGTTGAGGAGTATATGAGTGAGGGGGCGGGGCTTGTGACTGTAGGCTCCGCCCCTCTGCACGCGATGCCCGACAGTCCGTGCTGCGGGAGGATTTACTCAACACGCTTAAGGGAATCCCAGCTCTTTCCCTCTCTCCCCCTATCCCTCTCTTTATCTATCCTTTCTCCCGCTATCCCTCTCTTTCTCTCTCTCTCTCTCTCTCTCTCTCTCTTTCTTTCTCCCTTTCTCACTCTCTCTCTCTCTCTTTCCCTCTCTTCCTTTCTCTCTCTCTTTCTCTCTCTTTCTCCCCCTCTCTCCCTTTCTCTTTCACTCCTCCACATATGCACTCACTACACCTCTGGGATTAAGATCTGACAGAGGAAATGCTGATCCAGTAAAAGTCCTGGATCACGGCCTTAAATTAAATACAAATGAATGAATAAAAATAAACATGGGTGAAATTTAAAAAAAAATTGTTTACTGAAGTAATGTTTTGGTAATTTGTATATCGCTGTAACAGTAAAACAAACAAACAAACAAAAAAAAAAGTACTTACCCAGAGCTTTAGCAATTATTAAAGATGCACAATGTAAGTTTTTTGGTGGAAGATCCTCCATACTTGTCTCCATGGAGATGTTATTGCTTTGCCTGGAATGTTCCACAATATAGTATTAAACCTATCTTCAATCTTACTTGAAAAAACATGCATTCTTACTGTGAACGGGCTCACCTCTCCACAGATCTGATCTGTAACTTTGCTTGCTGATGTCACATGCTTATCTTCATGGAGATGGATACATTTAATGCTATAGTGTGGATTATGCAAGCAAAGCAACAACATCTCCATAGCGACAAGCAGGTGGCGGACCCTCCAACAAAAACATGTTACCTAGTGCTCCTTTAAAGGTGCATTGTGAAACTTTTAGGTTGGAGGTCCGTCACCTGCTTGTTTCTATGGATACGTCATTGCTCTGCCTGGAATGTTCCACAGTATGACATTAAACAGCTCTACCTTACATTTACTCAATTACAGGTGGTTTTATTGCTCAAAAATACTGTACCATGAAAAACTGGCATTCTGAGTCTCCCCACAGATCTGATCTGTAACTTGGTCTGGTTTGGTCTCCATGAAGACACAAAGGGTTAATACCAAAGGGTTGTGGCCATACCGGCTTGTCAAAGCCTGATCCCGTCAGATCTCAGAAGCTAAGCAAGGCCGGGCCTGGTTAGTACTTGGATGGGAGACCACTGGGAAAATCAGGTGCCACAGTGGGGCGCCAGTCAAAAAAAAAAAAGCTGTCGTTGTGTTCTTAGGCAAGGCACTTCACCCACATTGCCTAGTATGAAAGTGGTGTGTGCGTGAGTGATGGTGGTGGTCGGAGGGGCCGATGGCGCAGATTGGCAGCCTCGCTTCCGTCAGTCTGCCCCAGGGCAGCTGTGGCTACAGTAGTAGCTTACCATCACCAAGTGTGGAATGAATGAATAATGCTCTGTAAAAGCGTCTTTGAGTGTCCTGAAAAGCGCTATATAAAACTGATGCATTATTATTATTATTATTATTATACTGTGAAACATTAAGATATGGAAAAGCTTTTGTTGCTTGGCGATAATAAGCTCCTGTTTTGCTTACTTGGCATGAATTGTAGACCGGTTTCTCCTTTTTTTTTTTCCCCCTTTGTCTATTTGAATTGCGT
Organism: Taenioides sp. WSHXM2023; assembly: GCA_029959045.1. Lineage (NCBI taxonomy): Eukaryota > Metazoa > Chordata > Actinopteri > Gobiiformes > Gobiidae > Taenioides > Taenioides sp. WSHXM2023. The sequence goes on from CM057105.1 coordinate 5,654,334, forward strand.
TTTTACCTTTTTGCCAAGCCACACTTTACTCTATTGTACTATTTATTTGAAGTATAATTTATGAGACAGTAGCATGCTCTTAATTTAATCCCAATTAGCTTTATATAGATGTTATCAGCCATTGTTTAACACAGTTGAGTTATTTTACGACCAGATTAATGTCTTTTGGATTCCGACCAAACAGTTTAAGCCAAAGTTATGCCAAGTGAGACTACACCCACTGGTCTTATTGTATAGAGATTTGGCAAGTGACAAGAATGCAGTAATGACTTTGTATCTGGTGAATGAAAGAAAGACTGATGGCTATTTAGATTTATACGTGAGGCCGGCAACTGTTTGACACTGTAGGATGTAAAAGTGGAGGATTTAGGAAGCAAGGCGAAGTTTTACATCAGTTAAAGGGCCAATATTTCACTGTTTTCTGATCTATGTTAAAATGTTGCTTCCTCATCAAAATCATACCTGGAGTTGTGTTTTGTTTTATTCACACATGTTTGTTGTTTGGGCAAATGTTTTTTTGTTGTTGTTATTTCTGTTACGATTGCACATTTGTCATATGTGTATGTAAAAGAATGTAAATTGCTTACTTGGCCAAAATTAAAAAAAAAAATTAAATAAAGAAAATAGAGAAAAAAATATACAAACCCTGCATATTTAGGGTTTTTCTCTCAAATAGAAAAACTCTATTCCACCTTGTGATGTCATGTGGTAATACAGGAAGTGCTCCACTATGTTTTTAAACTCCACACACCTTCACTAGAATCATTTGGATGATTTCAGACCTGTAATTGCCAATCTCTGCTGAACGAAAGGTAAAAAGTAACTGTTAACTTGAAAAACTAGCACTTCATGACATCACAAGGTGGAACAGAGCATTCTGTGTTTTGGAGATGTAGACGGACTAATAATAACGGGTTACTGAAACATGTGTGAATGAAACAAAACACACCTCCAGGTATGTTTTTGATGAGGAAACAACATTCTAACATGGCCTAAAGCTCAGAAGAGTCATTTTTGTTCAGTACAATTCTCCTCAAATGCACATACATACATACATACATACATACATAGTCAGACATAGCAAATAAACACACATGTTACTTGATCCTAAACACGTCTAATTGCAGAAAACAGCTTGCACAGATGTAAGGAAGAGCATATCTATACAATTATGTGAAAAGTGGATAACTGTACATAGCATTACCATCACATTGGCTCATATCATGTAGCATATGTTAGCCATCTGCCTGTGTGAACATACTAAAGCTGGGTTTAATACAGGCCCAGTCCTCTGCTCTAAGACCCTTTAAGTAACACAGTGAAATCTAAAACATGCTGGAGCCACATCTGGACAGAGCTCACAGCATCCCAGAGCCAAAAAGGATCTCTTCTTCCGACTCACACCTACTTTTTCATGTTTTATTGTCCAGTGGGAAAAAAAAGACTTTGAATCCTGTTTAAAGACACTTCTCCCATAGCTTATAGTTATAGTTATCGTCTCCTATGGAATTGTTATAGGCATATTTCTTCGATGAGACATGAATTGGAAAACCATACTGGTATAGAGTGAACATATTTCGTTATTGATGATTTTTTTTTACCCATTCTTCACTTTTGCTGGAAATTTTAACCTGCATGTTTAAAGAAGTTGATGCCATGGATTCTTATCTTATTGGCACTGCAGTTTTGTATACTGTTTTAATATATACTGTATATATACCAGATACAAACTGACACCATTGCAAAGTCAAAACTAGATACTCTTTTGAATAAGCCAATATTGAAGAGGGGAAAAAAAAGCATAAATATGACTGATATGAATTTGATCTTTCCTGAATAGTTTTAGGATGATCTAGTCATGTAAAAGACCACATGGTAATATTAAAGAAACAACAAGTCAAGAACAAGTCAATATTGAAGAAAAAAAAGTAAATAGGACATAATTGGACCTTTCCTGCATAGTTTTGATCTGGTATGGCGTCATTTGCTGTCTCTGTAGAGATAAATAAGTGTAATGCCATACTGTGGAACATTCCAGGCAACATCTTCATGGAGAGAAGCTGGTGACAGCCCTCCACCTTTAAAGACCTAAAAAATCACAACTAGCAGTATAGCTGTTATATACATACAAAAATAAATTAAAACTACTTTGAAAAAACATTTTTGATGACCTCAAATGCTTCCAATTTGGACATTAGACAGCTCTTGTTGAATTGTTTAAAGAAGCCTGATTTTGATCTCGGAGGAAATGGACCATGAGATATGACCCACACCGGGCAAATGTGAAGCATCCTGCCCCTGTATTATCAGTGTGAGATCTTACCCCAACTTCTGCCCCACACACAAACACCACAGGGGCAGAGAGCGGCAGCATAGGGGCAAATCAGCTCCCAAAACGCTGTGTGGTCGTGCCATTCATTCTTTGTTACGGAGAGGGCCCTCATTTTTCTTGTGTCTGTGATCTGTCCATTCAAAAAGCAGACACAGAGTAACATTTAACAGAGCTTTTAAAAATATCTCCAGAGATTTTCCCATCATTACTGCAGGCTGAGGGAGTGGAATTTTAAATGGGACCAAATGAGAGTCTTTCATTCAAAGGGCTGGGTCTGATACTGGTGAAATATAAAATCGCTTAGGGATTGAGCTGCAATATTGAATCAAAATTTGAATGTCTCAATTATAATGTCCACTAAAAACAATGAAAGAATCCAATCCCATCTTATAAACCATGTTAACCCTGTAGTTCTAGACTTCTTATTTTAGTTAAACATTTTATATTTCAGTATTAATGTGCATTGTGAACTGAATCTAAATTTAAAAATGCTGTATGTAATGTTTTTATGGATGAAGGTTTGCTACAAGCTTGTCTCAATTTAGATGCTATCGTGTTGCCTAGAATGTTCCACAGTGTAGCGTTATCTATCTCCATGGAGACAAGCCGGTGAATGAAAAGGAGAAGGTACAGGTCAGATCTGTGGAGAGAGAATGTAGTAAGAATGCATATTTATCAAAGTGTTTCTGAGCAATAAAAACATCTGTAATTGAATAAACACAAGATAGCTACGTTTAATGCCATACTGTGGAAAATTCCAGGCAAAGCAACAACCTCTCCATGGAGACAAGCCAGTGCAGAAAAGTTACACAGTGCACCTTTAAAGGAGAAAAAACATAATCATAAAGTTTGTATTATACTTTCAATATTGTGGTTTCAGCGTAACAGTTTTAAAAGTGCTTTTCTGCTGGAGGGTCCGTCAAATACTTGTCTGGAATGTTTCACAGTATAGTATTAAACCTTTCTATCCTCATGGAGACCAAACCAGACCAAGTTACAGGTCAGATCTGTGGAGAGGCAACACCGCTCACAGTCAGAATGCCTGTTTTTTTAGGTATTTTTGAGCTATAAAACCACCTTTAATGGAATAAAAGTAAAGTAGACCATTATAGTTTCAGCCTTCTTTTTGCTTCTCTAGCTAAATATGTCAATTACTGTTTTGTCAAATTATCTCAAAATTCTCTGAAAAATTATCAAAAACTGCTTCTGAAATATAGTTGAACTCATTCCACTCGACCTTTCCAATCACAAAATCAATCTGCAATGAATATCTTGTGCAAAGCAATAGCAACAACAGCCAGTGGTATTAAAATATGCAACAGGTCTGTGTCTCTCCCTCCTGACATGTAAAGTGTGTAAACTTGGCAGCAGTGAAAATTTGTTGATTGCGGGCTACTGATGTGACCCATCTGGGCTTGAAATGCTGCATTAGGTCTTCTCACGCTATTCCCGGCCACTCCCTCCTCCTCCTCTCTCCAGCGCTCCTCTCTTCCTTCTCTTTCTCTCCTCCTCCTCTTCTTTTTCTCTTCTTCTTTCACTCTTTCACATGAGAAACAGTCGCACCGCTGTTGTGGCAAAGGAGGATACCGGGTTATTTTTGGGACATTTGGTTTGGTACACTGCACTGTCCAGAAAAGCTCAATTCCCTTTGTTTATTAACATGGTTGAAATATGTTAAAGGGCCCACCATTTTTCGATCTATGTTATAATGTTGTTTCCTCATCAAAAACAAACCTGGAGTTGTGTTTTGTTTCATTCACACATGTTTAACGCACAAACCCTGCATATTTAAGCTTCTCTCAAACAGAAAACACTTTTATCCACATTGTGATGTCATATGGTAATACAGGAAATGCTCAGGTGTGTTTTTAAACTCCATACACCTTCACTAGAATCAACTGGATGATTTTAGCACTGGAATTGCCAATCTCTACTGAAGTAAAAGTAAAATATAGCTGTTAACTTCACTATAACTACATGACATCACAAGGTGGAGCAGAGCAGCTTGCATTAAAGCTGAATTAATAATATTATCACTGCTTCTATTTATCTGTATGTAATATTTGTTTATAATTGAGTTTTTACAAGCGTTTTTCTTTTACTGAACTCCTGTGACCAAGTAATTTTGTTGGTAAATCAAAAAGTCAACAACATGGCTTCAGGTATTCGTGCCAACATGCCAAGTCCTGTTAAATGGTTCTAAGAAGGATGTCTTTTTAGTTAATTTAATTCATTTTTTAATAAAAAATGAATAAAAACACTTCAGTATTAATTTCATGCATGCACCAAAGTCTACTTCAGACAACACGTTTAAAGGTGCACTACTGTGTGTAACTTTTTGTTTGGGGTGTGTGTGTGTGTGTGTGTTTGTGTTCTTGTTTCTATGGATATGTCATTGCTATGCCTGGAATGTTCCACAGTATGACTTTAAACAGCTCTACCTTACATTTATTCAATTACAGGTGGTTTTATAGCTCAAAAATACCTAGAAAAACAGGCACCCAAAGACAAAGCAATAACATCTCCATGGAGAAAAGCATTTGACAGACGCTCCACCAGAAAAGTTACACAATGTACCTTTAATTATCCTGACAGAGGACTGGCTGCAGAACTCTCATTTAAAAAGGCCCCTGCTGATCTTTGAAAATTCTGAAACCACTGAAGTCTTAATATACAGAAAGTCTATAGCCTTTAACAGCTCATCAGGACAAACTAATAAACTTACTTTCAATGTTTGGAAGAATATTTGAACATGTGTATGTAGTTATCTGTAATAAAATGTATTTTGTAGTGAATACTATGTTCTGAATACTTAATATGAGTTATGTTTTATTACAATACGTGCCTAAAATCTGCTTCATGTTGCTTTCACACTTATTTAAGACTGCATTACATTATCAAATACAGTAATTGATTCCTTTGATTTTAGAAAAATACTATAGTCTGAATACCACCAACTGAAAAACTAACTGTACCAGAATACATACTCATAATTACTCATTTTCGGTACATGTATTCAATTATTTCACTGCTTATTTTTATATACTGAATCTAATTTAACTGTCAGTTTTCGCTCTCACAAACCATCTGTCTTTAGTCTTCTGTGAGAAAAGGACTTATAATATTGTGCTTTTGCTTTGCGTGAGTTTCTGACACAAAACATTTTGATCTGCTCATACTTCTCCAAATCACAGATAGGTCTTTGGTCCTAGACACACTGAAGCCATAGAAAAGGAATTCTTATCATAAATCAGCTCTAGTCAAAGTATAAAACTCCACTTTATGGTGATGTACTGCACGGTCTGGCTTGTTTTTGTACTTTTGGCCTATTGTTATAAATAATACTGACTTTTAGCCCCGCTTAGCATTCATTTATTTAGAAATATCTCCTCCCAGTCTGTCAGAAGAGTTATAGTACATACGATTTATAAGTACTCCAGCTGAACTCAATATTCATGGTTAACACAGACCACAGCACCCCAGCTGACTGCTTTTAATGGACAAAGCAGCTACTTCAGTTTCTTCTCTTGAAACCACAAGACAGCACAGTGCTTTTATAGATGAGGCTCTGCTTAATAAATCCTGCTATCTTAAATATAACATGCAATTATTCCTCTGCTCATTTCCATACTGCAGCTGAAAGGTTCCAAAATGTGCCTTTAAAGGGCCCATATTGCGTTATATTCTGATCTATGTTATAATGTTGTTTCATCATCAAAACCTGGAGTTGTGTTTTGTTTCATTCACACATGTTTAACCCACAAACCCTGCATATTAAACCAAACTTTGCAGCATAATCATTCAAATACGGGTATGTAGTGATATTTTGGGATTTTCGTGGTTAATTCTCCAGTACATCCCGCTTTATGCAATATATTTTCAGACGCATTTTACCCTTAACTCCCATATTGTCATCCAGATAATCCCTAAAAATATAGAGATTTTCATTTTTGTTTATATCGCCCAACCCTCAACCCAATATTGAACTCCCTCAGCAATTTTCTATCTTTTTATCAACTTCTTTTGTTTTCTAATAGAGAATATAGCCAACACTATATTACTTTTGCATATGATGTTAAAACAAAACAAAAAAATAGATTATCTTGTGGACCAGTGCACCCAAACCTTTTTAGTTACTACTTTCCCTTGCTCTAACGCACTTGAAGAAAATACCTATTAATACCGCATACATTATACAATATCTTAAACCATACATCACATTTATGACTTTTACACAAGCCTTGGAGATCCTAAATAAGAAAAAAAAAAAAAAAAAAACATATCAAAAAACATATGAAAGACAAGAATGCTTTTTTCTTTTCAAAACTCTCCTTGTATAGCCTCTTAGTGTTTTTGCTCTGTGTACCATACCTCATACTGGGAACCACTGTATGTAAACAATATAATGCCCATTTCTAACACTTACAGCTCAACAAAACTGAATCAGCACATTTTTGTTAGTGGATTTTTAAAATGTGGTTAGTTAAAATGTGGTATTATGTGTGTTTAAATCTCTTAATGTGTTTTAAAGCCAGACTCCCATTGACTCACTTCTTTTATAGCTACTGTATAAGTGCGCATTGTAAAGTGGTAGGAAACAGGCTATTCTTTCTTCAAGCATTAGTGTAAGTAATTAGCCTAATAACATTGTCCCACAGTGTACAGTGCAGTAATCCCTCAAAGTGAAGTGAAAAAAACATGGCCGCCCGCTCCTGTGTTTCAGATAGGGTTGCAGCTGCGCGTCTGGTCCAGCCACGTTACCCACAATGCTCGGCTTGTGGAGGGCTAAAGGAAGTTAAAGAGTTAGCAGCGGTTTACTTACACTTACTGTTACTGCGACTTCATTAGTACAGAGGCGATAATTGCAGGACCACACCACATATTCCTTCTCTTCCCTCTTTGTTTTTTTTTTTTTTTTCAAATTTAATCAACTACTCTGCGTTACCTAAAGGTCCGATATTACACAGAATGGATTCTTGTGAGCTTTTAGCCATGTTATAATGTCGTTATATGTGAGTTGTGTTTCATTCACACATGTTTGATTAATCCTTTATTTTTTATTAGTCTGACTACATCTCCAAAGCTCAAAATGCTCTGTTCCACCTTGTGATGTCATGTAGTGATATTTTTCAAGTTAACAAATACTTTTTTACCTTTTGTTTAGCAAAGATTGGCAAGTCCAGGGCTGAAATCATCCCAGTGAAGTTCCTAGTTTGTGAATTGTTGAATTGTGTTCACTGACAATGGCAATAAAAGTTTTCTGATTCTGATTCTGATTCTGGTGAAGGTGAATGAAGTTGAAAACACAGTGGAGCACTTCCTGTATTACCACATGACATCACAAGGTGGAACAGAGAGTTTTCTGTTGAGAGAAGAGCTCAGCCTTAATATACTGGGTTTGTGTGTTAAACATGTGATGGAAACATTATAACATAGATCAGAAAATAGTGTAATATGGGCCCTTTAAGGTTAAGCATAAGGTGAATATACTTTATAGCCCCTGTAGAAAAATAAGTTCTTTGCATTTGACCCATCCTTAAAGCTATACTACATAACTTTCCTGAAAGACGTTGTCACATGCAAATGCAGATTATATTGCTTTGCCTTCCACAGTATAGCATAGCAAAAACATGTCTGTCGCCATGGAGACAAGCAGGTCAGACCAAGTTATAGGTCAGATCTGTGGAGAGGAGACCCTGCTCACTGTCAGAATTCTGTACATTCAAGGTATTTTTGAGCAATAAAAACACCAGTAATTGAATACTGTGTTTTAGGTGGATGATGAAAACTGATGAAAATGCTACAGAATTTACACACACATGCCCCACTTGGTTTGGGAATCAAACCTGTGGCCTTATTGTTGAAGGTTAAAGAACGAATACAATGAAACCCCGCCACTTTAAGTCATAATGGAAAAGTCTGAGCCTGAATTTTAATTGCGAGTCAGTATCAGTGCTTTGACAGAGGCAGTTTCTTTTTGTGTGCCCGGTGCATATTTTTTATATTGGACTGCTTTTGGAAACTGTATTTGAAATGATCTCATTACATTTTTGGGGGATTTATGAAAAGGCTGTCTCCTCCACTAACATAAATCCTGACAAATTGAATTATAAGATGACTCCATGTTACTCACTATTACATTGATTCAATTACCCTGCGAAATGTCCTCAAATCTTTTCCACATTTAATCGTACTACTGCGCCACATAGCGTGCTTTTAGGCAATCTTAACCCTATAGCATTAGGTTAGAGAGAAACTGAGAAATGCCATAGAAATGTGCAGTATTCTGGCAATTTTATATTTAAGTATTTTCATGTATTTGCCTTTTAAATGGAGAATGTAATTAACAAATGAAATAATAAATAAATGTATTATACCATTTATGATTTCAATTTAAAGGTACATTCACTATGAAAATTATATTCTTAGGTTTTCAAATTTCAATTTCTTGTTGCTATAAATGTCTGGGGAAAAGTGTGAATGTGGTGTGAATGGCCTCGTGTCGCCACAGATCTAACTTTACCTGGTGGTGTAAAGACAGATATTATAATACCATACTGTGAAACATCACATCTCCATGGAGACAATGTGGGGAATCCTCCATAAGATATTTACTTCGTGCACCTTTATATAATCAATATCCCAATATCCTCAATTAAAATATATATTAAGTTCAATAACAAATGCTTTGGATCAACAAAAAACATTTCCCTCTTGTAGCTGTGGTGGGACAGTGTTGAAGGTTGTGAAGTCAAAAGTTCATTGTTTCATCAGTGAGTGATTTTTGGACGTGTGATTTTTCAGGTCATTGAAGGCACCAGCTCAATCTTCTGCACTGTGCTGCGTTTATGTGCATACCAAGAAAACCAGATAATGGCCTAGTCCAATTTAAACCGATTTTCAAATGTAAACCCGGGAAGTACGACTGAGATATGTACTTGGATACCTCCTGCAGTTCAAAGCATGTCTGAAAAAAGAAATGAATGAAGATGCCCAATGTAAATGAGATGTTGCTGATAGCTTTTAATAGACTATTTTTTCAGACCAAAGTTTAGCTTGTTTTCATACGTCACAGTTTCGACTGCTCACTACAGTGGTCATGGGATGTTGCTGTGACATGTCCAGTCAGCTGATTTAAACATGTTTTGGTGCTGTTTTCCTACTGATGGAGGCAGAAAAAGGACTCCATCTTTAAACCAGGACAAGCCTTTATATGCTCACAAACCTGAAGGAGTCATCCTGCCTCCATCCAATAAATTCAATAAAACAATATTCAATAAATCAGAATACCCAATGAACCTCACTGGATGATAGTTGTTTTTATTAGTAATGCTAGCTGCAAAGTTTTAGTTACTAGTTAAGTACTGGACGCCCCTGAACGCCTCGTAGCCTCCCCGTTTGCCCCTATTTGGTTCTTTGTCCCGCATGTAGACTGGGACAACAGTCGTCTGACAGGTTTGGGGTCAAAGACTATTTGAATTTGTTTGTTTAGCGTCCTCGAATTTCCCTGTGCTTGCTCTTCATATGCAGCCGTACAACACTTTTTGTGGAGTAATATAATATTATATTTGAGGGGACAAAAGGATTTAAACAATGATTAGCTCATGACTGGGGTAAAACACAAGGGAAACAAAGGCTTACTCACCAATCCACACAAACAAACAAACAAATAATACAGCGAGATCATGCAAAACTGTAGCTCTATGTTATTCCAATTACAAACATGCGGATAGGCTTAAAGCTACTATAATGAGCTTTGTGAGATGTTGATTTTGTACATGAAAAGTCCATACTAAGTTACATAGAATTGCAAGTTTATAGGACACATTTAGCTACTAGGGTTGTTGGGTTGTTAGAATATCGAAAATCAGATACTAATCGATACTAAAACTATGAAACTCTATCAGTTCTAAAAAAGTCACATTTACTGGCCACTGAGAGATAACAGTTAACAGTTATAGTAATATAAAAGAAAGTATTTAATGTTTTATTTATTTATTCATTTATTTATTTGTAAGTAAACCTGATTGCGACCTCTGTTGGAATGAAAAATAATTTAATTTATTCAAAAATGACTAAATCTCCAGGCTCTCATGCTGTGATAATACTCGATTCAGTCTGGATTATAAAAGACTCCAAATTCTGACCTTTGACCCCAAACAAACATGTCTTTCTTGTTCCAACACATTACGGGCCTGGATTTAAACTGGTCTCTAATGATCAGATTGGAATTGGGATTGGGAGTGTGTCAGTCCCTTTTTACTATCTTATAAATATTGACCAAAATCCTATTAAGAGCTGCAGAATATGTTTTTCATTCCATCTGTAGTCCAATATATCTGTTTTTCAATCAGGATAACCTTGGTCTAAAGCTTCTTTGCGTCTTAAAGAGCCCGTAAACATTAGATCTTTATTGATCTAATGTTGTTTCTTCATGATTTCAGACCTGGAATTGACAATCTCTTCTGAATTTTAATTAATTAAATTTGAATTAAAGGTAAAAAGATAGCTGTTAACCTGAAAATTAAGAGACTAATAATAAAAGATTACTTAAACAACATGTGTGAATGAAACAAAACACAACTCCAGGTATATTTTTGATGAGAATACAACGTTATAACATGGCTTAAAGCTCACAAGAATCAATTTTGTGTAATATAGGACCTTTAGTAGTTTTCCAGTTTGGTTTCACATGATGTTTACATCTAAAAAGCAACATTTTGAATCTCAAATGTGTGTAAATTAACACTATAGATACTTTATTAGTAATGTGCGATATATCATGTTGTAAAAGTTGCAGCAGGTGTTGAGATGAATGGCTCTCCTCCAAGGTTTTAAGGACAGGATGAGTGCATGTCCTAATCATTTTAATTATCATCTTTATTACTACTATTACTTATCTCTATGGCGATATAGTTATTGCATAGTCTGGAAAATTTGTGTCATGCATTTGCTCATTTGCAGGTCTTATATTCCTGAAATAAAAAGACCTGAACTGAACTTAGCCTGGTGACAGAACCTGCTTGTATCTGTTGAGAAAGATACGTTTAATGCCAGGTAAAGGCAATTAATAAATCTAATTAATCTCCATGGAGACAAGTAGGTGACAGATTCCTCCAGAAAAGTTACATTGTGCATCTTTAATTGTACAGCACTAGTGTTGTCACAATACTAACATTTCACACTTGATTTCAATACCAGGAATAGACTTGATACTCAATACTGATTCCGATACCACAACACTCTTTATTTAGACAATAGAATTAGATTTTTAACTTTAAATTGTACAACTTTTTTATTTTCCCATGTGGCCTTGTATCTGTGTAATCCTTCAGTCGTCCAGGTAAGTTAGTGGTCCATCTTTGTGCTCTTATACTTGCTCTGATACAACTCAAGATCATTCTAAAGCTATTCGGGAAAGATTCATTTCTGTCCCGTAAATATGACTTTTTTAGGATTGATACCTGCTTAAATCTAGTTTCAATAGATTTAGCATCGACTAGTATCTGCATTTTACTGCTTTTGATAACCTGAATCCACACAGCACTAGCATGTTCCAGAGTTTGAGACAGAGGAAGTGTGCTCAAATCTGTGTATATGTTCAGTCTGAGAAATAGTCTTGTAATTCAGAGTGACAGCCTGTTTGGTGAGGGCAGGCTAGTCCATGTTTGTTTACCCTCCATGGACAATCTCCTTAGGTAGCGGGGACTTAGCCGTAACACTAGTACATATATACAGCCCTGCTAGCATCACGCTAACCCAGATGCCTTTGTTGGCGTGGCGACCGTGCGTGACTTTGGTCCCTTTTAGACGAGGCTTGCGTGATGCGACATTGGCTCTCCGTTGTATATCCTCTCCACACAGGGGGGTATGTAACTGCCCCACCCCGAGACCAATGAAGTGATCGAATAAACAGCGTGGGATTAGGGCCCGGCGTTGACATGCGAGGACCACAGATGGGGCTGTGTAAAGTGGACAGTCACGGGATACAGCCAAGGCTCTCTCGTCACCTCATTCATTTTCACCTGTTGGACTTGAGCTGCTCTTGAAAGACTTCTCAGAGTCATAAACAACATTACTGCACACAACTAACTATAAATGGAAAACGCATAATTAGTATATTACAAGGAGACAGCGGGATTTTCTTGGGAATTTATATATTTAACATAATATTAAGATGCAAGATAGCAACCAAACAGGCAAATCATTTTTTGTTAACTGTGCAATTGAGTATCTATAAATTATTTGGTTTTCTTGTTATTTTAATCTATTGAATTAATATTTTAGAAAATACAATTATATTTTTGTGGCCTATTACTAACTGTAGGCCTACTAGCAGAGTACAGTTACAATAATTAATAATAATTATAAATATAATAATTAACAACTAGTGGGGTTTTCTGTCAAATGACCACACATACAAAAAAATTAAAATAAAATAAAATAAAATAACATACAATAAAATAATAATAATAATAATAATAATAATAATAATAATAATAATAATAATAATAATAATAATAATAATAATAATGAACCTCTTGCTTTTATGTATATGTTCTATTATGTGAAGACTTTTGCAGACTTTGACGCACCCTAGACCTGGAACTTAACCTGGACTAGACCAGGACTAAAAAGGAGCAAAACAGATAAAGTACAATATCCCAGGATCTACAGCCATGTCCAGACTGCATATAGTTGTAGTGTGTGGAAGTCTTTGGACCATTTTCACTTTTGTCTGCAGACAGGTGCGGTGGCAACACTAGCCTGCACCTGTAATGTAATAGTCCAGATTTGTGTTGTTGTTGTTGTGCGTTTGCAGGATGTATGGTCTCAGTGAAGCAGCCGCAGAGTCGTTCAGTGCGCTCAGGTGACAGCAGCTTTAACATGATCGGACTTAATGAATTGGTTCAGTCAGAGGTTAAATTAAAAGGTGATGAGTCGAGTCTTGAGGTGTTTGAGTTTATATGAACCCAACAAGAGGTCAGACACTGTTACTGTAATGTATGTTCATGAGAGACAATAGCTCATTTATTTATCTATTTCCTTGTATTTATTTAGCGTTATAGGTGATTTGACTCTGTGGTGAAATGCTAATTTGGAAAGATTATTATATTTGCCATCCAGGTATGTTTAATGCACATATATTCTTAAATATTTAAATGTGGATTAAACCAATGGCAGTGAGATGTTAGTTCACAGAAGTATTAGAAAGGCTTAGTTAAATACATCTTATAGCTACTGCATGTATGAGATCCCCCATGTTTTGTTAAAGAAGACTTATTGTGTTGCTATATAGTTATAATTTATGGCACTCATGGATCATTCTGTTATAATTTGCACATTTTAAATCAGATTTTTTTTAAAATTTGTACTAAAATTATTACGTGAAAATGTAAAATCTTAAGTATATCACTGATTAAGAAAATAAAGACACTTATTGTGCAACGTTCCTGTGCCTTTTAGCTTTACAGTGTTGTGTTTTTTTAGTTGATTGTAAATACTTATTATTTATCTTGATTTTGATGCATGCTCTTATCTTCCTACTGTTTCTGTAACTTGCGTTGTGACACTGCAATTTCCCCATTGTGGGACAAATAAAGGATTATCTTATCTTATCTTATAAAACTGGAGAATGAAATAAGTACAGAACAGTGGGCGTATCCCGGTGGCGGTGAAAACAGGGATTGATCTGCAGTATGTCTTGAAAATAAGCGATTAAAGATGACTTAAACATGCACGGATCACTCCAGTTACAACTTCCGGTGAGTAAATGGGGAAGAGAAACAACTATAATAACTGTATTTTGCATAATAGGTCTGCTCTAAAGACACTGAACCTGATTGTTACTGTCTTTAAAATGTGATAAAACAGAAGTACTTAATTTTAAACAGTTTGCGCTTAGTTATTCCTCACTTTCCGAACATTTTCCTCCGGTGACTGTGTGTGCGCAGTCTGGTGGCAATCTGGAGGTTTTGTGTCACGAGATCCCATCCCTCCCTCTTGATAAAAAACATTTCATCTTGTTTTGGTAGCGGTGTAGTTGAAAGCAGTAGAGCAGGGGTTAACCTCTGTCTCTCTGGATTGGCCTCGTGTACACTGTGACAGGACACCTCTGCTCCTCCACTGACTGACAGCTTAATGTTTTCATGAATAAAGCATCAGCGCCATCACTTGATCCTCTGCCCTGACACATTCACCTCCTCACCCATTTAATTACATGGGGCTGTGTGTAGTGTTACAGTGCGGATACTACACTGAGTAATTGCACACATTAAAGAGACATTTTCACACATAGGTCAGGCTGGATGAACCGAACTACTGCTCTTGTATTGTTAAAGGTGCAACTTTTTGGTTGGGGGTCCGTCATCTGCCTGTTTCTATGGAGATGTCATTTCTCTGCCTGTCATGTTCCACAGTATGACATTAAACAGCTCTGCCTTACGTTTATTCAACTACAGGTGGTTTTATAGCTAAAAAATACCTAGAAAAACATGTATTCTAGGTGAGCGGGGTTGTCTCTCCATAGATCTGACCTGTAACTTGGTCTGGTTTGGTCTCTATGATGATAGAAATGTTTAATGCCATACTATGAAACATTCCAGACAAAGCAATAACATCTCCATGGAGAAAAGCATTTTACTGACCCTCCACCAGAAAAGTTGCACAATGCACCTTTAAATGGCCTTAATCTAATCAGCTGCTTTGATCCTAAATGTTTCTAAACTATCAAAGAGGAGAAGTTAATTTAATACATTAGAAGTCTACCAAGTTTGCCTCCCCAGTCCCTACTATTCCTACAATGAATAAACAGGATATTTAGTAGTAGCAGTAGCAGTAGTAGTAGTAGTAGTAGTAGTAGAAGTTATATCATAGTATATTAAATGTAGTGCAAGTAGCAGTAGAAGTTACCGCAATTATAGCAGTAGTCAGTACAATATGGTATTTAGAAGTAGTAGTAGTAGTAGCAGTAGTAGTAGTGGAGTAAAATTGCGTAATTGGGTCACATAATCTTTTCATGCACCTATTCTCCAGCCTGTTAATTGGCAGGATTAATAGTTAATAAAAAAAGTAACAGTAGTAGTAGTACTAGTAGTAGTAGTTGCAGTTCAGCGTAGTACTGTTTTGTCATTTGGTGATTCACTTTTGTAACAAGTCACATAATCTTTTCCTACACCCATTTTCCAGCTCGCTAAGAGCCAGGATTAATTACTTGTATTCATCTGAAAAGAAGTTTTAGCTCCACTGGTTGAGTTCTGTTTAGCTTTGCGTGACACAGGCGCATTAGTGTAGTTTTCCTCCCATATGCATCTAGCCCGAGGGCCATCTGCCTTTTATTATTCAATGATTCGAATCACAGCATAATCTTTTTAACAGATTACATCCTGGTTATGAGAGGAATACAAAGTTGTTAATAGGATCACAGATAATAAGATAAGAATAAGATTAGTGGTTAGTAAGATGAAGGAGTAGTGGCATCTTTCTGATGTGTTCAAATTGTTTTCAAATATTTTTGCTTGAATTCACATATGAACCAACAAAGCAAATATACAGAGAAGGAGAACAACTTTTTTTTTTAAATTATATAACTTTAATACAAGTTGTAAAACATGTACATCTTTCATTTTAAAATTAGCTTTAATTCATATTTCAAGAATGCCAATTTTAAAACCATGATGAAGGAGTGGTGGCATGTTTCTTGGATTTTGGTCTGATTTATTAAAGTTTTAACTAAAAAAAAATAAATTTTTAGGCAAGTTTTCAGTCAGATCTAGTTTATTAAAATACTAAATAAGATTTGCAAAATTCCCTGTATATTTTTTAAGAACTGATATGTCAACAAAAAGAAGCAAGAAATGTAAGCCTGGCTGTTTTCATGTTTGTTTTAAATGTCCCAAAAAGGGTCAATTTTGTCAGTTTTTACACATTATTTTTATATATAAACATTACACGAGGAAAACCTTGTAATACATTTTTTTCTTACATTTATGCGAGTAAACTACAGCAGAAGTTTCAAAACGATATCTCTACATTTAAGATTTTTTCCTGCTGTGTCTCGCCTAAGCATATCAACCATATTAAGCCATTAAGACATTTCCAATTCTCACAGAAAATTAAAAGAAATTATTATATTTAGTTTTAGCCTTAGGCCTGATTTCATGTTGTTCACAGCCTTATCAGACTGGCGTTCCCACACTCTTTCACCTCTCTCGTTTCCCACTGCACTTGAACATCCCAAAATAGCCAAACTGGATCCTTTATTGTGGCCAGGTGGCTTTTTTCTGAACAGGAATTTTATTAACAGCCCCCGCCTCTTTAAAACTGGAATCCGAAGAACACTTATTTATAGTTTCACCACTCAGACACATTGGTGCAAGTGAGAAGCAGGCCTTTTTAACAGTAATGTAATGTATGTCAGATGTGAGGGCAGCTTTTAACAGACAGGCTCTATCTCCAAAATAGACTTTACAAGAATATACCGCATACAGTACATACAGTAAAAATGCACTGGTAAAATTTGGTTATTTATGAGACCAAGTTATATTCAGAGCTATTAATTCAACAGAGCTTTGAGATGAGAAATAAGATGAAGCTATAGATTAGACAATATTTAGCGTAAAATGTATTTGTAGTGTCTTGGATTGAATCAAATTTGACATTGTATATTTTAAGATACACCAGAACAGGGCTTGGGGAATGCATTTTCCCTATACTTCCCTTTATAACAGTGGAGCTGCCTGGAGATGGATAGAGCAGGATCTGAGTCAGTGTGTCCTGGGATGACCCTTGTCCAATCCTCCTCAGCCCCGGGTCACTGCATCTGACCTGGAGGACTTAAGTAAGAACAGAGAGCAGAGGGAGAGATGACCTGCAAGGAATACAATGGGCTTTAAGTATATGATAAAAATGACAACGAAAACTAAATCCTTTTCAGATTTTTGTGATTGTAAAATGCTGCTTTAGGTCTGTTTGAATTTTGACCCAGTTTAGTGTTAAAGCTACAGTTTTACCCCAAAAATAGACAGGGGCAGAGGAAGAGCTTTATTAGAGGATATGCTAAAATTAATAATAAAAACTACATGCATTTCAGATTGCATTATAAAAATCATTAGACCTAACTTACTTCTAATGTGGACCAGTAGTAGTTTGTATAGCCCTACATTACAACTGGTCTATTACAACATATTAGACTTGGTTTAGTTCTAGTTTAGACCAGGCGTAGTCCTACTTTAGGTTGAACTGGACCCCATATAATCCTAGTTTAGTCCTAGGATAGACCTGGTTTAGTCCCAGTTTACTCATGTTAATATAAAATGCTTGGAAAGTCTAATATTTTTTGCATATCGCTCGCTTAAATCAAACAACATTTCAAAAATTTCAAATTTCCTTTAAAATCTATTTTTGTCTTTTTCAGCTTTAGTTATTTGCTGTGGTATTCATTTGGGTACAGTCAAATAAAGACTTCCTTTATAACTGCTCCATCTCACGCAACGCCAGACTATATTCTCAATGTGTGCGCCCCTTTTTCACTCTTTCTCTTTCTCTCTCTCTCTGTCTCCCTCTCTGTCACTTTCTCTGTCTCTCTCCCTCCCTCTCAATCTCTCTCGCTTTCTGTCTCTCTCACACTCTCCCTCTCTCTTTTCTCTTTGCCTCTTTCGCCTCTCTTTCTCTCCATCTCTCTCCCCCTCTCTCCCTCTCTCCTTGGGCCCTCCATCCAGTCACGTCCTGTTAGTTTTGTTAATTGCGTACATAAATATTGTACCAAGTCTGCCTAATGTTATGGTTAATTTCCGCAAAGCTTGACATCACAAATAGGAGTTGGAAGAGTGTGGTTCTTTCACTTGAAAAATAACTGCTTAGATTATGGAGATTTATGCCCAAAACAGTGTATGTGATCCAATAATTAGGCTACTTTTAATATTAATTACACAAATTTGACTCTTGTGAGCTTTAAGCCATGTTATAATGTTGTTACCTCCTCAAAAACAGACCTGGAGTTGTGTTTTGTTTCATTCACACATGTTTAAGTCACCCTTTATTATTAGTTTGTTTACATTTCCAAAGCTCAAACTGCTCTGTTCCACCTTGTGATGTCATGTAGTGGGAGTTTTCAAGTTAACAGCTACCCTTTATTTTTAGTTCAGTAGAGATTGGCAGTTCCAGGGCTGAGATTATCCAAATGATTCTAGTGAAGGTGTATGCAGTTTAAAAATACAGTGGAGCACTTCCTGTATTGCCACATGACATCACAAGGTGGAACAGAGTTTTTCCGTTTGAAAGAAAAACTAAATATGCAGAGTTTGCGTGTTAAACGTGTGAATGAAGGAAAACAAAACTCCAGGTGTGTTTGTGATGAGGAAACAACATTATAACAAACATCAGAAAATGGCATAATACGGGCCCTTTAAAAAAACACATAACATAGACTCCACCTCAAAAACTCAAAATGTTGGGTTGTTGTTTTATAGCTAAAAACAGTAAATCATGTTGTTATATAAAAATGTGAACAACTTAAAAACATTATAAAATTACAATTATAATTTGATTTATTTAATGTTGTTATATAATTTATCAAGCCATAGCAGCAGTAATGTGTAATACAAAAATAAACTTGTAGGAATTTTAAGTAGGAGCACTTGAGAAGGCAGTACATATTTCAGTACTCATCTAACTGGTGTGGACTCCAGTGTAAAAAAAAAAAAAAGGAGAAAAAACCTCACAAAAACATGTAAACCACAGCACAACTGGCCTATTTTTAGCAGTAATAAGCTCTATACTGACTCATAATAATTAGTCAGTTGTAAATAGCCGTTTGGTGCATTCTCTATGTATGGCGCCACATTTATCACCACACACAGTAGCAGACTGAAGAAGTTGAACTACGAGTCTGTTTTGCCCAAGGACACGTGTAGAAGGCATATTAGGGCTGTTGTAGTACATGGCGGATAGCACATGGCAGCTGCCAAGCAAAACACCCAACTGGAAACAATTGAGTTTACATTTGCACAGTAATACCATTTTCTTTGTCGTAGTAACACTTCCTCTATTACTCAGGCGATACTCTAAATATAGAGAATCTGTTTTTATTATTTATTTTTTTTATTTCCTGTTTTTTTAAAGTCTAGCATCCTTAAGTGTTTTGCAAATTAGTAATTTCTGTACTTTTGAATACACTTTTGTGTTAATATTATGATCTAATGATCTAACAATCTATAATTCATCACATTGGATATTCCAGAAGAGAAAAGAAAAGTAAAAGACTAGATCTTTTTTTTTATCTGTTATTAGGACAAAATATATAAAAAAAAATAATATTTTGGTGAACAAATTCTGGTGAAGGGTCAGGCACCTTGTCTACATGGAGATGTTATTGCTATGCCTGGAATGTTTCACACTATGAGCTTAAACATATCTATGTTCATAAAAAGAAGCAAATGACGCCTCCAGGCTGAGTTACAAGTCAGATCAGTGAAAAAGCAAGCCTGCTTACTGTAAGAATACATGTTTTGAAGGTATTTTTGTGCAAGAAAAACATCTGTTACTGACTAAAGGGAAGATAGATTTAAAGATTTAATGCCATATTGCAGGATATTTCGGGCAAAGCAAAAAAAAAAAAGCCAAAAAAAAAAAAAAATCTCTATGGCAAACAACAAAAAAGCAGTTGGCAAACCCCTTAACCGCAAACTTACTCAAAGTTTAATATTTGAGCTTTAAAGGTGCAATACTTTTCTGCTGGAGGCTTCGTCAAATGCTTTTCTCCATGGAGATGTTATGCTTTGTCTGGAATGTTTCATAGTATGGCATTAAACCTTTCTATCTTCATAGAGACCAAACCTGACCAAGTTACAGGTCAGATCTGTGGAGAGACAACCCCGCTCACAGTCAGAATGCCTGTTTTTCAAGGTATTTTTGAGCTATAAAACCACCTGTAATTAAATAAAAGTAAGGTAGAGCTGTTTAATGTCATACTGTGGAACATTCCAGGCAGAGCAATGACATATCCATAGAAACATGTAGGTGACGGACCCCATAACCAAAAAGTTACATAGTGCACCTTTAACTTAAGAGCTAACTTCACTTTATTGTATGGTGCTACTGCTTCCATAGCTGTACAGTTTCTGAATCATAAATAAGTCTTTCCTCAATGACTTCTTCTCATGCAATCTCCCCCTTTTGCAAAAACAAGCCCAAAGTCCAAATAGTCCGGGCTGGTTCTGGACAGGGGCTCTGCGGACATTTGATCTGTAGCATAATGAAGTATTAGCTTGCGTTACAGCGTGGGCTCAACCTTTTTTTACGGAGCGCCATAGAGCTCTTGCCAGCAGTCATCAATATTTAACAGCTGGTGCTATTATGAAATTCTTTATGGGCTAATGTGGCCGGTCGGTTTGCACGCAAGGCTCTGGACGTGTGCCAGCGCCCTGTCAGAGCAGAGGGGGGAGAGATTGACAGACGGCTGGCTCGCGTGACAACAGAGCCTTGATCTACCAGCTCCTCTCTCTCTCTCTGTGTGTGTGTGTGTGTGTGTGTGCGTGTGCGTGTGTGTATGTGTGTGTGTGTATGGGGCTTCTCCGCTGTGGATTTCCTGAGAGAGAGAGGGGAGAAAGAGGGGGAGAGGAAAGTAAGAGAGAAGAGAAGGGAGAGGGGGTGGAAGGAGAGAGGGAGAGAGAAGGGGGTTAGAGAGAGGGGAAAGAGAAGTGAGGGGGGGATGGGGAGAGTGAAGGAGGAAGAGAGGGGGAGCGGGAGAATGAGGGAGTGGGAGAGAGTGAGATGAAGAGGCATGGAGAGAGATGAGAGAAGGAGAGAGTGGGAAGGTGTGGGAAACAGGAGGGAGGGAGAGAAAAATAGAGAGATAGAAAGAGGAGAGAGGTTAGGGGAAGAGGGGGAGAGAGAAGTATAGAGAGAGAAAATGGAGAGAAAGAGAAAATGGAAAAGAGGAGGTACAAAGAAAGACAGATAGAAGGGTAGAGAAAGAGGGAGAGGGGGAGAGGGAGAGAGAAAAAGAAGAGAAGGAAAAGAAAGAGAGAGGGAGAAGAGGGAGAGAGACAGAGAAGAAAAAGGGGGAATGAGAGAAGAAGAAAAATGGGCGTGTCTAGGCACACACACACACACACACAGGCGTTTGTTGTACTCACGCGAGCAGAGGGAGGAGGAGGAACAGCTCTGAAAATACTGTGGCTTAAGTTTCCTATAAGACAAACAGAACCGGAGAGGCTGCCAAAAGGGGGCGCCATTCTGCAGTCAAAATATTAAGACTTAAGACTGGAACAGTTTACAGAGTCAAGTTATGCAATTATCAAATGAGCTAAATATTTATACATTCTTGTTTATTTTGTTTAAAAAGTCTAATGACAGTTCAGAAAATATTTGGCAATTTAAAGTGTTATTTAGCTCCTATTTTAAAGGTGCACTAATTAACTTTTCTGACATCTGCTTGTCTCCTTAATGCTTTGCCTGGAATGTTCCACCATATGGCTTTAAACTTCCTTTTCTTTGTATCTACTCAATTACAGATGTTTTTGATGTTTTGGAAAACATGCATTCTTACTGTGAGTGGGCTTGCATTTGCACAGATCTAATCTGTAACTTGGGCTGGTGGTGTCAGCTGATTTTCTCCATGGAGATAGAGGTTTAAAACCATATTGTGGAACATTCCAGGCAAAGCAATAACATCTCCATGGAGACAAGCAGGTGACAGATTTTCCACTTACACAATACATGTTTAATATAACATTCTGAAATCGACGCTATGCCATGTGCACTATGTAACTCTTAGGTTGAAGATCCGTCTCCTGCTTGTTTTTATGGTTATGTCATTGCTCTGACTGGAATGTTCCACAGTATGACATTAAAAAGATCTATCTTACATTTATTCAGTTACAGGTGGTTTTATAGCTCAAAAATACCCCCCAAAAAAGGCATTCTGACTGTGAGCGGTGTTGCCTCTCCACAGATCTGACCTGTAACTTGGCCTGGTTTGGTCTTCATGACGCTAGAAAGATTTAATACCACACTGTAAAACCATCCGGACAAAGCAACAACATCTCCATGGAGAAAAGCATTTGACAGATGCTCCACCAGAAAAGTCACACAGTGCACGTTTAACACAAAGACTAGTAATTACTGTTTCAAAGTACAGACCGTGACATTTTCCATGCCGTATTTCCTTACCTATTCAGATATGATCAGCCAGGAATTCTTCTTTGGAATTCTTCACATAATATCGCATAATAAATGACATCCAGATGGGAAAGAACAGCGGAAACCAGTTCTACATAACTCCTTGCCTGACGACATTACAAGACATGCAAATCTTATATACCATTGAAAAGCAAATCCTTGTGTCTCTTAATGCATGTGTTTAAAGTATAATGCAAACCTGTAGCATGCGGTCTACACACTGCAAAAAGCCATATCTAGGAAAGTTAAAATGACTCAAAGAACATTTGACTTTATTTCAGTAGATTTAACTTAACAAGGATAATGTTCTACCAATGGAATAAGTGTGTTTTTCTTAATTCAACCAACATTCGATTTTGTTTCTTATTTTAAATGCAAAGAGTTGTTGTTTTTCTTATCTTAAATATGCATTGTGTAACTTTTCTGGTGGAGGATCCGTCTCCTGCTTGTTTCTATGGATATGTCATTGCTCTGCCTGGAATGTTCCACAGTATGACATTACACAGCACTACCTTAAATATATTCTATTACAGGTGATTTTATAGCTCAAAAATACCTAGAAAAAGCATTCTGAGTGTGACCGGTGTTGCCTCTTCACAGATCTGACCTGTAACTTGGTCTGGTTTGGTCTCCATGAAGACAGAAAGGTTTAATGCCATTTTAAAACATTCCAGACAAAGCAATAACATCTCCATGGAGAAAATCATTTGACCGACCCTCCACCGTTAAGTATAACAAGATGTATTTTCATATTTTAACTCCAAAAAACCATGTTCCACTGGTAAATAATTTTACTCGTCAAGTGAAATTTACTCAAATCATGATAAAACGTTCTTAATTCAATGGATTTTATTTTTTGCAGTGCTGTCTTCAGGCTACATAGCTGTCATGTTTAAATCATCTAAGTATGAACTCCATAGAGGGCTGGCATGATCTTAAGTATAGCCTGTGAACTATATGGACCTTTTAGTTCAAAATACACGCTAGTTTGTGTCACGATTTAACGTACACTCACTCCATAAGTTAAAACCATGATCCCATAGTCTTTAAGAAGCCCTCAACACACTGTCATGCCATCCCCTCTCTCTATATCTTGTAATGTACACACTTATACTAAATATTGATACTCTTCTGTTCTTAGGTGAGACATTTCTTTGTGCTTAAAGTCCATTATCTCCAGACTGAGGAGAGCGATGTCTGCAGGGGGTTATAGTGTCATTGCCACGGAGAGTGTCATGGTCGTGTCAGCTCGCGTCAAAAAGAAGCAGCTCTAGATGTCAAAAAGTGGCAGACATCTTTGTAATGTCTTTGCAGTCAGTCCATTTTACCATCATAAGGCTGTAAGGCGTGTTATACGGGATTTTACAGAAATGTTCGTGATGTTTTCTAAATTATTTGGGTTTGAAAACAGCTACCTAAAATTTCAGCCAAATTGTTACTCTTGATTTTTACCTTCAAAAGTTTAAGTTTTTAATCCATTTATATCACAAATGTCACAGTCACAGTTTTAATTTGAGATAATGATTGATTCTGATACTGTATTTACTTAGATTTCCATTCTAAGCATATTATACTCCGCCTGGAATGTTCCACAGTATGGCATTAGATCTATCTGTTAATTTTTTTTAATTACAGTGATTCTTGCTGTTAGCAGACTCGCCTCTCCTCAGATCTAACCTGTTGCTTGGCCTGTTTTTTGTTTTTGTTTTTTAATAGCACCACATATAATACCCATTACCACTACTTAGAACTTGTTGATTTCATTTCAGCACTTCTTCATATTACAAAAACTATATTTAACAGACTATCAAAACCTTAACAGTTTTAGTATACATTGTGCCCTTTTTAACCTTGGGTGGTCTCTTCCTTCTGAATAAAACCTTAGACCCTCTCAAATCTCACAGTTTTTGGCAGCACTCACATCGCTCCAACTTGTCACTTTCAACTTCGCATACTGCCTTCAAAACCGAGCCCGTAAACGCCTGGACATTACCTCCTCTGTTTTCTATTCGCGCGAAGAAAATAGCTTTGTCGGAAAGTCAAATTCACCATGAATAAAGATCTTATTGTTGCCATGGAAGTGTGAATAATAATTAAACATGGCCGCTGTTTGTCTTTCCTGAGTCCTCTCCAAAATCTGCCGTAAGAAGGAAAACAAAAATATATGAGGCGTTGAAGGAGAGAAAGAAGCAAAATACAGACTTAATAGATTCATTTCCTTGTGCAATGCTTTCCAATGGGCTGGTCCATATTAGGAGAATGGCTGTCAAAGTCTATTTGTTTGGCTGGGTTCACACCTAAAGGAGGTGCTGACACAATGCTTCAGTAATATTGGCCCAAACTGACATTGTAGACACCACTTTATTTATTCAGAGAACTGAAGGGTCGAAGGAAAATATTTGGGATAAAATTTTAAAATGTGAGTGAAAAGTGGAAAAAGAACGGTTGAATTGGTCTGTCTGCTGTTCGACGTAATGGCATTTTCGGGTCTGGTAGAAAATCAATATTGTGTCTCTTCTTTTGTTTAAAATAATGCAGTATATAAGGGAAACTGGTTTGGAAATTTCACCAAAAAAAGAGTTTAGGAATGTGGATTTTGATGATGGATAATAATAATAACGTATAAAATATTGATAAAATGACAGCACCAAATTGTGAAGTTGAGGAATTTGGATTTTGATGTCAAATTTTTATTATAACAATTAATAAAAAATGACGCCAAATCGTGTATCTTCTTTTGTTTAAAATAATACAGTATATAAGGAATATTAAGTTGGAAATTTCACACACCAAAAAAAAAAAATAAATTAATTAATAATAATAATAATAATAATAATAATAATAATAATAATAATAATAACAACAATAATAATAATAATAATAATTAATAATAAATCAAAATGACCCAAAATTGTGTTTTTTTGTTCATTGAGAAAATGAGCAAAGTTTTTCAGATAAAAAAATTAATTAATACATTTTAGGAATTTGGATTTTAATGACAAATGTGGATTGTAATAATTAATAATTAATACAGTATTGAATTAATTAATGCAATATTGAATTAATGACACCAGATAAATTCATTAACCAAATTTGGTCAATGACAAAATGAGCAAAGCTTCCCAGATGTGCTGTTGAAAATTTCACGAGAAATATAGGAATTTTAATTTTGATAACTATTTTTGATTATTGATATGTTGATAAAATTGACTTTAAGCACATAGACAAAATTATAATAGTTTCCCACATTCCCAATTAAAGGTGCATTGTGTAACATTTCTGGTGGAGGGTTCATCAAAATCTTTTTTCCAATGACACCAAACTGTGCTTTTTGGCCATTGACATCATTGCCATAGTTTCCCAGATGGGCTGTTGTGTTTTGTTGCGTGATTCAAGTGGATGTTAAGCAAAGACTAATGTATTTTGAGTCACGAAAATCGTCTGCAGATCGCCTGAGAACTGAACAAAGAAATCCGATGAGGAAGAGAAGTCAATAAGGATTGTATGTAGAAGGCCTGGTACACAGAGTTTAATGGGGGAGGATGAATAAAACACCTCTATGTATTTATAACAGCAGTAGAGCATAAGTTATAATAAACTTTGCAGTGTTTCAGATTTGTAGATATTTTCTTTTACATTATTCCAAATTATAAATCAACCAGGAGAACAATATGACCACAAATTTTCAAAACACAACAACAACTGTCCATTTTGTTGACCTATTTTTAGTTTTTTTCAAGACATTTTCAAGATTTTTTGGTCTGAAAATTGTGCGGATAAAACTCAAAACAAACCGTCTTCTATGTTATTTCTCCATTCATTCCCCTACCTGCTATGCCATATTATAAGTATGTTTGATATGAGCATTTGTAAACCTGCTTTTCACCCAAAAGTCAACATCCCTTTAGCTATTTCTATTTCTTTATAAGTTATATATATAAGCTATAGCTCTATTTTCTGTTATCTGTTGGTTGTGTATTGTTTTAAAATAACTCTAAAGTTTTAATTGCTGGATCGCGTGATTCAAACTTGAGTTAAGCAAAAACTAACGCCTCTTGTGTCACGAAACCCCTCACGTATCGCCTGCGATCTGAACAAAGAAATCCGATGACGACTATGAGTAGATGGGGGTCGTATAGTGAACCAATGATAGTCAAAGGTTAATGAGGGGAGGACGGGCTGTCTGATTGGCCGGGGGTAAAGGGGGCGGGGCTTGTTATAGAACTCAATGCATACAGAATACAGAGACGTGTATCTATCCATATATGTATACACACATAGGTAGTTTGTCTGTAATGAGGTTATATATTGCGTGACTAATCTGAGCCTGCTACAGTGAGTGAAGGCTTGATCTGTTGGAGGGAGATGCATGCAGGCTGACAGCGCGCCGTAAGAGAAACACGCAAACATGAATTGAACACGCAATGTACACGCCATGGCTATGTACATGTGACTGTCAGGGCACGCCATACTTTAACTTGAACTTGAGACAGTCGCTAATGTGCAGGCACCACCAAGACAAGTAATAGCACGTGGGTTTTATAATAATAATGAGAGTTAATATGAGTTATAATATTGTGTTATATTGTTGATACTTTTTAACTTTTGATTCTATTGTTGTTCTTGTACTTTGTGTTGCAACACTGAAATTTCTGACATGTGGGACAAAGAATTGTTCTCCTATCATTTAATTCACTTACAAACAATTTACTTTCTATATATATTTTTAATTTTTACGCAACAGGTGCCTAGAAATAATTATTTTAATGAAACTGAAAATTGTAAGGCCTTGTTTTGTTTAGTTGTTTTCGCATATTGTAAAAGTATCCACGGGTTTAAGAGTGATGAGTGCTTTTTTTTTTTTTTTTTTTAAACAAAATATTTTCCCTTTTGAACAGGCAAAAGTTTACAAAATATCACCTATAAACATAAAGCTGGAAACCATGAATTGCCACACTTAGGTCTATTTGAACAAGCAGTAGCAGTAGTATTAGTAGTAGTAGTAACAGTAGTTGTAGTAGTAGAAGTAGTAGTAACAGTAGTTGTAGTAGTAGAAGTAGTAGTAACAGTAGTGGTAGTATTAGTAGTAGCAGTAGCAGTAGTATTAGTAGTAGTAGTAACAGTAGTTGTAGTAGTGTACATCTTTTGTTTGTACGTTGTATACTCTGAATCTCAATCTCATATCGTGTGACTGTTGCCCTGTAAAGTCATTAAACCCCACATGGTTTTGTCTTGTTTCTGAAGTCACGGCACGCGATATCTGCTGGCACCAGGGCTGGAGATCTCTCTCTAATGCTCTTAATGTGTCCACCATATGAACTTTGATCACTGGCCCTGTTGTTGTTTTTCCTGTTCTGATATGACCCTATTTTTAAGGTGTGTTTAATTCATGTTTGGTGTTATGCAAGTTTCCTAACATTTCTCTTTTATCTTTTTTTGTCACAGCAAACCAAGACAAGAGCTCCAGAAAGCACGCAATCCACACCAACCATGAACCCAGGAAAGACAGCTCCCCCATGGGCTCCATTGTGAACGAGAGCAGCCTCCTCCTGGAAGTAAGGAACTAAACATTTTATACTGGTTATGTCCAAATCAGTTTAACAAGGCATTTTGATTGATATTAAAGTAGTCATTTTAAAAGTATAATGTTTTAAATTATACTGTTACTTTCTGGTCTATGTTAAAATGTTGTTTCCTCATCGAAAACACACCTGGAGTTCATTCACCCAAGTTTAACACACAAACCCTGCATATTTAGGCAGAGTTCTTCTCTCAAATAGAAAACACTCTGTTCCACATTGTGATGTCATGTCGTAATACAGGAAGTGCTCCACTGTGTTTTTAAACTCCATGCACCTTCACTAGAATCATTTGGATAATTTCAACCGTGGAATTGCCAGTCTCTACTGAACAAAAAGTAAAAGGTAGCTGTTAACTTGAAAACTCTCAAAGGTGGAACAGAGTATTTTAAGCTTTGGAGATGTAGACAGACTAATAATAAAGGGTTATTCAAACATGTGTGAATGAAACAAAATACAATTCAACAGCATTATAACATGGCTTAAAGCTCACAAGAGTAATATAGAACCTTTAAATCAAAATGAGACAAGAAGATTTGACTGATCATCTACTAAAATAATCATTACTTACATCCCTAACTTTGAACAATAATAATTTTTTACTACTTACTCGCTAATTACTTACAGAACCTCTATATTCCCCAATGATATAGTCTTTGTAGGCTACAGGAAGGGCCCATGTATAGAGAGGAGGCGAAGGGGGGCTATTCCATTGTAGT
Source organism: Taenioides sp. WSHXM2023 (assembly GCA_029959045.1). Lineage (NCBI taxonomy): Eukaryota > Metazoa > Chordata > Actinopteri > Gobiiformes > Gobiidae > Taenioides > Taenioides sp. WSHXM2023. The sequence continues at coordinate 5,683,145 of CM057105.1, forward strand.
GCTTGCTGCGTGTGTGCCCTTTGCCCGCTGTTGTGACCCCCTTTGCCGTGCGCTGGTGTTGCGTGATACGGGGGGCGAGATCAGAGTGTCAGAGCTGATGAAGTGTGGTGTCCCGGGTCTCTGGGAGGGCATCTGTGTGAAAGTGAGCAGAAGATGGTGAGAAAAACACACCACGCTGTCAACATTAATTAGAACAACAGAGCAATTTGGAGTTCGGCGGTTGGCCCCTGTATAACGGCCTGGTTAGGGAGGCACTCACACGTATTACAATTGCATAAGGACGGAGATACACGCGTGCAGTTCAAAGCTTTGACACAAAAGGGTGAGACGGTCAATGATTCATGCATAGACAGAGGGAGACCAGTGAACTGTGTAATTGACTGTATGAAGTCTGCCCACAGTTGAGAAGTGGGACCATTGAGAATATGTCACGAAAAGAGCAAAATAGGGAAATTTAAGGGATTTTTTTGTTGTTGTTTTTTTTTTTAGATTGTTTGCACAGGGCAGTGGTGGAATGTAACGAAGTAAAAGTAGTAAAGTACTGTACTTAAAGGTGCACTATGTAACTTTTTGGTTACAGGGTCCTTCACCTACTTGTTTATATGGATATGTCATTGCTCTTCTTAGAATGTTCCACAATGTGATATTAAACAGATCTACCTTACATTTATTAAATTACAGGTGGTTTTATAGCTCAGATCTGACCTGTAAATTGGTCTGGATTTGGTCTCCATGAAGATACAAAGGATTAATGCCATACTGTGAAACATTCCAGACAAAGCAATAACATCTCCATGGAAAAAAGCATTCGACGGACCCTCCACCAGAAAAGCAAAATTGAGTAAATAAAGTAGATACTGTTTGCGTTTACTTCACTACATTTGAGAGAAGTAGCTGTACTACATTTAAGTAAAAGTGTTTTTTATTATCATCGGAGACCTGCACACTGAAAAGGCTGAGGGTTTATTTTTAACATGTTCATAGTTTGAGCAAGTACCACTAGATCTGAACCAGGTCTATAACAGGACTATACCAGGTTTACAAAGGGTTAAACAATGTCTTAAATCAAACTACAGTACTAATCACGTCCCGGGCGTCGGGGTTTCATGGGCCTAGACTTGAATTGTATTCATTTATACTACAGGGGGGTTCCATGTGAGGTTTCTTGCCCTGGGCCATTTCCATCAGCGGGTCTGCATATAGTAAATCTAATGTTTTATTTAATTTACATTAGGTTTAATAAGTCAAATACCTGGAAAGTCTGTTGTTTTTCCATTGAAAGCATTATGCCTGAAACATAATCACAATTACAGATCACGTCATAGGGATTTGAACGCATCATCTCATCATATCAAGACTGAAAATCGTAATACCAAATGTTAATTATCTTTCAGGTTAAGTTTGTGGGGATGTCTGGATAAAAGTGATATAATATTTGATACTTAAAATTATTTCAGTTAAATAAAAAAAAATAAATGTAAATGCCTTAATATACTGGTCAAACGTAAAGGGCCTATATTATACAAAATGGTTTCTTGCGTGCTTTAAGCCATGTAATGTTGTTTCCTCATCAAAAACATACCTGGAGTTGTGTTTTGTTTCAATCACACATGTCTGAATAATTCTGGTTTAATAGTCCGTTTACATCTCCAAAGCTCAAAATGCTCTGTTCCACCTTGTCATGTCATCTTGTAATTTTCAAGTTATCAGCTACCTTTTACCTTAAGTTCACAGCCTTTTAAATATGTAGGATTTGTGTGTTAAAGATTTGTGAATGAAACAAAACACAAGGTCTGTTTTTGATGAGGAAACAACATTATATCATAGGTCAGAAAAAATAGTGTAATGGGCCCTTTAACTGAGACTAAAGAAGGCTAAAGCAGCAATTAGCCTTTATAAATAGTTAATAACAGTGAATTTCTGCCAAATGGACAACTTTGTATTGTTGTGATGTGTATTTTCTTGTCATATTGATTATTGCAGTAGCCATTACTTCCATATTGATTTGTGATTCATGTTGCAGGCCTATGTAACCTCCCATTGCGTGACTGGCTGGTGGGCGGATGTGCATTAGCTGTTGTGGTGGAGGGATGGAGGGAGAGAGGGAGAAAGAGAGAGAGGGGTGGGAGGAGGTTGAGATGATGTCATAGATGATTGCATGTCACGGTATGATTTGTGCTTGTATGTTTGACAGGTACATACATACAGAAATCCCCATTACATTGATGCGATGTTGCTCATTGTTGCATGTACACGGTTTCTATAGGATACAGGTAATGGCTGAAGGAGCAGGGTACAGGGAATAACAGTTATATGTGCATCTTACGAGCATGTTTATGTAAAGATATATGTAAGATATATTATATTTCACTTATACTTTGTCACAAATGAATTAACCTAAAAAACTGAATCCCAAAAATAACTATTGTCCTCTTGATAATTTCTGATATAACCATCTCATTAATAATCAGCCTTTCTATATATTTTAAAGCATATGGTTTGATCTAGGCCAGTGGGTCTCAAACCGGGCACCAAACTTTAGTGTTACAGGGTTTAGTTTAGTTTTAGTCTACTTTTTATTTTTTGTTAGAATTTTAATTGTTGTAGTAACTAAAATAAAGTTAAACCTTAGTTAATTCAATCAGTGTGGTACAACAAGACAGAGAACCACTGTTTCATACTATTAGTTACACTATTTTGTATCTTAATCCTGCAATAAAAAGTTAGCTAAATATGTTTATGATGTTTGTAAATGCTAGTTGTTATCCCGACTGAGTTTTGTAAAGGGCCTATATTATGCAAAAATTGACTATAGTGTTTCATTCACACATATTAGTCTGTGTACATTTGTGTTTTATTATGTAGTGGTAGTTTTCAAGTTAACAGCTACCTTTTACCTTTTGTTCAGTAAAAGGTAATTATTAAATTGAAAACTACTGGCAATTCCAGGGTTGAAATTAGCCAAATGATTGTAGTGGAGGTGTATAGTGAGTTTAAAAACACAGTGGAGCACTTCCTGTATTACCACATGACATCATAAAGTGGAGCAGAGTGTTTTCTATTTGAGAGATGAACTCGTGTGAATGAAACAAAACACAACTTCAGGTCTGTTTGTGATGAGGAAACAACATTATAACATAGATCAGAAAATAGTGTAATATGAGCCCTTTAATTGTAAATATCTATGAACCATAAACTCTTTAATACATATCCCAAATTTTCCTTCAGACAGTGTAAACAAAACATTCCCACATTTTTGCTTCTACTACTTCTATTCCCCGAGGACCTCTCTGTGAACAAGGATGTATCTGTTACCGGTGGCAACAGCTCATTGTTTCTCGTAGCCTTCTGATCGTCTCCGCTTTCATCTGGTTTTAACAGGAAAGAGATCTGCTCCAAAACAATCAAATACAGCCCCCTGCCCCTCTCCCACCTGCTCCTCCGCCCCTCAGTACAACCAGTATACAGTATATTTGATTTTAGACTGTGCGTGCAAAAAGTCTCCCAACGTCTGTCCAGCCAAAGCTTTGAGTTTTCGGGGCGGTAGTTATAGGAGCCAGGGGTGTTGTTGCCGTAGCAGCAGGTGTGTGTTTCCATGACCTATACACTTCACTATGTCAGGAATGAGGGGGAAAAAAGTGAAAGAACATAGGAAAATTTGCGGAATATTTCATGTTATGCTTATGAGATGTTTTTAGATTAAGAGCCCATTTTACACCTTTTTCTGATCTGTGTTATAATGTTGTTTCCTCATCAAAAACATACCTGAAGTTGTGTTTTGGTTTATTCACACTTGTTTAACACACACATCCTGCATATGTAGACTGAGTTCTTCTCAAAATCTCAAAACACTCTGTTCCACCTTGTGATGTGGTAATACAGGAAGTGCTCCATTGTGTTTTTAAACTCCATTCACCTTCACTAGAATAATTTGGATGATTTCAGCCTTAGAATTGCCAATTGCTCCACTGAACTAAATGTAAAAGATACCTGTTAACTTAAACTACAATTTCATGACATCACAAGGTGGAACATTTTGAGTTTTGGAGATGTCGACTGACTAATAATGCGGGATTACTCAAACATGTGAATGAAACAAAACACAACTCCAGGTATGTTTTTGAGGAGGTAACAACATTTTAACGTGGCCTAAAGCTCACAAGAGTATATTTTTGCGTAGTATAGAACCTTTAAATGTTAAAGGTACTTTTAATGTTTAAAAGTTAACAAAAACTTTTAATCTCCGTGAAGTTTTTAGTTTCGCATAAGTCACTCCATAAAGATTTTCTCTAGCTTTTTATCATCATATTTCCGCTGGCTTAGATATACTCAAGTCCCACCTTTGTATGTAATATTGCACTGGTCCACCACATGCTGTTACCAGATGTCTGTAGTCCCTAAACATGGTCTCATAGTTTTTATCTGGTGAACTGGGGAAATATACTGAGCTTTTGACGTGTTTATGACTTGGGAATGGCTGCAGGGTTTTGGGGCTAACAAGAATTTTGACATCAAGTTCAAACAAAAGTGTGTTTCTAGTGCATGCTGAAAATAAATGTTTAATAGACTGTTTAATTTTATGCTTTTGGCTGCAATAACTAATACTTAATTTATCACACATAAACCAAATATGACTCACAAATATAATGCCTTGTCCATGATTGCTAACATGTATTGACACATTTGACTAAAGGAATAAACATTACACTACAGCCAGTCAGTTTTATACAGTATACTGTTGGCTGCCTATATTAAAATAAATGGTTACAAGTTTTCCTGTGTTGTAAAAGAAAGATCAAGATTAACTGCACAGACTACCTTAAAAAATGTGGAAGTTTTCTGGTGGAAGGTCCATTACCTGCTTGTCTCCATGGAGATGTTAAGGCTTTGTCTGGAAGGTTGCACACAATGGCATTGAACATATTTATCTCTCATGTATTTCATTCTGGGTGGTTTTATTGCTACAAAATACATGGGAATAACATGCATTCTCACTGGAAGCGGGCTCGCCTCTCCACAGATCTGAATTCAAACTCAGCCTGGTGATGCCATGTGCTTATCTAGATATAGATATGGATATAGATATAGGTAAGAGATAGATACGTTTAAAGCCATACTGTGAAAGCTATACTAGGCAAAAAATAACATCTCCATGGAAACAAGCAGGTGGCAGACCCTCCACCAGAAAAGCTACACAGTGCACCTTTAAATGTGGAGTAGTAAATAGACCTGAGTTTAGGTCAAGGCAAAGGTTTATTTATATAGCACATTTAAAAACAGTACTGCCCCAAAGTGCTTAAAAATATAGATAAAAACACTTATATACAAACATACATTTATATAGCACATTTAAAAATAGAAAGTACTGCCTCAAAATATAGATAAAAACAAAATATGACCAAAAAATAAATAAATACAAATAAACATTTAAAGTGAAAGATTAGTAGCATGCCTGTATGTTGTGTCTGTATCTTCTGTTGTGATGGGCTCTGTGTCTGGGGCTGCCCTCTGTGTGGATGTGCCACTTCTGTCTGTCAAACAACATCTGCATCTACACCCACTCACCCTCCATCACCCACGTTTCACTCCCTCTCACCCCCTCTTCACCTCCTCCTCATCCTCCCCTCTCCCCGTCCTCATCATCTATTCACGTGTGTGTTTCCCAGATATGTTTCATTGACATCACTGCTCATCGCACACTGCACAGAACAGTTTTAACAGTTTTAATTCACTGTAATAAAGCTGGGCCATGTTCAGGGGTTCTCAAACAGTGGTACACGAACAAATAAGGACTCAAGTTGCACTGTAAAACGCTTATTTCTATTATTTTAGATAATTTTATTGACCTATCCTTTTCTTATTTCAAGAAACACATTTAAATCATGTTTTATAAGAAATTAAATCTAAAAGAGACTGAGATCCAACCCAGACAAAACTACACAAATCCAGATTCTGAGTTCAAGTTATTTCAACGCAGCCAGATACTTACTTTTTGCAGTGCCTTTGTTGATTTTACATTAGGTTTACTGGCAAAAGAGTCATTTTATAGCCTGTAAAGTTTGGTCTTAAATCCAGTTTTAGCTTGTCCACAATGCCGTGAATAATTAGGATGTTTGGAATGCATAAGGTAAGGGAAAAAATAACTGGACCACTGCAAATGTTTCTTGATATGATATATTCTCGCATGTTTTGATATTTTGCTGCTTATTTAGAATTTATAATCAGCTTTTATATTTTTTCTCTTTGTTATTATATTCTAATGTCACATGTGAGCTACCGTGTCCAAATAATTTCCCTTGTGGATTAATAAAGTTTGTCTAAGTCTGTCTTTCACGTTTTAAGACAGTAAAAATCAGTGCCTTTTGTTCAATGCCGTATTATTACTTTATGGTTTAACATCTATAAATTGTACTAAATTCAATACTGTGTGGTCAGGACTTGATCAGTAGCAGCCGGACACGAAAATCCCTCTTGCGAAAACAATCAGATCGATGTTGAGAGAGAGGAGGCGGAGGCAGGAGGCTGGTGTGAATGTGTGGTGACTTACAGTGAATAAAAACACACCGACACAGATGAACCGCGAGCGAGGGAGTCCTGTAAAATGTCGCTGTTAAATAAAGGTGACAGACAGTGGCAGCTGCAGTCACGCAAGTCAAGTGTCCTCACGCTATCGCCTCGTCTACTTCCTGATGGTTCCTACGTCCTATGTCCTACATCCTAAGGTCTTTTAAGCTCCGTCCTTCCTCTTTTGGAGATGCTGAGTTGGCTTGTGATTAGTTATTTAGTATTTTCTTATAGGTGGCTATATTATGCAAAACTGACTCTTGTGAGCTTTAAGCCATGTTATACTCATGAAAAACTTTCCTGGAGTTGTGTTTTATTAGTCTGTCTCAAGTATTTGAATTATTATTATTATTTTTTTTTACATATTGTGTGGTTTATCTTACACTCAAACATTAAAGGTGCATTGTGCAACTTTTCTGGTGTAGGGTCCACCATAAAGATGTGATTGTTTTGCCTGAAATGTTCCATGGTATGACTTTAAACATTACCATCAAGCATTTATTCATTACAGGTGTTTCTATTGCTCAAGAATATAATAATTTATTCTGTGAATAAGGGTGATTCTCCACAGATGTGGCGCAGTGCTGTAATCTGTTTGTCTCTGCCATGATACACTGGTGCACTGCAAAAAAGATTGGCCAAAATTTATGATATAAACACTTAAATCTATCAGAAAATGACTTAAAAGGAGTGAAATTATCAGTCTATGCAGCAAGATTATTTTACTTGACAAATTATCTAAAAATAAACTACCTCTAGACTAGAATTAAGCAGTCTCAGAACTAGTAAGTAGATAATAAATCTTAAAACAAGATGAATAATCTGATATAAGTTTTAAAATCTTGGCCAGTTCAGTGAAATTTGCAGTGTAAGTGTTGGACCCTCCACAAGAAATGCAACCCAGTGCAACTTTAATATAATAATAAAAAATAATTAGCCAGTCCATTATAAAACTTAAATTACCAAATAGACCTAATTTTTATATATTTGTGATATTATTTGCCTCTGAATTAATCTCTTAACAATACTGTTCCTTGTCTACATTGTGAGCCCTCTCTCTTTTTCTTCTTCTTTGCTTATAAACAAAACCACCAAATATTCCAATACTCACTTGTTGGCTGTGATATTCTTGCCCATTATCGCCCCTCGTGTGCACAGTTTAAATGAAGCGCATGGGGGATTTCACTGCTTTTAATCAATTTGTTTTCTTTGTATCACAAACGAAAGCAGCCTCCAAACAGACCTCTTTATCAAAGGCAAACTTGATGAATTACATGCCCACTTTAGACTATTTTAAACCCAAAACATATTTTCAAGAGTCTGGGATGTAATAGTCCCACTTTATTGGCGAGACACATCTGGGACTCATTCAGACACTTGTAGTAGTATTCGGATTACGCTAAATAAATTGAAATCTGTAAAATACTGTTAGTTACAGCTTGATTTTGCCTTGGTTTTCAAATGTTGAAACTTCTAGATAAAAAGGTTAATCATGTAACTTTTCACTGGGAGGGTCTGCCACCTGGTTGTCATGAAGACTTGAAAGCTTTGCCTTGAATGTTCCACAGTATTGCATTAAACTATCTTGCATTTATTCAGTTACAGCTTTTTATTGCCCCAAAACAAAGCATTTTACTGTGAGCGGCATCGCCTCTCCACAGATCTGACCTGACTTCCTTAAAGTGAGATATGTTTAATGCCATGTTTAAGTGCTCCACTGTGTTTTTAAATTCCATACACTTTCACTAGAATCATTTGGATAATTTGCAGCCCTGGAGATGCTGATCGCTACTGAACTAAAGGTAAAATGTAGCTGTGAACTTGAAAACTACCACTTCATGACATCACAAGGTGGAACAGAGCATTTTGGGTTTTGAAGATGTAAACAGGCTAATATAAAGGTTTACGCAAACATGTGTGAATGAAACAAAACACAACTCCAGGTCTGTTTTTTGAGGTAACAACATGATAACATGGCTTAAAGCTCACAAGAGTCAATTTTGTGTAATAGAAAACCTTTTAATTGCACATATCTTATTGCAATTACAATATATTTGAGCACAACCATGATTAATGTTCCCTGTATTTATTTTCTGTATCTGTCTTGTGTATTCTCAGTCTCTTACCGGGTTTGCTTTGGTGGTGAGCAGTGATGGCATGGTCTTCTACGCCTCCTCAACCATCGTCGACTACCTGGGATTTCATCAGGTGAGTTTATGAATATTAGTTACTGTAAATATAGTTTTCTAGAAGTATGCCCTAACAAATACAGTAAATGTGGTAAGACACTTGATCCACCCTGATTATAAGACACAGAAACAGAATAGTACCCAGTCTTGAGTCTATATGGAGTGACAGTTACACTAGAAAAACACTAAACCCAAAGTATTATCATATTTTTACATTTTCTGTTGGAGGGTCCGCCACCAACTTGTCTCTAGAGGTGCTATTGCCTTTGCCAGAAAAGTACCACAGTATGGCTTTTAAATGTATATATTTGTACATATCCATGGAGATAAGCAGATGATGCTACCAGGCCGGTCGGATCTGTGGAGAGGTCACACCCTATTTACTGTTAGAATGCATGATTTTTTTTTTAGCAATAACATCTTAAATTGAACAAAATGCAACACAGATAGGTGTAATGCCATACTGTGGAACATTTCAGGCAAAAACAATAACAGACAAGCAAGTAACAAACCCCCCCACAAGTGAACTTACATAGTGCATGTTTCAACTACTACTGGACTATTATCAGCTTTCAATTAATGTATTCTATATTGTATTTTAGCTCGAAACAGGTATTGTGAAGTAATGAATGGACTGCTTTCATTCATTAATAATGAATGACACTGCAACACATGTCATTGCCCCTCTATTCAAACCCCCTCCTAAAACTGTATGAGAGAGCAAGAGGCCACAGAAAGGCTAGGACCTCCAATTCACCCCATCTCTCTCTCCATGGGGGGTCTACGGGGGTAAAAATGGGGGATACTGTAAGTCACAGATGGTTTAGCTAGCTTCTCTTTAGCGGCTAAACTCCACCGCTTGTTAATTATGAATGATATCAACAGTGGGGCTTGTCTGGTGAAGCAGTAGCCACCGGTCTCCTTTTAAACCATGAATAAAGTGCTTTTCGCTGTAGCAGTTTGCTCAGTGTCTCTGATAGGCACAACAGACACACAGTTCTGGTGCAGATCTTTCTGCCCCACTGCCTCCACTTGGCTTACAAGCTCACAGGGCATCCAGACAGCAGTGAGGGACATGGAGACTACAGCAGCACTTAAATGAGCTCTATCTGCTTTTTACTGCCTTCAAAATGTACAGAATCTACAGAATTTTCCAAACATTTTGCAGTGGTCCAAAGTTATTCCTCACTTACCTTATGAATTCTGTATTCACCGTGATGAGTTTATAAGAGCTTTTTGCAACTCCCAGAGCGCTTTTTGAAGACAATAAAATGCTTTATATTTAGATCCTGACAGCACACAGCAGATTTATTTTGACCCCAATAGCTGCTTATACAATATATCTGTACTGGGGTAAGACAATTGCTCAAGCACATGGGGAAAAATCAGGTATAGGTCTTTAAGTCATGATATTGTAGTGTGTGGTTGTTTGCAATGTAAATTAGGGAAATGCAAAACATAAGAGCAGATAGCAGAACCTACCACATTACAATACCTACTTTTTCTACTACTTAGGTTAGAGAGTTGAGTGGGTTAGAGAGTGAAATAGTTACTAAACCTGAATAATTCTTAATAAATGATTTGTTCCATATGAAAAACAGATAACCCAGGTTTGTATGTATATGTATAAATAAATGGTTATATTTTCATTGCAGTAAAATATGTTGGTCTAACACTGTGGACAGAGTGAACAATATAGGCCTCCTCCCATCACCATAAAAGCAAAGCACTTTTTGTGTATTTTTATCTCTCATAATTAACTTATGTTTTCACTGTGGATAAATGAACTTATGTCATTATAATCGTATTGGGTTGCAAATACTTTTTATGCCAATGTCAAGTCTGAATAGAAAAGGGTTTCATAACTTCAAAATGTACCTAAAAAGTCAAATTTGTCCCTCTCTGATCTCTTGATATCTTAATGATTGTAAATGTAAACTGGCTGAATACTGACTAATATATTTTTGGAGTACATTTTGGGTATTTTCTGACTATATTAAAGATTATAGTCCATATATTTGCACCGCTGACAACAAGCACAAAGGATTTCATAGCTCTAGCTTCAAAATAGCGTGACACTGTGTTAATTGAAATCATATCAAAATAAAAGAAATAAAACAGCACCAACAGCTGCAATATTAGAAAAGACACACACATGTAAAGCAGATTTATTTAATAAGGCGTTTATCTTTGCATAAAACCAGCTCCATGTGTGCATTATTATATTAACATTTAACTATGCACAGATTGCGTTGTACTGCAAAGTCCCATCATCGTATTTATCCAAATATTTAAACTCACACGCAATGCATTTTTGTCATTCCACCATGTTGTTTCTGAACTGGATTTTGGTACGTACTCACGAAACCTCACGAACTTTAAAGAGTTTTATCCAATATCTATTTTTTTCAGTTTTGTAATAACGTTGTTCCCTCATTAAGAACATGCCTTAAGAGGTTTTAGATGTCATGTATGTTTCAGTAATCTAGTGATCTCTCCTGGGCCCTATTCAAACCCTGTAAGATTCTGTGGAATGCTCAGCCCACAGCCCAACGTCACCCATACTCCCACACAACAATTCTCCATAAATATACAAAATCATGATACAAAACTGTGCACAGCAACTTGACAAACCTGACGAAAGGGAGGCGAGACTCTGCGTCAATAATGAAAGTGAAACTTACAAAACAAATACATGTTAAAATTTGTTTGTTTTCAGCGAATATAGCATTTTTAAACAATAAAAGGTAACACAGCGATCTAAATATGGCATGTGTTAGCAGTTAATACCCCATCAAAGCAAAATACATGTCCTCAGTGTACTACAATGGTATATATACAACGGACCACAAAACACTTCAGGCTTTTGATTCTATTTGTAGTGTGTATTTAGAAGGTCTGGGAAATACCACTTATTTTTGTATTTTTTTGCGAAAAGTTTAAACAATAGTGAGAGGATTTCAGCTGAGTTTGAGTTACGGGACCCAAAACCACACGATGGTACACGAGAACGGCTGTGTTTGGGAGGGCAGCTGATCAAAAGGCCTTGCGTGCCACTGTGCTGGAAATTAAGGATGGAGGGAATACCAGGAGAAGGGAGGAGCGAGAGAGGAGAAAGAGGAGAAGGGGTTTTTGTCAGGATTTTTTTTTTTAAAGTAATGATTTATGGACGAACGTGTAAAATTCATTTAGAGTTAGAGTATCCTTAACTTTTTGGTAAAGGAGAAAGATACAACAGGCAACACTGTGAGACATTTTAGGCAAAGCAATAACATCTCCATGGAGACAAGCAGGTGGCGAACCCTCAACTAGAAAAGTAGCCTCAATATAATAATTCAGAAAAGAGGAATGCAACCTTCATGAATTTTTTTCATTTCAAAGTTGTACTTGTCGCACAATGGGGAAATTAAAACTTAAAACATTTAACAATATTAATACATAATATATAGTTTGAATACAATTTAATTCTAATGTATACATCTACAAATAAATACATTACTGCTTTACAGAGACAGAGACAAATGAGACTGAAAGAGAAAGGGAGAGAGCGAGAGAGAGATGGATGGATCAAGGGAGGGTTTGAGAGAGAGAAAGAGGGGGAGGAGAGAGAGATGGATGAAGGAAGGTTTAGAAAGAGAGGGAGGGAGAGAGAGAGATGGATGGTGGGTTTGGAGAGAGAGAAAGAGGGAGGTCTGGGGAGAGAGAGAGATGGATGGAGGGAGGGTTGGAAAGAGAGAGAGAGAGATCCTGGTTGTGTACAGAGGAGGGAGAGAAGTGTCTGGACACTTTGAGGCTGGAGTCACGCGATGTTTGCCAAACACAGCTGCCCTCACTGGCCCTGGCTTACGCTGTACTTTTACATCTGTTTCTGTAATGTTCATATATGAACTTGGACTTTAGATTAGCACTAGTACTAATACTTAATAATTTTAGTTAATCAGACCACAGAAAGTCAAAAGCTTATATTGTATTTATGCTACTCCTATATATGAATGGCAATGTCAGAAAGGGCATCCTGATTTAGCCTGTTTTATTTTTGTGCAGTCCAGTATTACCAAAGCAGTAGACTCACAATGTAATGCAATACAATGTAATGTAATTGTAAAATTGACTTAATTTATTATGATGGCTATTAGCATTGATTTAGATGATTTTTGATGTGTAAAAGCTGATTTAGAGTGTCATATGCCTTGTTTTATAAAGACAAAACACTTTACTTTTTTACTATTAAAGTCCTATATTACACAAAATCGACTCTTGAACATTTTACACAAATCAATCTACTTTATATCATATTTTAGCTGCAAAACTTTTCCCAATTGAAATGAATGGGATTCCTGCTTAAACAGAAGTGACCGCAAACAGCGTGGTTCACTAGCATTTAGAGATAAAAGTGGGCCGGGCTACATAAGATCAATTTAATCAAACCTAAATCAAAGCAACTAATATTTTTCCTTTTTTATTTTCTCCCATAGACTGACGTGATGCACCAGAATGTTTTCGACTACATCCACATTGACGACAGACAAGAGTTCAGACGACAGCTGCACTGGGCCATGTGTCCTCCAGCTCACCAGGGGGCGCAGTCAAACCAGGACAACCCACTGCCAACTACCACTGGTGGGTAACTCCCCGAGGTCCCATAATATAGATCACCATGACGACACAGGAGAAACTGACACAAATAAGCCGACAGTGTGTAAAGAAGTCACTTGGGGATTTAAAAGCATTACGCCATAGTTTACTTGCAATAATAGGCCTGCATATTAAACCACAAATTAATCACAAATCACATGTCTGAATTTCTCACTGTGTCTGGGTGGGTCTCCTCTGGGCACTCGGGTTTCCACCACCAACCCAAAACATACACAAGTCTAGTGCTGACCAAGGTAGATCTTCCTAGAGTGGTCCTGATCAAGCCTAGCTCAAGATGGGTCAAATGCAGAGGACAAATTTAACCATAATATCTGCAGAGAACAAAAGGACATCTAATGTGTATGAAAGGGTCTTAATGAGTATGAAGAATGTATGGATTTTGCATGTTTTCCTGTGTCAACCTAAAAAGTAAACACAATAACCTGATCCTTCAGCTAAGCTCCTGGAAATACCAACAATATCTTACCTTACCACATTTGAAAACACGTTTAAAAAAGTGTGTTCTTCTTACAAACATGCAATGGAAATCCACGTTTGGTAAATGGCTTGAAGTCTACAATGTGCCATAATGTTTTAGTTAAAGGTGTACTATGTAACTTTTCTGGTGTAGGGTGTGCCACTTGCTTGTCTCCACGGAGATAGATAAATTTAATGCAATACTGCGTGACATTCGAAGCATAACATCTGCATGATGACAAGCAGTTGTAAAACCTCAACCAGAAAATGTACCTAATCACCCTTTTAAAACCAAGAGAATAATTCTTTCATTTCACTTTTGTTCCTTTATATTGTTTTACTCAAAATTACGTCAACGCAAGACAGGGCATTAAATAACATAATATGGTTTTGTTGATTTATAAACTTATTGTATTACCCTGATTAATAAATGTCTGCTTATCTGTTTCTTCTCTTCATTAGACATGTTCTATTGTATTGTAAAATCAGTCTGGTATGTTATGGCTTTCAATATTAAACCCTTACTCCTGTATTTTTCCAGGTGAGGAGTACGTGGTGAGTAGCCTGTTCCACTCTCCGGAAGCGGGGGGCATACCTGCGGAAATGTCCCCCTTTCTCAACAGATGTTTCATAGCCCGGGTCCGGTGTCTTCTGGACAGCACCTCTGGCTTTCTGGTGAGTAGTTTGGACACATATTTAAGTTAGTTTTAGTGCTTCCCTGTTAAACAAAATGGCAGACTTATTAAAATGTTATGATGGCTATGATGTGGTAACGTTTATTTTAAAAGTTATGCAACAGACATTAGATTATAAAAGTTATTGTTTTGCTATTTGTCTGGACTTGAATCTAATATAATTTAAACATCGGCTGTAGTTTTGGTAGAAGGTTTAACAATGGATATTTTCTTACTTATGTCTTACAATAATATGTGACAATTTTAGATGCCACTGATGTTTTGTGATTTAGGCTTGTATATTGAGTTGGGCAGTAATTTCTTAAGCATTTCTGACGGCACCTCCATCTTTGTCATTGTTGTTTTAATTGTTTTGTTTATCTAAATATGATGATTATTGTACACTTAACCTATATATACTGGCAAAAATAGTAAAAACCTATTAAACATTATATATTCAATAAATGAATTAAGAAATAAGGCAAAGGGTTAAACTTTAATTCTTTAATCTTTGTTCTTTGTTACCGTTTTCCTGTCCAGACCATGCAGTTCCAGGGTCGTCTGAAGTTCCTCCACGGACAGAAGAAGAAGTCGGGGTCCGGCGCTCTCTTGCCCCCCCAGTTGGCTCTGTTCTGCATCGCGGTGCCTCTGCTGCTGCCCTCCATCACCGAGATGAAGATGAAAAACATGTTACTGAGGGGCAAGACCAAGGGAGGGGGTTTCTCTGGACTGGAGCATGGGTAAGAACTGACACCGCCATCTATAACTACTCTGACAGATATTTTTTATTATTTTACACAACCCAAAACATGCACACTACAATATGTAAAATTCGCCAGCTAAGGTAGTCCTGACTAAACCTAGCTCAAGATCTGGAGATGTTCTTGTCCTAGCAGCACTGAAGGATGGGTCAAATGCAAATTTTCCTACAGGAATAATGAAATGTACTTTAACCTAATCTCATTCTTAAAGGCACTTTACCTAAACTAGTTCTTTATAAAAGGTTTGCAGTGGTCCAAAGTTATTCCTCACTTACCTTATGCATTCAGCGCACCAAGAGGAGTTTATAAGCACAACTATCAGTGACCAGAGCAGGGTTTTGCTATCACGATAAAGCTAACAACAACTAGCATGCAAAACGTGCACTTTCTGTATTGGAGCTAGAAAAAAAATTGGGTACAGGCTATTTATAATGTACTGTATCTTAAAGGCAAGCCATTTTCTTAATTTATTTAGTCCAGTTTAATTAGTCCAGTGAATCAAATGGGATTAAATATTTATATTATGGATTAAAGAATTTGCAAGTTTTCTTTGAATATAAAAGAAATCTAGGATGAATGAAAACAGGAATTAGTTAATATAATAAGTTTGTAGATTCATGCGATTGCCATTACGTTAATTTTCTGAAGAATATGTCTGGAATCTGAAAGTTCGCCATGCAACTACTCAGGCCCTTTGTCCCCCACAGGCCCCCATAATAGTTGGCTTTGACCCTTAACTTTGAATACATAAAAATTATTAGTATGTACAGCAGTTAGCAGACCTTTTTAACACATAAACACTTCAGTAAAGGCATAGACTCAATAAGATGTCTATTAGTGATAAAAGTAGCTTAATGGGAGCAAGTATAGTGCCTTCCCTTAACTTTTCCTTAACACTGTCATTGTGTAAGGTGTAAGTCCACAGATCATTTTAATGGGCTTTTCTTGGCTAAAGGTCAAACTCAGAGTCGACAGCACTGGTTCCTGCTACAGTAAAGCTGTGGAGGCTGATTTATACTGAAGTATTTAACACCTTTGTATAAAATAACACTACTACAAGTAAAGGGCAGAGCTCGAAAAGGCCAATTTGGAGTGAGAAGTACATGTGTGGTGTCAGGACTATGTCAATATAAATTAAATATACTGAACATAGGTTTTAGTGTGAAATTACTTTTAAAATGTGTTATACTATTCTACCTCGTATACCTGTTTCATATACCACATTGATAGCTAATCCAGTCAGTGTTTCAGCTATTGATAATTTGCAGCTGATGTCATCAACATTCCCTGAAGGCGTGATGCTAACTGAGAGCACTGCTCAGTCTAAAGCTCTGTCTAAAGTTAGACTTACTTCATTCTCCAATTTTACTTTGTCAGTGGAGATACATGTAGGATTCTGCAGTGTCGCGTTGTCATTTTGATATAAATGAACAAAAAAAAAAAAGAAAAAAAATCAGCTGCTCACTTCCGGATTTTTTTTAAGTAATTTTAGATGAATATTGAGATTTTAAATGTCCAAATTATGACATAATGATCCATGGCTATCATAGATTATAACTATATAGCAAACACAAGCACAATATGTGTTCTTTAACTTCAAGTATTTTAAATGGACAAATAACATAATACATTTATTTCAAGCCATATTTTATTTCTTAAAAGTAGTAATAAACAGCTAAACTCCATGTGTGATGCTTTATGTTCTATCAAAACCTAAACCTTTCACCACTTATTTTCTAACTCCAACAAACCCGTAACAGCACTGGTCTGTATACCTGTGTCCAATTAAGATTAAATGCAAAGCTGTGGCCTCATTAACACTTAAAGAGGCTCAGAGGCCAAGAGTTCAGAGGAGCCTCCCTCCACCTGCAGCACAGCACCATTAAGAGCTCATCACGACAGGGAAACTTACCTTTAGATAGTTCAGCGAAAGTTTAGATTCATTTACCTTTTATGTTATGTGTATGTTAACCAAGAGTTTTAATGAACGATGCCAATTACGTTATGTGCAAAACTTAAATTCAAATGACCAGTTAGCCTCTTTACAAATTTTACTTATTTAAAGGGCCCATATTACACTGTTTTGCTGATCTATGTTATAATGTTGTTTCCTCACATGTTGAACACACAAACCCTGCATATTTAGGCTGAGTTCTTCTCTCAAACTGAAAACACTCTGTTCTACTTTGTGATGTCATGTGGTAATACAGAAAGTGCTCCATTGAGCTCCATACACCTTCACTTGGATAATTTGTATAATTTTGTTTTGGCTGATTTTTTTTTTGGCTGATCTTTACTACACTAAATGTAAAAGGTAGATGTTAACTGGAAAACTACCACTTCATGACATCACAACGTGGAACAGAGCCTTTTATGCTTTGGAGATGTAGACAGACGAATAATAAAGGGCCACACCAACATGTGATTAACTAATTTAAACTAATTTCTAACTAACTAAATTCACTGGCAGAATGTCCGCTTGTCTCCATGGAGATGTTATTCCTTTGCCTGGAATATTCCACAGTATGACGTGGTTTTGGTGGTATTTTTTGATATTGTGGAACATTCAAGGCAATGCAATAACAACCCCATGGAGACAAGTCCCATCAGAAAAGTTACAAAGTGCACCTTTACTAATGCTGTTACCTACATTATATTAGTACACATATATGTACATTATGAGAGTATGGCAGTTGTGTTACTTACATAAGCCTTAACCATAACCATACACATATACTGTACATATATATTATTATACCCTAACCCCAGTTCATTAAGATGCAAATACTGTGAAACACTTACAGTTATGTAAAGTTTTCATCCCAAATAAGTGGTAGAAAATGTTACATATTTGAGACACCTTTGTTTTGGACTTCAATACATTTTATGGTCTATAACCTTCATATCTTATACGTTGTTATTGTCAGAATCTGTTCCCAATTTCCAAATAGGACAAGCCCAGGAAAGGATGAGTCACTTTTGGAAGTTGTGAACTAAAATGAACCAAACCAGGATATTTAAGCTCTGAATCACTCGTCAACATGGGGATAACTTTAGCCCAGTTTGTGTGGTGTATTTGTGTATAAGAAAACCCCAGATATAAACATTTTAAAAAGAAATATAATCCTCTTCGAGTTTGACTTCCTGTGTTTTTGTTTGTTATCTTCTTTAAACTATCAGAAGACATGGACAGTTTAAGTAAATAGCTGTGTTAGCCCAGAGACTAATGTGTATGAGTCAAATGTATAGTATCTAGCTCACTTAATGTCCTTATTTGTTGTAATAATAATAAGAATAAGAATAAGAATAAGAATAAGAATAAGAATAAGAATAATCACTATGGCAACAGTGTAACCTTTTACCAAAAAAAAAAAAAAAAGACAAAAACAAAAGCATGTATTTTTATTTTCAGTGTTAACCTATGTATCTCTATGGAGAAAGTATGGTTTTAACTACTATTTTACTTTAAAGTGATCTCTTTTTTTGTAGCCAATTATGTTAAGAAAAAAAAATCCACATCAAGGAAATAATTATATTATGAATCAGCCTGGAATTGTTTTCCTGGACTGTTCCAATGACCCAAAAATCTCCTTTAATCAACGCTGGACTTATTGTTGTTTTGGAGATATTCAAAACAACCCAAAACACAAACACAAATTTACCTACGCCACACAAAATATGATCACTCATCTTGTGTTAATATTGTGAAAATGTGAAATTAAAATGGAAGAAATAGACTTAGATTTAGACAGACTTTACTGATTCACAAGGGAAATAACAAAGAGCAAAAATATGTTATCTGTTATATAAGGGTGAGTTGTTGTGCAGTTGTAGGGAGTATTATATGTTATACAAGGGTGAGTTGTTGTACATTTGTAGGGAGTATTATCTGTTACATAAGATTGAATGTATAAAATTAAATGTAGTGCTGTATCTCTCACTGTTAAACAATAATTTCACTGAGATTGTACATTGATTTGTTGTATTTTTGTTTTCCAGTGAGCGTGGGGAGCATCTCAGGAGGCACCCATACTCTGGCGGGATGGGTGACATTTCCGACCCCCTGCTCCTCCCGTGCCCCACCCCGGGACCTACCCAACGGAGCCAGCACACCCCCTGGACGCCCCTATCCAAGGACAACCTCAAATACCGTCCCGATGGATACTACAACCAGGAAGAGCCCCTAAACTACTGCAAATCCTCCATGGGTCATCATCAAAAAGGAATATGGCCTCTGAGATCTTCTGGTCCAATCAGAGGAGGCGTCGGCTACATCCCTCCCAATCGCTTGAAGGGCGGCCATTTTGGAAAACCATACCGCTATTCTCCCAGTTGCCATAGCAATCGAGGTGGCGAAGTCTTCGTCTCTAAGCTCTACGGCAATGTCCAAATCCCGTCTGATCCCGATGCGTATTGTGTGGATTTAGTGAAAAACGAAAACGGCTACGGCGAATGCTACGATGGTCACATGATGCCAGAGATGCCGCCAATCAAAGTTGAGCATGATTCGGATTCAGAGAACGGTTGTGACGTCTACGGGCGACCTTATGAAAACTACGATCGTCGCTATAACAACAGTGGGATCTACGACCATAGCAACCTCCAGCTCAAATCCGAAGCCGACTATTATGACCCGCAATATTCGCCGTGCCAGAGGTCAAAAGCGGGGATCAGTCCGCCATATAACCATAGCAACAACTACCAAAACTACGCCGTGAACAACCGCCTGGCGAAATGCAACAAGGAAATGTCCGATAGCCATTTCAGCCCCCACAGACTTCCCTATAATGACTCTCTATGCAACAATCAGTCTATTAACCTCATGGACAACCACGCCTACCAATCTACTCAGGACAATCATAAGCAGTACATGGACTACAATGGCAAGCACAACAACACCTACGAGTTCAAAGGTCACGGTTTGATTCACTCGATCAAGCGGGAGCCCATGGATTCTCCCCCCTGGTCTGAAAATGAGATGACCCAGGCCATGATGGGGGGGCAGAGGAATCATTTGCCTTGTGTAATGAGTACAGGGCAACACAAAGCTACCCCCTATGTGTACATGCCCTAAAGAAACTTCACAGAAGCAGTACCCTCTTCTTACACACAAACGCACTGATCAGGCAAAATGTTATGACTACCAACAATTGAAATTAAAGGTGCACTATGTAACATTTTGGTTGGGGGGGTCCGTCACCTACTTGTTTCCATGGATGTCATTGCTCTGCCTGAAATGCGCCACAGTATGACATTAAACAGCTCTACTTTACATTTATCATGTTGCATTCAATTACAGGTGGTTTCACTGCTTAGAAATATCTATAGAAAAACAGGCATTCTGAGCGGGATTGCCTCTCCACAGATCTGACCTGTAACTTGGCTTGGTTTGGCCTCCATGAAGATAGAAAGATTTAATACCAGACTGGGAAACATTCCAGACAAAGCAAAAACATCTCTTTGGAGAAAAGCATTTGACGGACCCTCCACCAAGAAAGTTACACAATGCACCTTTAAGTATAGGATATTAGACTGTGTGCAAGCTGTTTTTACGTGTTTGAAGTAGGCCAAAAATTTGTAAGAATTTAAGTTTGAAATTGATGTATTCTGACAAGGCCCATCCTATTTAATTATTTTTGAAAGCTTAAAGGTGTAACTTTACTGGTAGAGGGTCCACCACCTGTACAGAGATGTTTTTGCTTTGGGCTGAAATGTTCTGCTACAGTATGGCAAGAAGCTTATTTATCTTCATGGAGAAGTCACCAGGCCAAGTTACAGGTCAGGTCTGTGCAGAGGTGACCCCAGTAACAGTAGGAATGCATGTTTTTATTGCACTTTTAGTGTTAAAAGACTCGTAAAGAAATAAATGCTGGATAGATGTTTAATGCCATACTGTGTCCAGGCAAAGCAATATCGTTGAGACAAGCGAGTGACAGACCAGAAAAGTTACACAGTGCACACTGTGTCTAGTGCAATTAATTAGAAACAAATACATGCTCAGACAGGAATATTGAGAAACCTGAAAACTGCAGTTTGTGACTGAAGAAGAAATCAAAAGAAAACAAAATTGCCTAAGCCACCGTGTTTATTTTGATTCTGGATGGACCATATATTTCTATGTGTTATACCTCAGTCGTCCAGATAAGGGTCCATAATATAGTAGTAGTCCTGTCAGAACTGAAGAAGCTATTTGGATAACTGGCAAAGCATATTCACTCTAAAGAAAAGTTAACAGATTTGAATCTTCTTTTGCCATACATTTCTGGTCGGGATTAGTTAAAGGTGCATTGTGTAACTTTTCTGGTGGAGAGTCACCTTCTTGTTTCTATGGAGATGTCATTGCTCTGCCTGGAATGTTTCATTAAACAGCTCTACATTACATTTATTCAATTACAAGTGGTTTTATTGCTCAAAAATACCTAGAAAAACAGGCATTCTGATCATGAGCGGAGTTGTCTCTCCACAGATCTGACCTGTAACTTGGTCTCCATGAAGATAGAAAGGTTTAATGCCATACTGTGAAACATTCTAGTCAAAGAAGTGATATTTGCATGGAGAAAAGCTTTTGATAGACCCTCCACCAGAAAAGTTATACAATGCACCTTTCACTGACCTGTCAATCACATCCATCAGAACTTGGGGGGGTTGAGACAAGAATCTCAACTATTTGAACAGAAAATGATTATTGCATGGCCAGACTAACCAGAACTTTACCAAAAATGCAGGTTTGGGGGGTGTGCCAGGTCAGTAGTGGTCAATATCTGTTACAATGTGGGAACAAGGATTGGTTATTTACTTTAAATTATCAATTGCATCATATGGGACTGTATGGGGCTGCATATTAGCCAGGTGGTCATATTGTTTTGCCTGATACATGTATGTATGCATTATTGTGTTGTTATCGTTGTCACACCAGCTTTATCTAAGACAATCAAGTCAATTCTCTTCACTTTAGAGGAAGAGAATCGGGCTCAGGTTCTTGTTTTCGTGTTGTGACAATCTGAAAAATACAATTTAAAATCCTGTTATGGATCGATGATGTTTTTAAAGAGTACATTTTGTAGTTGTCTCCAAGCACTTTTTGGATTTTAGTGATAATGAGGCAAAATAATGTCTAGAAACACGATTCTGTTTTGTTACATGTGTTGTGCAAATCTGGATCTTTGAAGAATTTGCTGTAAAAAATACTTATTTGACAATATAAACAAGAGGAGACTACAGAGGGCCTGTTCTAGCTCTGAGTACTGCATCCAAGAAGTTAAGGCCAATTAATTCCACTTTACTTCCTTCTTGACAATGTAAAAAGATAACTGCAAGATTATAACTACGAATACTGTGTAATCTGGTACTGATTTACTAAAATACAAAACCTCTTATTGCTAGGTTTCGGATTACATCAATAACATTCTATAGGCCAATAATATTTAATACAGATCGGGACAGCTAAAATTAATACTGAGAATTTGAGAATTTACTTTTTGGATATCTATGGCAAAGTACAATGTAATCAACAGATACTTTGCAATGACATCAAGCTGGGGGTTCTGTATGTATGTATATGGCGGTATGTATAGCCTGAAACTCAAGAAAAAATACAAAATGGATTTAAACAACACATTTTCAAAAGTGTGTGATCAATACGAGCATTTGATTTTCAACAAAAGTGTAAGAGTGACTAACTGAAAAACAGTACAAAATCAGCTCACCTGCTGTAGTCTCAACTAAGTCAGTTCTATATGGTCAGATTGTGTTAAAATAAAGCTCACATTAAAGTCTAACTTGAGTAACGGAGCTTTAGACAGAGCAGAGCCTACAGTTAGCATCGCACACCCAGGGAATGTTTATGAAACAGCTGCAAAGTATCAATGGGAAAAACTGCGTCTTGCCCCCCATCTGAGTCTGAAATCATCACACTGTAGAATTGGAAAACCACAAATTCTAAACAGAGAATTTCTATTGCAGGCCCTTTTACATTTGTAGGTATGGGTAGGTTTTCTATCATTTACCCTATTATTAAAAATACTAAAATACCCAAAATATATCCAATCCTATGCACTGTCAGATTTGGCATTTGGACTTGATGCAGGCTTTGTATGTTTGATAGCGTCTTCTCAAGAAACATCAAAACGCCTTGTTCACAATCAGTATTTTTGCACAAATTAAATAAATGCACCAAATTGACTCAGTAAAGGTGAAGCATTTGTAGTTAAATTGCACTACTCATTTGAAGTTCAGTCCAGGCACGCACAACTCTCTGTCTTTCTATCTTTGTGTGTTCATTTGGATAAACATGTTTGCTGATTTGTATTTATTGTAAAGTGTATAATTTAAACCAACTACAGTTTGAAGGCTTTCTGTTACATAATGAGTTAAATACTTTGCTTTTTTCTTGACATCTTTTTGATATTTGTTTTAAAAAAGGACAGTTTGTCTCAAGGAGGCGGTAGCTGCAAGGTAGCGAACACAGTGTACATAAGCAGTGTCTTCCAATGTTTCTATGTGTTTTTGCAAATGGACTTGTCTATTAAAACATTTCTTTACATGGAACAGGCCTGTGTAATGTCATTTTGTCTCCTATATGCAGTAGTATTTAAAGGTGCACGCATACACTGTATAAAGAGGTGGACTAAGGAGTGTAACGTCACCCATAGCATTCGACTCCAGTCCAATGAAGCTCACCGAGGCTAGCAGTTACAGCAGCGAAGTTGGAGCCAAGTCATATGACCTAAAGTATCATAGCAACCAAAGAGCCAATCCAGGGGGAGGCTGTTGAAGGTCCGCGCTGCCGGTTTAGCAGGGAGCTGTCAATCATACCTGTTGCTAATGCTAGCAGGAGCTACCTCGGGGAAAGAAGGCACCTGATCTGTCTGTTATTAATATTCATATTTTGATTTATGAACAAAATATTGAAATAAAAACAGTTGGATCATGTAGAGCAGGTTAATATGAACATTTTAAGACCAAAATTACAAGCCTGACAACAGCAGTTACAAGAGAGGGACGGCAGTTTCTCAGTACAAAGTGAATTGGAGCTAGAGTCGATGGAGCCGGAAGCATGCCCATGCTCGCTTCCTATTTGGAACGCCACTTGCCTCCAAGGAGATGTTATTGTTTTTGCTGACATGTTCACTATGACACAAGCAGGTGACACCACCAAACCAAGTTACAGGTCAGATCTGTGGAGAGGCGACTCAGCTCACATTAAGAAAACATGTTATTCAAGGTATTTCCTTAGCAATAAAAACATCTGTGATTGAATAAAAGCTAAACTGATAATACCATAAAATATTCAAGGCAAATGACTGATATCTCCATAGCAACAAGCAGCTGGAGGACAACAGAAAAGTTACATTGTGAACATTTACCCTGCCACCAAAGTATAAATAATTACAATAGTACTGATAGGAGTACTCTAACTTCAACAATGAATGGCCCTATTAATCTCAACTATTACTACTAAGAGACAACACTGCAACATAGAAGTAATACCCTTATTAATGATATTTTTACTTCCCTTTTGAAATCACAGATCCTCTGGTTGTGAGGTAAACATCCTACTCAACATAGCAACAAAGAAATAGTAACATAACTCAAACATAATTACACTAATAAATACATAATTATTTGCTTTTAAAGGTCATATAGTATACCAAATAGGATCTTGTGAGCTTTAAAAAACATTCACACTTGTTTTCCCAATTTGGCCATTTTTTAGGTTTAAAATTTTACTTCCTGGTTGGAAATGACATCACACTAGGGAATTCTATAACTGTTACCTAGCAACCATGTAGTACACTGGGCCAAAACTCCTCTTATGTACACAGACTTTACTATCTGACAAGTACAAATATAGTATATTAAAAAATATATTTATTTTGTTGTATAATGTTTAAAGTGTCAGAAATAATTTCTTGTGTACACTGTGCCAAGCTTTTGGACAGAATTCTCTTTAACGTGATGCCGTCAGTATGTTTTAGAACTTCCTGTAACTTTCAACATATTTTCTTCACAAATTGCTTCTTGATTCTAAATAACTCAGACATGGATGACATCTAAACCCCTTCAGGCATGTTTTTGATGAGGTAACAATGTCATAACATGGTAGAACGCTTAAAAATGTAAATATTGCATAATACCCTCTCTTTAAGTCATGTTATAATGTTGTTTAATTCACACATGTTTGAGTAACTGTTTATTATTAGTCCATCTGCATCTCCAAAGATCAAAATGCTCTGTCCCACTGTGATTTTCAACAGAGGTGGGCAATTCCAGGGCTGAAATTATCCAAATGATTCTAGTGAAGGTATATGGAGAGCTTCCTCTATTATCATGACATCACAAGGTGTTTTCTGTTTGAGAGAAAAACTAAATATGCAGGATTTGTGTATTAAACATTTGTGAATGAAACAAAACACAATTCCAGGTCTGTCTGTGATGAGGAAACAACATAAAATAGATCAGAAAATAGCATAATATCTGCCCTGTAATGAATAAATAATAATTTGCTTTTAAAGTAAATTACCCTGATATAATTTCTTCTCAGATGTGCTTTGGTAAAATGAACCGTCACTTTCTTGAGTGTTTGGACTACTGCTAACCCACTCTTAAATATTTCACATGGTCCAAGTGCGGCTTCCTCCGTCAGATTTGTGCTTGTATGAATAATAAATCTTGAGCAGAACCGGATACAGCTTCATCACAGCAGTATGATTAATGTGCTGTGAAGTCGTCGTGACAGCCGCTTCACACGGACTGAAACCTGACCTGGTCTATACTCTCTCAGACCAGGACTAAAGCCAAGGCCGGACCACGGCACTGAGGAGGGCACAGTGTCTCGCTGTTACTGGAGTTAAAGGGCCCATATTACACTGTTTTCTGATCTATGTTATAATGTTTCCTCATCACAAACACACCTGGAATTGTGTTTTGTTTCATTCACACATATTTAACACACAAATCCTGCATATTTGTGATGTTATGTGGTAATAGAGGAAGTGCTCCACTGTGTTTTTAAACTCCATACACCTTCACTAGAATCATTCTCTACTGAACTAAAGGTAAAAGAAATTGACAGACTAATACTAAAGGATTAAAACGTGTGAATGAAACAAAACACTTCTCCAGGTGTGTTTTTGAGGAGGTAACAACATTCACATGCCATATGCTTGTATCCACGAAGCTGCTTTATCTGAAATGTTTCACAGTATGACTTTAATCAAATTTATCCATCTCCCAAGAAACAAGCAGCTAAAGTCACTAAGGCAGTTTTTACATCCAGTATAAACACCTGCTTGAACAAATAAGGACGATAAGTTTAATACCATATAGGATTGCCTTTGGTGAAATGTTCCACAGTATGGCATTATCTCCAAGGAGGCAAACAGACGATGCCACTGCTTTCATGTAAGAATGTCCTTCAGGGAGTTTCTGAACGGCAAAAACACTTGTAATTGAGTACATATAAGATGGATACATTTAACACACTACTGTGGAATTTTTCAGGCATAGGAATCTCCATGGAGACAAGCAGGAAAATACCCACCACCAGAAAAGTTACAGAGCGCCTTAAACCATACTTTTTTTTTAACTGAGCAGGAACTTGTGAACTTGTACAGTGCATACGTTCATAGTGAGTAAGTATACAGTCATTTGAATTAGTGGATGTATCTTATTTCTCAATACATTTGCACTTCAAATCAACACTATACTCATTAAACTTATGGATGGCCTATAGCGTACGTATACTGAGTCCCGTAGCCTCTCTCTGATTGGCTGATCCTGCTCATGTGTGTAATCCCCTACAGAAGGCTGTGTTTGTTGTGTTACTGCTGCAGTATTAGAGTAATAGGATCGCTCAGCTTTAGATCCACAGAACGAGAGGGCCGGGAGCAGGTGGGCTGTACTGGAATGTCAGGAATTTAAATAGATAAAATAATGAATATATATGTGACAGATGGGAACAATACATGATTTATACAATTCTGATCAGATGAGTGTCTAACCCGGATAAGATTAGATTTTCTTATATTAGTTTATGCTAAATTTCACTTAATTAAAATTCAATGATAATTGATTTTCCAAAATAAAACATGCTGCTATATGTTCAAATTGTGAATTGTCACATTTTTACATAGCGCGTTTCCATCTTCATCTCAAAGCGCTTCACATCCTCATCCATTCACACACTCATACACCAGTGACACTGAGGGCAAGGTGGGTTTAGTGTCTTGCCCAAGGATTCAACGGCAGTATTCATCTGTGGGAGCTGAAATCGCACCGCCAACCTGTTAGTCAGTGGATCTGCCCACACAACCAATGATGTTTACGCCAAGAGCGGGATTCGGACCGCCAACCTTCAGACCAGTGGACAAAGAGCTTCACACAGGAGTGACTTAAAAAGGTTAAAAATCAAATGATTTTATGAAATTAGTTCCCAATCCTCTTCATTGGCATATGTTTAGCAAAGCTCATGCTGTATATTCTTTGCATTAAACTCATTGGACTATACTTGAAAAATCTAAGTAAGATCATTTGAGAAAACCTTTATTTGTCCTACAATGGGGAAATTCCAAAGTTGCAACGCAAAGTTCAAGAAACAGAATAGAAATATACAATCAACTAATAAAAATAGACTTAAATCTAACACAACAAATACTGTGCAAGTACAGAAAAAATATACAAAAATACAAAGTTCTTTATTGTCGCTAAGCTTGCTTTATGATTAATAATCTATAGGATATATTATAAGGTTGATGAAAACATAGCCAGATTGATGCAGCTAAATGATTCACTTACATCTGCTCCTGTTTTTTGTTTTTTTTTAAATGAATAAGTGTAGATTATGTGAGCGCTGACTCATGTTGGACAGTTGCCAGTGTTTTGGATAGGCCCCTGTTCAGATCCACACACTGTACCTTCTGCTTCCTCTTCTGTATACAGACTTCAGCTTATTAAACTCTTACTTCCCCCTCTCTCTATGCGCACAGAGGAACATCACATGAAAACCAACTGTGGACACGGAAAACACCAGGAAGTCAACTGGATCTGTTACTATGGCAACAACTAATGATCATACACACAAAGAGGTCTATTAAAATGTTACCTGTTTTGGTCCATGGAAGCTAAAAGATAAAAATGTTTAAAAGTATAGGCCTGTTATGTAACTTTTCTGATTACTTTTTTGCTTGTCTCCATGGAGATGTTATTGGTTCGCCTGAAATGTTCCAGTATGGCATGAAATAGACTTATTATTGCTCAAAAGTACACTGAACAACATGTATCTTACTGTAAGCGGTGTCCTCTCTCCACAGATCTGACCTATAACTTGTCTTCATTGAAAAAGGTCAGTTTAATGCCATACTGTTGAACATTCTAAAGCAATAACATGATGCTCTTACCCCAGCATGGATATTTTTTTATGTTTTTTTATTTAAATAACACCTGTAGTTGAATAAATGCGAGACAGTTTAGTTTAATACCAAACTGTGGACAATTTAAACCAGGGGTCTCCCTTCCAAGTAGCTCACCAAGGGATTTCTGAATTATGCTGAATAAGTAAAATTTGATTAATTAAATGTTTTTTACATTTGTACATGTATCATTTTGATGCCTAACTTTGTACACTAATAAATGGATAATGGTTAATGTTTTATAAGCCTCTAACTGCACCTCATCTAAGGCTCGCCGTGGCACTTATACGTGCTTAATTTCTTGTGACCGCCAAAACTAGTAGCTCTCTGGCATTTTCATTTTGTAGAAGTATTTCACCGGAGGAAAAAGGTTGGAGACTCCTGATTTAAACCAAAACATCAGCATCTCCATGGAGAGGTTGCAGACCCCCTCCAGGAAAGCTACATAGTGCACCTTTAAATTGTGAATATATACTATATTTTGTTTATATGTTTGAGAAGTTAAAGTGCACATATATGTCATAAAAAATACACAAGAAAATGTAAGTGTTTGAAATTTTTAACAAGGCACATTTCTGCAACTATTGTAAGAAGGGCTTGCAAGTCTTTTAAAGCCATAAGACTTATTAAAGTTTCACTATGTAACTTTTTGGTTGGGGGTCCATCACCTATTCCTATGGATATGTAATTACTTTGCCTGGAATGTTCCACACTATGACATTAAGCAATCCTGCCTAACATTTATTCAATTATAGGTGGGTTTATTGCTAAAAAATACCAAGAAAAACAAGCATTCTGACTGTGATCTGACCTGTAAGTTGGTCTGGTTTAGTCTCTGTGATGATCGAAAGGTTTAATACCATACTGTGAAACTTTCTAAACAAGGCAATAACATCTCCCTGGAGAAAAGCATTTGACTAACCCTAAACCAGAAAAGTTACACAATGCAATAGCAGAAAGATACTACAGAATCGGCCAAGATTATTAGCAAGAAGAGACGAAACAGCATTATCTTACACATATTAGCTATAGTCTATCTCAATTTATATCAGTTTTGCTCTATTTGAACTGTGACCTTTTCTCAATGGACTACAGCTATGACTTCTGGCTTCATGACTTCAGGCTAGCTCGAGCTCTACAAACGAGTAGTCCAGTTTTAATTCATTACATCTTCATTATAAATCGTTTCTTTGCTCAAACCAGAACAATAGAAAGGGCACTGGTTTGGCTCGGATTGAGTGCAAAATCATGAATTAGAAATGCGTGTATGTCGCTATGGTAACATCTTCACATGTGAGTAGCGGCTAACTGAAGCGAGCGCTGTAGCTTCACACCCCAGGGACAAGTTAGCTCCCTCTCAATGTAGTTAGCTGTGACAATGAGCAATAAGCGTCAATGTAAATGTTTAATATTTGTCAACTGCACGCGATTCCCAGCACGCCAGCGAGTGTGAGACGTGTGCAGAGATGGAGGGAGGAGAGGCGGAGGAGGGGAGAGGGAGGGAGGGAAGAGGAGAGAAGGAGGTGAGGGAGAGGAGAGGGAGAGAAGAGGGAAAGGAGAGGGGAAGAAGGGGGGAGGAGAGGAGGTGGAGAGGAGAGGGAGGACCTTTGACCTTTAGCAAAAACTTTCTCATTTTTGCATAGTTTATAAAAAAAGATGTTTAAAGGGCCCTTATTACTCTATTTTCCTCATTGTTTCCTCATCACAAACATACTTGGAGTTGTGTTTTGTTTCATTTACACATGTTTAACACACAAATCCTGCATATTTAGTTCTTCTCTCAAACAGAAAACACTCTGTTCCACTCTGTGATGTCATGTAGTAATACAGGAAGTGCTCCATACACCTTCACTAGAATCAATCTCTGCTGAACTAAAGGTAAAAAGGAGCTGCTAACTTGAAAACTACCGCTTCATGACATCACAAGGTGGAACAGAGCATTCTGAGCTTTGGAGATGTAGACAGATTAATAATAAAGGGTTATTCAAACATGTGCGAATGAAACAAAACACAAATCCAGGTGTGTTTTTGAAGAGGTAACAACATTCTAACATGGCTAAAAGCTAACAAGAGTCAGTTTTGTGTATAGGAATAAAGACGCTAAACCGTTGTCTGGACTACAGGTATATACAGTAGCAATGATTACAGAAATGACGAAGACAAATACAATCAAAACAACAGAAGTTACGTTATGGATGGCTTGAAATGAGGAATGTATAAAAGAGCAGTTAGCTGGTGTTAACAATGGCTACTGAACTGGTCCAATCACATGGAGCAGACAGAAGCTCAGGGCTAAGTGCACTCGAAGCTCACTGTTGATGCTTGTTGACAGCTGTATCTCGAAGGGAAGACCTCAATAATCCCGTACCATGCGAGATTGCGTGACCGCTCAGACCCCTCCGCTCTCCGTTTGCACCATTTGGCCTAATTGGTCACACCCACCGCTGTCTCACCGCACGCCAGCATACACGCACGCCCATATATGGACCAGTGCACTACAGACACAACAAGCAATCCCCCAGTGAGAGGAAGGGTAAGGGGAAGTCCTGAAGGGGTCTCATATACATACATTATCATACATAAACATATACGTACACAGGCTCAACATATGGGCCATAGTCACGCAAGCCTATAGTACCACAACACGACTACGATGGCTGTGATTAGATAATGAAGAATGCTATTGTTGTTAAGCTAAATAAACCTATATACTTTAAAGGGCCCATATTGCACTATTTTCTGATCTGTTATAATGTTGTTCCCTCATTAAAACATACCTGGAGTTGTGTTTTGTTTCATTCGCACTTTTAACGCACAAACCCTGAACGGAAAACACTATGTTCCACCTTGTGATGTCATGTGTTAATATAGGAAGTGCTCCACTGTGTTTTTAAACTCCATGCACCTTCACTAGAATCATTTGGATGATTAGAGCGCTGGAATTTCCAATCTCTACTGAACTAAATGTAAAAGGTAGCTGTTAACTAAAACTATACCACTACATGACATCACAAGGTGGAACAGAGCATTTTGAGTGTTGGAGATGTAGACAGACTAACCTGAGCGTCCCCCTACTTGTTTCCATGGCATTTATTTATTGAATTAATGTGTTTTTTTATAGATGGTATAGATGTGAGAAGGTGTTTATCAATTTTTACTGCTGCAGTTTTGCTCTATCCAGTTTCATTGTATTTATTCAAATCTGATCTAAACCTAAATCCTTTGACTATAATCTTCCTCAGTATGGCATAAAACTTGTCTATCGCCATGGAGAATGTTCCAGAGTATGGTTTTAACTTTCTATCGCTATGGAATCATGCAGACGGTGTGCCATCTCCATCATCTTTAAAAAAAACAAACATCTTCTGCGAGTCATGCAAGCGTATGAATCTTTCTTCACTTGTTGTCATCTGTAATAAGAGAAAGCCTTCATCTCCATCATCGCTCCTGTTTTGTTTGTTTCACATTTGTAAAACCTATTCACAGACGCAAACGTATTCACTTAAATATTTTACTCATGTGCTGAAACAATGAAAAACCACAAAAACAAACTATTATGGCTTTTCAGTTAACCTAAAATGTACTCAGAGGTGGGTAGAGAAGCCAAAAACTGTACTCAAATAAGAGTAATGTTACTTCAAAATAGTATTACTCAAGTAGATGTACATAGTAGTCATCAAAGTAAGAGTAAAAATGTAACTTCTTGTAAAAGTAAGTGGAAAAAGTAACTGTCAGGACGTAACATCTGATTTATAATTTCAAGTGAATGTAATTGGAAGGACAAAATATTAAAAAATAATGCACAAATCATTTCATATTGTCAACATAAAGCTTTTTTCACTAGAATTACTCACTGTGGAAAGAGTACGAATACTGTTACTTCAATAAAAAATAAAAAAAATACTCAAGTAGGAGTAACAGTGTGCTGCTAGGAAAGTACAATATCGTCAAAGAGCCCATATTAAACTGTTTTCTGATTTAATGTCGTTTTCTCATCACAAACATACCTGGAGTTGTGTTTTGTTCCATTTACACATTTAACACACAAATCCTGCATATTTACAAGAGTCAATTTTGTGTAATATAGGACCTTTAAAAAGTTACTCAAGTAAATATAACTGACTGTACCCACCTCCGTGTACTAATACTGACGAGCACACTGGTTAAATTAGATGGTTTGTGCACAGGCTGTGGAGCATATGCCAGGGGAGGAGGTTACTGAGTGCACATCGAGTGATTCACCAAAGAGAAACGCAGCAGACCACAGCTGACCCTCAGAAATGCAAGATTATACCATCACATAATATGCTTTTATAGTTTAGCAGAGAGCAGTGTGGATCTGAAAGTATCTCTTATTAAGGTACATTGTTTTAAATGTAGTTAAAGGTCCGATTTTACACAAACTTGACTCTTGTGAACTTTTAGGCATGTTATAATGTTGTTACCGCATCAAAAACAGACCTGGAGTTGTGTTTTGTTTCATTCACATATTTGAGTAATCCTGCTTTATTAGTCTGTCTACATGGGTTCTAAACCAGGACTAAACCCAGAACTAAACCAGGACTAGATCAGAACTTAACAGACTAGACTAGACCAAACCAAGTCCACATCAGGTCTAAAATGGTTCAAATCAGAGCCAAGCAAAGGCAAGTATTGTTTTATTGCTTTGCCTGTGATGTTCCACAGTGTAGCATTAAGCATTCATATATACATAGAGACAAGCAGGTGATGCCATCATGTTGAATTACAGGTCAGATCTGTGGAGAGGCGAGCCCACTCACAAGAGATGTTTTCCAAGTTACTTTTCAGCAAGGAGCAGGAGTATTTGAATAAATGCAAAATACATATACTTAATGCCATAGGTTGGTACATTTCAGGCAAAGCAACAACATCACCATGGAGACAAGTAAGTAGCGGACCAGAAAAGTTACATAGTGCACCTTTAATGTTCAATATATCTGAAATTGGAGTGTTTTCTCTCTATTTTGTACATTTTCTACTTGAATAATAGCACAATGGAGACTCTTCTAGAAATTAGACATTGACTCTGTTACTAGTTTAGAGTATTGACATATATTCTTACTTTTTGAGCACAATATTAACATATAGAGAAACTTGCTTGCTGCTTTAAAGGTGCATTGTGTAACTTTTCTAGTGGAGGGTCCGTCAAATAGTTTTCTCCATGGAGATGTTATTGCTTTGTCTCAAATATTTCACAGTATGGCTTCAACCCTTTCTATCTCCATGGAGACCAAACCAGACCAAGTTGCAGGTCAGATGTTTGATCTCATACTGTGGAACATTCCAGGCAGAGCAATGACATCTCCATGGAGAGAAGCATTTGTCGGATCCTCCACCAGAAAAGTTACATAGTGCACCTTTAAGGAACAAATTGAGCTGAAATAATATTGTGTAGTTTCTCCACTCCTTTGCTCACTGAACCAGTCTGAATAACGCTGTGATAATTTGTATGTGACTTTATGAGGCTGAGGAGGACAGTGAGATTAGAGTCTGTGCTCGTTCTGTTTGTTTTCGTTGTGTTCATGCTCCACTTGTGTGATTAATCTCAGAAGGTTATGTGAGGATATCTGCAGGAACATCCCATCTGCTGGTGAAGGCTTCCACCTACCGACTATTGCTTTTAACTGCACCGTGGCCTGGTTTGAACTACACTGAAATACGCATAGACACAAGAGCTAAGGCTCTATCAGGCCTAATGAGCAGTGGTGGATGAAGTACTCAATTTTGTTACTCAAGTACAGATACTGGGGCTAAAGGTTACTCAAGTAAAATTAAACATATCACATGAAAAAATCTACTTAAATAAAAGTATTAAAGTATCTGTTTAGAGTAAAAAGTAAACATGTTTTGCAGAGAGTTTTAGAACAATTAAAGGATGAAATGTCACTACATTTCATCCTTTAATTTTGATAATATGTTTAGTGGATTTTAAGTGATTCAATTGATTTGTTAATTTTTCTAGCTGTTCTGTGTTTTTGTGTGTTTGGTTTGCTCAAAGCTGAGATTATTTAAATTTGTTAAAAATAAGTCTTTACAGAAGGTCTCAAACTATAAAGAAAAGTACTTTTTACTTTTCAGTCCAGATCTAAAATGTAGTGGAGTAGAAAGTACGGATACCTGTTCTCAAATGTAGAGAAGTAAAAGTTAAAAAGTATCCACCGTAAAATGTACTTAAGTAAAGTACAGATAAAAATTGTACTTAAGTATTGTACTTTTACTTTTGTACTTCATGTACTTTACATGTACTTCCAGCACTGGTGAGTAAGGTATAAATTGAATAAAAATTGTTATTAAAAAAAAAAGATAATGTACAGATTTTTGGATTGACAAGAAACAGGCAATGAGAGGATTTCTGTACAAACATGTAGCTCTAAACTAATTGTTGAAAAGTTATGTATTGTACAATCCTTCTTTGTGACCCACATTTTAATTATACATTTAAAATGTAACTTACTGTAACCTTTTGCTTATTTGTGTATTTTCATATGGCCTAGAATGTTCCATAGTGTGGTATTAAACTTAATCTACCGCCATGGAGACAGCGATTGGATAAGTTACAAGTCATATCTGTGACAAAGCAAGCCCGCTCTCAGTAAGAACATATGAGTTTTAATGCCAAGTTTTAATGCCGTACTGTGGACCATTTCAAACAATGCAATAACCTCTCCATGGAAATAAGATAGCTACCAGCAGAAAAGTTACACAGTGTATCTTTAAAACTGTGTGCCTCCAAAATTAATCAAATAAGTCCTGCACACTAAGACTGGAAAAATCTGATCTTTGTTATAATGTTGTTTCCTCAACAAAAACAGACCTGGAGTTGTTTTTGTCTCATTCGCACATTCACACAACACACAAGTCCTGCATATTTAGGAATTTAGGCATATAACGGAAAACACTTTGTGATGTCATGCGGTAATACAGGAAGTGCACCTTCACTAGAATAATTTGGATCATTTCAGCCCTGGAATTTCTAATCTCTACTGAACAAAAGGTAAAGGGGAGCTGTTAACTTAAAAACTACAGCTTCTTGACATCACAAGGTGGAACAGAGCATTTTGAGCTTTGAAGATGTAGACAAAGATAACTCAACAACAGTATAACGGAGCTTAAACCTCACAGGAGTCAATTTTGTGTGATACAGGAACATTAAGGCAACCACAGTGCAGTGTCTGGGGAATGCTGGCATTAACAAATATATTTCCAACTCTTAAAAAAACATTTATTTGAAAAGATAATTACAAAAGTCCAGTTTCGGTCAGGTGTGGTGAATATGATGAGGTGCGAGGGTCAGTCTGTTTTCAGGGTCCGTGGAGGCTGTGGTTTGTAATGGGAAATGATCTGTACGAGAATGAAGCAATTGATGACTAAGAAGAGCAGCCCAGCCAGCCAGATCCACAGAAATGTGTTGTGACCTTTGAACTCCAGGAAGTAGGCCGGGGCCAACCAAATGCCCTGAAGACAGGAAGGAAGTTATTAAATGGTTGAATTATGCTTCATCTTGAATTTGGGATAGCACTGCATTGTATTTGAAATTCAACTAAATCTAATGGATGGAAAATGTGCACTAAGGATTATTGCTTTGTAGAGCTGGTGATACAGAATCCCTTTTTTCCATTTTCCAAACACAAACACAAACTATATTTCTTTATTTTATTTTTACTTGTACATATACATTTATATAATGCCGTATTTGACACCAGTCTGCTATTTTTTGCTACTTATTTAGAATTTATTATCACCATTTATATATTTTTTTCTCTTTGTTATCATAATTGTCATCATATTGTGGTGTGTGAGCTAACGTGTCCAAATAATTTCCCTTGTGGGTCAATAAAGTTTGTCTAAGTCTAAACAAAAGACAAACAAGGCATAGAAATATAATAAAAATATAATAATCATAAAATAAAATAAATAAAAACTGAGGAAGAAAGGATTAGAGAAAAAATAAAAAATAAAAATAAATAATACAGACTCCTTTATTTCAATTGGTTACATAGTAGGGGTGAACGATTTGGGAAAAAATATCTAATTGTGATTTTTCTGACAGCATTGTGATTGTGAATAGAGTTGCATTTTATATGTTAATAATAGGATTCAAAGTTTACATCGAGAAGAATTGAGAAAAAGACAGGAATATGAACTGACAAATTTCAGAACATATTTGTACACATCTGAAGTACAGGTTTAGCAGCTTTTATGCAGAATAAGACGGGAGATTTTGTTGTTTGTGGAGGAAATTATGATACTTAAAAAACTGCAGCCTTTGCGATTTGCTAATTGTGTCTATTCCAATTGCAATTTTTATTTAGTTGTGATTAATACTGCAGCCCTAACAGGATCTCTTACTTGTCAATAACTTATATAAAGTGAAAAGAAGATGTAACTGTACATTTTTCAAATTCAGAAGGACCTCACCAAACGAGACAACTTAAACTGGCATAAATGAAATATATAATTATAAAATGCACTTGTACCTGTCCTGTAAACCAGAGCAGCAGCAGCCCTAAGCCTTGTTTCACTGAGAGGCTGAGACGAGGAATGACCAGAGGAAGTAAACACAAGTACCACAGGAAGTACTGCAAATGAGAAAGTACACAAAAGTTACAACCTGTGAAAGAAAATTCTCCATTAAAGCCACAGTAGGCCAAAAATAGACTAAAACAAAAGCATGTTTTTTTCCCATTTATGTTATTTTTATTTTTACTGTGCAATTTCTATGTTGCTATGCTTGTTTCTATGTTGCTGCTGCCCGAACTTTGCCTGAATAAATCTATTTATTTATCTATATACCTACTTACTGTGAGCGGGCTTGCATCCCCACAAACCTGACTCTTATTTGGCCTAGAGGAGAATTTCTTCCTGCTTGTTTCCCTGGAAAAATCCTTTGGCTATAATCCCATTCCACAGTTTGGCATAAAACTTAACTCCATGGCCCATGGCAAATGTTCCTGAGTAGTTTTATCTTTCTATTTCCATGGGATTGTGCAGTTGTGTTATCTACAGAAAGTTACATACTGTACCTTGAGACGTCCAGGAATAAGATATTATCACAAAATTTAATAAAAACGACTTGACTCACAAAAATGTTGCTGTAAGTCCAGTGGTTTTGATTTAATTTCATGATAATACTATACCTTTCAACATCTCTTTTTTATTTATATTTTATAATTTTGCAACCCACACACACTTGTACCTGGGCTGTTGTGTCTTATCTACCTGAGAGGTGCAGACTTTGTTGAATGACACAAAAACAGCAGTGTTCAGGAAACAGCAAAAAGCCAAATCTGAATGAAACGCCCAGGACACGAGCAACAGGAGCAAGAGCTGAGGGAGGAAGGCTGCCAGACCAAGCCACTGGCTCCACCTAGTGTCTGTACAGGGAACAGCCAGGGAAAAATACATGATTACATTGGGTAATAATGTTTTATTACTTTGAGAAAGTATTTATCATATTATATTTAATGGAATAAGAATTAATGTTTATTTATTTAGTATTTTTATGTGGGTTCTTTGAAATGTTATGAATCAATGTTTATTATAATATTCTGAGAGTTTGGTCTCTGAAAGTAGACAGTACCTGCAGTGAGATAGATCATGTAGAAGTACGGGGAGAAGTTGTGTCTGATGTCACGTCTTGTCAAATGATAAAGGTAAGTCTCATGAAGAAACTCCCAACCGTACCTGCAAATACAGAGGCATAATCTCCCAGGGCAGGAAATTATATGCAATATACTTTGACTTCTGAATTAGTAAATGTAGGTACAAATGTTAAAAAGTGGTTTGTAATACAGTTGAAGTTGTATAATACAGTATTTGTAACCACAACAAACAAAACTGACTTTTCTTATTTTTGTCATCTTAAAGGTGGATGGATTACATTTTCCACAGTACATCATTAGCATTACAGCATTTATTTAATTAGCAATATTTTTT
Source organism: Taenioides sp. WSHXM2023 (assembly GCA_029959045.1). Taxonomy (NCBI): domain Eukaryota; kingdom Metazoa; phylum Chordata; class Actinopteri; order Gobiiformes; family Gobiidae; genus Taenioides; species Taenioides sp. WSHXM2023. The sequence continues at coordinate 5,721,811 of CM057105.1, forward strand.
TATTTTCTCAACAACATCCATTCTTACAATGACCGTGTTCACCTCTCCACAGAGCTGACCTATAACTTGGTCTGGTGACGCCACCTGTCTTTATTGAGCCAGATACATTTAATGTCATACTGTGACGGATACTAGTGAAAGCATGAGTATATGCAGGTGGCGGACAATGAATTGGAAATGTTACATAGTGTACCTTTAAATATATCCTTTATTATTGGTTCAACATAAGATCCAAAAAACTCTGATGCAAGTATGTTCTGAAAGACTTACATGTGATAGAAGAGTGCAGTGAGGACGCAGAAAACTCCCCCTGAAACAAGGGCAAACAAGAACAGTTCCTTATTGATGAAGGAGGTGATGAATCCCGTTAAACTCCTCCATTTTGAAATAGTTTTGTGCTTTTTTGCTGTCGTCTCCCTCGTCCGTAGGCTTAAAACGATGGGCAGGGCATAAGTGACCGGGTAGATCTTCATATGAACAGACAGGCCAAAGAGGAGGGCAGCACACGTCAGACGTCTAGCTGAAGAAATAACAGGAGAGAAATGAGAAAATGCTATTTCAATGTATTTTTGTGAGCCCAAATTCATAACAGCAGTCGCCTCGCAGGGCTTAACAAAATTGTTGATTTAACCAACAGAAAGTTAGAAAATCCAGCAGTAAAGAGTCATTAGGCCATAACAGTATAAAAAATGAATAAGGTCTATAATTATCTAAAGAGATATTTGGTACTTTTTGAATCAACTACTCTGACTGGATAAGATTAGGAAATGGGGGGTAACTATGCCAGGGACACAACAGTTTTACAGTCAACATCTCTTTGGTTAGTGGGCATATGCTTAACTCACTGCACCACTGTTGTTCTTGAAGTTAATACTATAACTTGAAATCAAAGTTATTTCTATCCACACTACAATTTCCACAAGCTTCTCTTAAAGGTGATGTAGTAGCTTTGCCTAGACACAGTATGGCAGTAAACTATATGCTTTCATTGTACTTTCAGCAATAAAATCCCTGATACTGAACAAATGAAAAACTAAATTAAATGTTATACTGGGGAACATTCCAGACAAAGCAATAACATCTCCACGGAGGCAAGTAGGTGGCAAAAAAGTTATAAAGTGTACCTTTAAAACACTATAACACAACAATATATACGCACGGAAGAGTAATTTTTAGTTTAAATATTTATTTTGCTGCATTTATGAAACAATAAATATTCTATTTCTACCTTCCATGCAGAGTAATGTTCCCAACACAAGAGCTGCCAGTATCGACTCTGCATTTCCCCGGCTGGACACTCCCATCGGCAAAGGGTTCAACAGCCACAGGGAACTAACAGCAAGACAAGTCTGCAAATAAAAAATAATAATTTACAAAAACTGATAATAATATATAACTGGTAAATTAAAGCAAGTACATGTATTGTCCTTACCTCAGAGCTCACTCCCCTCAGTCGGAGTATTTTGTAAATGAGAAGTCCTGATACCACGTCACACAAAATGAAGAGGATTTTACCAAAAGCCATGAAAAGGTAAATGTTTGGAGTGAGCATCCAGGCGAGGACAGGAGTGTAGCGGTACGTGGATCTGTTGTAGGGAGACTGGCCCTGAAGAAAACATGCTATACTGAATCTGAAATAAAGTAAAGGAAGCGCTCTGTGCATAGAGGCTGTATGTCTTTCTTTCTTTCTTTTTTAGCACAAGAAAAAAATAAATGAACTTAAACATAATGTCGAATTATATTTATTTTTGTTTTTATTTACTGTATTTTAACGGTGCACTGCGTAACTTCTCTGATGGAGAGTCAACCACCTCTTTATCTCCATGGAGAAGATGTTATATCTTTGCTTGAAATCTTCCAGAATATGGCAATATAAATGCCACACTATGGAACATTACAGTCAAAGCAATAACATTTCCATGGAGACAAACTCGTGACCGACCCCCTACCAGAAAAGGCAGACTCATAGTGCAGTCAGGTGGATGTTGGTTGCAGAGATTAGGCATAATAATAAATTAAATTGCTATTACAAAGGTACATGACATGATTGTTTACTTAGCCTGATAGTATAACAATAACAGTAAGGCAAGCAAATTAACTAAACTAATTTTAAATATAATATGGTAAGCTAAACTCGTAAATATTATACGGTTAACAGTATTGTATCAGTATTGTTTCTTACCTGAGTAATAAACCTGGCAGCATCTGTAAACACATGGTAGTCTATGTCAGTGTATTTGACCACCATTGTTTTGTCCTGGTAGTCTCCATAAAGCACCAGGGCCAGCCTCACAGCGAAGGACACCGGGAAAAGGACGCGTTTCTCGGTTAGTTTTGTGATCAGCCTCTCCATCTCCTCTCCAGTCAGTCCAGTCCAACCTGATCCACAGTGATTCAAACTAACAATGCAATAAAAATAAATAAACTATACCCATACACGAGCAGAAATCAGCCTCTACGGATTTTACTTACATTCCGATTAACGTTTTAGTAAAATCGTGAACTCAAAGCATACATAAATTGGAAAAAATGTACATTGTTTGACAGCTAAAGAAGGCGTGAGCGAACCCGGAAGTTTACAGTGACACGTGTCTTCTTTTACGTTACGTTAAATGCCTAACTCGAAAGTTATAGTGCCACCCATTGGACTGGTTTGTACTCTGGATAAAAGTTAGTGGTTTTATTTGTTTACAGTTTCTGTTAGTTTGCTAGGCCTATTGAATATATTGAGAGGGGAGTTAAAGAGGCTATTTTTGTCAAGAAAGAGAATCCTTGAGATTGGAGGTTTCAGACATCATCTGTCTCCCATTTATAACTCTATCCTCAAACCTAAATCAAAACAATGAAAACAATAGGACTAGCCAGGTCAGGGTGAAAACACCCATGGTTAGGCTAACAAGACCCCACACTCATTACATATTCAATAGGCTTAGCTAACTAACAGAAACTGTAAACAAATAGGTGTGGTAGTCTCAGAGTAATTTCATTGTAATTAAGCTCCTCCCTTCAAGCAGATTTAAGGCAGTGTCCACCAGCATCTGACCAGAACTCAAGAAGCAGCTTGGATGAGCTGCGAAATGTATTCGACCAAACAAACTTTTGTCCAGGTGACAAATAGACATTTCCTCTGCTCTACTGGAAATGATGAAGACACACCAGAAAACAGCAACACCCACAATTACAGATCAGCTACTTATCAGTGGTATCAATATCAGCAGCAAGTGCTCTAACAAACATGTCAGAAACTGTCTTCAGCCTCTCAATAACACTGTTCCCAACTGTAAAAGTCAATGGAATCTCTTATTCACAAACATAGACTGGTGTAAAACATGGTTACATCCCTTTAAAAACTGCATTAATAACAAAACCAAAGAACTACATTGGAAAATAATTTACACAGTCTACCCTATCAATTCTCCTATATCCAAATTCTAGGAAACTGATGCATATTGCACCTTTTGCCATAGCAAAGAAGAAACCATCCCCCATCTCTTTTACTATTGTAAATATTCAAAGGAACTTTGGTCAGATCTAGAAACACTTATACAGCAAAAAACTTCCTTCAGAATTCATTTAGAATGCTCAAGCATAATAACCTACTTTCATCATAAACAATATAAAACAGAATATTTAATAAATCATCATCATCATCAAATACAACTTCTGTCACTACAGACAATTATCGTTGGCGCATGCTTGTTAAAATATTAGTACAGTATTTATAAGGTTAAAGAATGAGATAAAAGGAGAGAAAGTGAGTAATAAGAGTGCAAAAGATAAAAGCGTATTAGTGGAGTTAAAAACAAGGATTGCTGTTTATCTTCTTGGAGATTGGAGGTGGATGGACGCCAGACCTTGCTTGAAGTGGTCAAGACTGGCCGCTGTAGCTATTTCTTCAGGGAGCTGGTTCCATAATGGAATGACATATGGGAAGAAGGTGAACTTATAGTAGTTGGTTCTGGCTCTTATCTGTATGAACTTGTATTGATGACCTCTTGTAGAAACTCTGACTGGAATAAACTGTGTATTCTGTTTGGAAAATTTAATATCCATAAATCCAAATTCTCCAATTCCAGACCACTATTTAAAATCAATATTCTAGACATTAAAAATTATCACCAAACACTAAACAGTATATCCAACAAAAAAAATAAAATAAAAAATCTATCAAAACACTTAATATTGCAAAAGAATTAGGATTTTATTTTTAACCACTTCCTCAGTTTGTATTGATTTCCTTGTATATTTATCTGCCTCAATTTAAGTTTACATGTATGTATGTATGTCTGTCAATTTTGTTATTGTTTTGTAAAATAATTAAAAAAAAAAAAAAAAAAGATAAAAACTACACTTCAATTCACACTTATTTCATATTATAACTGATGATATGGATAAATACACCAATGAAATCAATGCCAGGCAGTGCAGTTCTTTAATGTTATTGCACATTTCACACATAAAATCCTCTATGTGTGACCAAAAGTGTGTTAGTACACATACAAGTAAAGTGCACATGATAAAAACGTAGTGTAGGTGAATTCTTTGAGTGGGCGAACCCTATAAGATAAAGAGGGCAGTTTAGCAAAGGCGTACAGTGTATAGTCAATAAAGCCATACATATAGGCCAACAGATAAGATTAAGCCCCTATACTTTACAATGCAAAACCTCTCCAATAGTTCAGTGATACATTCAGACACATTGTTTAAACAGGTTAAAGACAATTAAAGTACTTTTTTAACATTTAATTTAAAAAATGCTGGGATTATAGGCCATCAGTAAGGAATGGTTCTTGTTATCTTGTTTCTAACCAGGAGTGCATATTGCTTGTGGTCATCTGTCAATCTTTTCTTTTCTATTATTTGTAATGTTGTTTTGTTGCTCATGTGAAATTTTACATTGTACGTCTAGTATCGTAAGGCAGCCTGTTTTTGGTAACTTCAAAGCTAGTGCAAAAGTTGAAAAGAATATCAACAATTATAGGAGTTTAAAGGCATGTTGGTGAAACTTGCTGAAGGCTGGGTGACTGATACATACATAATGCCAGTGGTGGAAGAAGTACTCAATTTTGTTAATTAAGTAAAAGTACAGATACCAGAGCAAAAATATATGTAAGTATATAAGTAAAAGTAATAGTATCACATGAAAAAAGTAAAAATGTACTGTAGTAAAATGTAAAAGTATTTTGCACATATTTTGAGGTCTAATAGAGCTTCAAATGTAGTAATTTGGGTAAAGATTTGTGTTGATTTTTTTTTTTCTTTTTTTCTTTTTGTTCAGACTACAAATGTGTTCAACATAAACCCCTCAGCCTTTTCAGCGTATCTCTAATTGTAATAAAAAAATCCTTTAACTTTTAGGTTCTGTTCAAAAATGTAGTGGAGTAGAAAGTACAGATACCTCCTCTCAGACGCACTAAAGTAAAAGTCAAATATATCCACGTTAAAATGTACTAAAGTAAAGTACATATACCTAAAATTCTTTTCTTAAGTTCAGTACTTTACTACTTTTATTTTGTTCCCTTCCACCACTGGATGATGCATAGTCTAGAGAAGCTGGATTATTGTAGTTAGTTCCAGATAATGAACTAACTTCCCTTTCTTTGGTTTATGTTATTTATGTTTACTCAGGGGAGCAGTATCTTCCAGCGAACAGGACGGTGTTGGAGGCGTTGTGTCTGATGAAGAAGAGGAAGGGGTGATCTGCGATGAAGAGGGTGGGCATCGTGAAACACTCCACCGACATCACTACACCAGTGGCGGCGGCAGCCTCAGTGCCCTCTTCATTCACTTCCACAAATGCTTTGTGCACCACCTTAGACAGAAACAGGTCATTGGCTGGAGACATACCTGAAAAAAATGATAAAAAACATTAATTAAAACATTGTACTTCCAGCTCCATTGACTCAGTCTCCTATTCACTTTGTATTGAGAAGCTGTCGTCTCTATCTGTAACTGCTGCTGTCAGGCTCCTCATTTTAGTCTTAAAATGTTCACATTAACACGCTCTATGAGCCTGGTGTTTTTATTTTGCTATTTTGTCTGCAAATTAGTTCTTCTTCCTAATATGGAAATCTGCTCCAAATTCGCCCAGTAACTGCTAGCCTCTGTGAGCTTCATTTGACTGGAGCCAAACACTATGGCTGACATCACACTCCCTTTGTCCACTTCTTTATACAGTCTATACTTATATCACAAGCATTTTACTCTTAAATTGTTTCTTTGAACTTCAATAAATCTAACCTAATTGATAAATGATTATTAATTAATTAAAAAGTTAAGAAAATATCTGACATACTGTAGTTCTGTTGTGTCTAATTAACTGTCAGTCTGTTTTTGGTTTGAACTGTTAATTACTATGGGACTAGATTTTTATCACTCTGAAACTGGACAAAGGAAGGTCCTTGGGTTGGGTTAATTTCTTACCAGAGAAATCAGACCTGCCCCTGATGAAGGCGTCCACCATGCCCATACCGATCAGCACTTCATTCAGGTCGTATTTCTCCTCCATCTTGAATCGAGGGAGTCCCACCTCCACCTCCACCTCATCCATCTTGTGGGTCCACTCCACAAAGTTCTCGTAGGTCAGCTGCTGCTCAAGCTGAAACACACAAGGAGGTTTTTAGTCTGTTGATACTTCGCAGTTGATGTCTTCGAAATCTGTTACTCAAGTTAGACTTAAAGGTGCATTGTGTAATTTTTCTAGTAGAGGGTCCGTCAAATGCTTTTCTCCATGGAAATGTTATTGCTTTGTCTGGAATGTTTCACAATATGGCATTAAACCCTTCTATCTTCATGGAGACCAAACTGGACCAAGTTACAAGTCAGATCTGTGGAGAGGCAACTCCGCTCACAGTCAGAATGCATTTTTTTTCCTCTGCATTTTTGAACTATAAAACCACCTTTGATTAAATGTAAGGTAGAGCTGTTTAATGTCACACTGTGGAACATTCCAGGCAGAAAAATGACATATCCATAGAAACAAACAGGTGACAGACCCTCTACCAGAAAAGTTACACAATACTCCTTTAATCTGAGCTCCTTTAATTTGAGTTTTAGACTTAGACAAACTTTATTGATCCACAAGGGAAATTATTTGTTATGCATAAAAAGTTGTTTAAGATGTATAATTCACCTGTCTTTAATTTGTTAATTTTCGCTTGTTTATGGTGTCATCTAGTGGACACGTTCGGAACTGCAGGCAGAGTACACGTTTTGAACAGAACTTTATTGAACAGAAGTAAGAGTTGTAAGCAGACATAGCAGCGTGCAGTTTGGTACCTTTTGAGTCCAGAAATGTATTTATTTTGAGGTTGCACCACCAGTATGTATGTTTGTACCCATGTTCAACAACTTAAGTCATAATTATCTGTAAGTCCAGCATTGTGATGTTTTGTCTGTCTTATAATCTTGTTTACTGTATATTTTTGTAATTGTAATAGGCATATTAAAATTATACATTTGACAGTTCTACAGTTTCACCTTTTCAAGCATCATTAAACCGGCTTAAAGAACACATATTATGCTAAATCAACTTTTTCAGTTCTTGGATAGTGTTTCCTGTGTATATAGGGTCTGTTGTGCGTATATAGGGTCTGTATTGACTCACAAAAGCTCAATTTAAACCATACAGTAGTTGCAAAGATATCTTTATATCTTCATTAGCAACATGTCTGAATCCAAGATGGCTCCAACTGTCTGAGCAGGCCTGACATCTGTCTGTCACAAACAATTACTTGGATTAATCTGCCTGGATCTTTTGCCTATATCAGATTATTACAATTACTGAGCAGTTTCTACAGCACACGAGGCTATTTTATCATTCCTAGGCCTTTCTATTGGCTTGTTCTGGAAACACTCAAGTCGAGTGGCCTGCCTCAGCCAGCCATGGCACCAGGAGGAGGACAATCCTCCTTGAAACCGGATATCGATGGCAAAACAATCCCTCGTCTAGAAGAACAAATCCAGCGACTATCCACCGAACTTAAGAAAAAGGAGGAAATAATCGCTAAACTTACGGATGTTGCATAGCATAGCATCACTCAACAGCGTGCTGAGCGACTCAACAGGACAGTTCATTTAAACAGCTGGCTCAGCTCCATCTGCAGGTCTCACTTCAACTTAAATGACAATTTCAATTTCAGTCTGTTTTGGGTTTGCATCATACCTTCTCCAGACCATCTTCAATACTGCGGGGCAGAAAGATGAGCATGCTAAGCTCCTTTCCTTTGTACGGCAAATCTATAATCTGGTTTACAGAGAAATATTGTTAGTTACAATGTTAATGCCGACAAAATACTGTATAAAATATATTAGACAGGATTAGAAAAACTGACCTGACAGTTGATCTCACTGATGAATTTGAGGGGGAACTTTGATTCTTGGTGCATCATCTTCACTGGTTTAGTTTCATTCTGCAAAAATACACAAACAACAAAGTTCAAATGTAGTTCACCAGAGCCTTGTGGCAGATTTTCCTAACTAAATGGTTTATGCATATTTAAAGCCACAGTATGTAACTTTTTAGCCAAGACAAAATTGTGTTTTTTTTTTTTTTCATTTTTGTTGTGTTTATTGCTCTGAAAAACATAATCTGTTCTTATTCGGAACAGGCTTGCATCTCCACAAACCTGACTCTTATTTGGCCTGGAGTATGTTTTTAGCTTATAATATTATAATATAATGTGATGTGATGTATGAGTTACTCTGTCCAAGTAATTTTTAATTTTATTGTTAATAAAATATTTCTAAGTCGAAGTCTATGGCGCCTCCAAAAAAGTTACATACTGTACCTTTAACAGTCGTCATTAAAACACACACACACACATACACACGCACACACACACACACACACACACACACACACACACACACACACACACACACACACACACACACACACACACACATATGTGATTAATGTTATATGTATTTCTTATTAAACTAGATCAGTCTTATAAATGGCACACAATTAGAAAGAAATATATTTGGTTAAAGATGCACTATGTAACTTTTTGATTGACCACCTGTCACCTGCTTGTCTCCATGGAGATGTGCTTTGCCTGAAATGTTTCACAGTATGGCATTATATTTATCTACCTTGTATTTAGTTACAGGAGGTTTTATTTCTCAAAATGTGCATTCTTACAATTTGTTTTTGTCCAAATAGATTTTTTAAAAGATTAGCACTCACCTTGTTTATTCTGAATTGGGCATCACAAGTAGAGTTTTCATTAAACTTTTCATTCCAGTTCCCTTTGAAGTAAATGGCGTTGACGAGCACAAGTCTTGTCGAGTTACCCACCACACCTTTAGCTAGAACATCCTTAATTTTACCTGAAAAAAGTAACACATTTCAAATTACAATATATGAAAAGGTGCATTGTGTAACTTTTCTGGTGGACGGTCTGTCAAAGGCTTTTATCCATCGAGATGTTATTGCTTTGTCTGGAATGTTTCACAGTATGGCATTAAAACTTTCTATCTTCATGGAGACCAAACCAGACCAAGTTACAGGTCAGATCTGTGAAGAGGCGACCCCGCTCAGTCAGAATGCCTGTTTTCCTAGGTAATTTTGAGCTAAAACTACCTGTAATTTAGTAAATGTCAGGTAGAGCTGTTTAATGTCATACTGTGGCACATTTCAGGCAGAGCATTGACATATCTATAGAAACAAGCAGGTGACGGACCGCCAACCGAAAAGTTAAATAATCAATAAACTGCGGTGTACCAAAATTTGCAATAATAACCTTTTACCTTGTGTTTGCTGCTCCACCCACGTGTTTATAGTGACTCTGGCCTCCTCAGATTTACTGATGAAGTCCACAGTCTGCAGCTCTGCCTTGTAGAACTTTTGGGTGGCTCCCAGAAAAACCTGTCAGATGTGAGATATCAATAATAGATATTGGTGAGTAATGTTAATGTTAAAAATAAATAAATAATAACATTTGATAAAATAATAATAATAAAAAAAATAGGGCTGGGAATCACAGGCTCCTCAAGACTCGATACGATACATGGCTCACGATACGATATTATGGTGATACATGTGAGAATTTGTATATTGCACATGATACGCTGTGATCTATTGCTGTTTTTTCAGAACGAACACATTTTAACAACAATATTTCTTTGTTATGCCACTACTTGTGCAAAGATAATATGAAATCCATCTATTTTAATCATCAAAACAATGAATATGTCAAGTGTATTGCATAAACAAGTTTCCCAATAAATAGGTAACAAAATTGTTGTGTGGTCAGAAAAATAAATAGCTAAAAATGTTTAAAAATCAATATTATATCCCTGCTAATATTAACACACACCTCAACAAACTGGTAACTCTGCTCTCCGTACAGTTTGTTGGCGACACTGAGGGCATAGGGCGCGTCAGGTTTGTGAAACTCCTGCAGAAGGGTGGCAAAGCTGGAGTGCACGTCATCAGAGAGGTCTTTAGTTTGCAGGCACTGTGGAGAAATAAGAAAAATATTAAGTTAAGTTTAAGAAACAAGACAATAATTTGATATTTAAAGGGCCCATATTACGCTATTTTCTGATCTATGTTGTTTCCTCGTCACAAACAGACCTGGATTCGTTTTGTTTCATTCACACATGTTTAACACACAAATCCTGCATATTTAGGCTGAGTTCTTCTGACAAACTGAAAAAACTGTTCCACCTTGTGACGTCAAGCAGTAATACAGGAAGTGCTCCACTGTGTTTTTAAACTCCACTCATCTTCACTAGAATCATTTGGATAATTTTAGCCCTGAATTTGCTAATCTTTACTGAATAAAAGGTAAAATGTAGCTGTTAACGTGAAAACTATCACTACATGACATCACAAGGTGGAGCAGAGCATTTTGAACTTGGAGATGTAGACACACTAATAATAAAGGGTTACTCAAACATGTGTAAATCAAACAAAACACAACTGCATGTTTTTGATGTGATAACAGCATTCTAACATGACTTAAAGCTCACAAGAGTCAATTTTGAGTAATTTAGGACCTTTAAGGTAAAGCAGTTGTAATGCCCCATCCTTTCTTGTAAAATGAAATGGAGAGTTAGTACCAACAGCAGAATGCCATCACACGCCTTTGAATACCTTAATATAGAAAATCCCTATGCTATGAAAGAGTGTCATTAGACCAGTAGAACTGGTTTTGCAAAACTGACAAACAGTAACTAACATTTGTATTGGAGAAGAGAGTATTCTGAATCAGCAGAGCAAATAAGGTATAAATAGAAACATGTATGAACTTTTAGTATTTCAATTATACAAAATTGTCTAATTTTGTTAAAAAATAGAGCAAAATTGAACGTAAGCATGCATTTTAGTAGATTATGCTGTTTGAGTTATAGAGTTGTTTTCAAATATTAAAGACTGGTCAAAATGTACTGAAGCTTCAATTCCTGGACTTAACCCCACAAAAAGAACACATTGTTAGTCCATTATTATTGTTAGTACATGGATACAGTAAAGTGTGTGTTCAAATTAGTGTAACCTCAGATCAACATATTAACATAAGGCCTGCCACGATAACAAATTTCAAAGCACGATATATCGCTACAGAGAAATATAGCGAAAAGCGATAATATTGAAATTACTTTATGCCTTTGACACAAAAACAATAAAGCAAGATAAACCCAGGAAACCATTTTGAAATAGTTTGTATCATTAAAAAACCTGAGCTGGAACAAATCTACAGCTCAAATCTAATCTTATTACATAAAAATATATTAAAAGTCTCATCACTTTTGTAAAGAAATTGCACGTACAATACAGTTTGAGCCCCAAAATATATTGTTGCAGTTTTCATATACTGAACAATAAGTCGAGTATAGTAATTATCATGACAGGTCTAATTAACAAGCCTCTTAAGGACAAATATTTAGGTCATAATAACACAATTCAAATGCATTACGTTAAACTTTGGTTTACACTAATGGACACACAATAGACTTTTACGGCACCGCACACACAGATGGGCAGACGCACGCAGAGGGAGAGAGAGACTGGACTTTTTTTAATCAAATTGTGCAGATTTAGGTCAAAACTTGTGAACATGGAAAGAGACAAGGAGACACGCTGTGGCTCAGACTACTTTCCCCTGTCTATTGTTGCTGTCCCAGTCAGGAGACAAAACACAAGTACACCAGTGTAGACTTATGCCTTCCTGGATTTGGGCAACACCGGCACATTTTGCACAGAAAGTCTTAGTGTTTTTCGTTTGCCGGTGTTTTCTTGGTTTTCTTTGTTTTGTGCTTGATAATGATACATTTGTCTTTGGATCTTGCAGCTCGTTTTTTTCATGTGCAGTATGTTCTTTGTTTGTAACTTGTGTTTGAGTTTGTGAATTTACATCGTGCAAGTTGTTTTCTCTAACTTAGATGCACTGGGCTGTTGCAGTGCGTTCGGTAAAAAAAAGATGAAAAAATTCAATTACGGCTAATGCACTACACATAGATTATACTGACACTGCTTTAGAACAGCTCCTAGTTCAGTTAAATAGTAATTGTGATTTAATGCACAATTAGGGGCCAAAGTGTAGGAGCTATTTGCTTATTTTGTTGTAAAATCAGTTTATTATGTTTGTTTACGTCAATTAGTTTACTAATTTAGTTTTGTTAATATGCATAATATAATTTTCTTATGTTAATATTTCTTGTGTTTGCTAATTTGTTTAGTCAAATTTGCTATTATTTACCTTAGCACCTTTTCTGTTTTTGGTTTAGTCCGTGGGGCACCTAGAGGATAAAGGTGGGTGTGTACCACCGGACCTGAGTGCGCCTGGGAGGGCCTATGAAAAACCATAGGCCCTCCCAGGTGCACTCAGGTCCGGTGGTACACACCCACCTTTATCCTCTAGGATAAAGGTGGGTGTGTACCGGCAGAAGAGGCAACAAATGTAGGCTTGATCATCCTTGTTGTTTGCCTGCAAAACTTGGAATAAATCTTGGAAAATGCAGCTCTGGATTGGGACATTGATTGTGTTATACTGTGCTGCGTAAACCACATACCCATGGTGCCCAAAGGTGATTTGAGTTATATTTAGTTCTAAGTTTGCTCACCGCTTTTATTTTAGTTTTTGTTGACAAATAGTCACTACAAATTACCTATCCCATTTTAAGATAATTCTAATTCAGCATATGAAAAAGTGAAATATATACTGTTTATTTGCACTACTATAGCCAGACAAGAGATTGTATAACATTATCTACAGCACTCAATGGTCAATGATAAGACACAAACTCTAAAAACTATTTACAATGTGTCACTATGGAAACACAAAAGAGAAAACCTCCATTCATCATTTCTGACACTGTCGACTCAGTGGCTCATGGGCTGTGTGCATGTTACCTCTGACATCTGCGTAGCTGTGTTGCCCCGGGCCCCAAGGACGACCATCGCCAGAGCTGAAGAGATGCTCAGAGGAGAGAAGAAGAGATTGGCGCTGCGATCATTGTCACCCAGGTTTCTATAAAGATTCAGGGCAAAAGTGGTGTTTGCCTTGGCAATGGGAGTTTCAGTTGCCATGGTGTCTGTTGCAAAGAAAGCACAGGTTTTAGGTTTTGCATAATGTGTGGTATAAATATAATCAAACTTTACTGTGTGGCATGAACTTTATGCAATTTAGATTTGGTACAAATAGTTCACAACCATATAATGCCATGAAAGCCTATTAGTAACACTGCACAAAAGATACTGGTCCATAACCTAGCAAGCAGGATTATGAATGTAATTGCTAGCCACCCACTAATCAGTTTTACTCTTAAATAGTTCCGTGGTTTTGCTTCACAATAAAACATAAGCTAACATTGTTGTAAGTAAGCTAAACTAGGTAGCTTTCCTGTGCTGTTAAGAAAAAAATAGGCTACAATTAATGCCGCTCGTGGCGATGATGGACCCGCAACCACCCCGGAACGCCACCATCCCTTCCCGGCAGCCTCCCAGGCCAACAGATCCTCCACCAGAAAAATTACACAGTGCACCTTTAAATGTTTTGAGGAATCTTTGTGCCCTGCTGGCCAACCGTCCTGTTCATCACTGGGGTATGCGCCATGGATCTATTAAAATAGCTGGATAGGGTATTGCTAGCTTAGAGCTGCCTGGAGTTGACGTGTCCTGTCCAGAAAGGATTTTTCCCATAGAGCGCAATGTGATCACAAACAGCTCGTGTTCGACTGACAGGGCACCTACAGTTTTAAAAAGGGAGGATTTTGTGGTGATTTTTACCTATTTTTAGATTATAAACTTAGGTCATTGGTCAAAATGGTCCAGCGATGACAAGACCGCGCTCCCTGCACGCACTCGCGTGCATTTGCGTGTGTCCGCGTGAGAAAAGAGCTCTACTGCGCATGTTCAATGGGCAGGAGCCACCGGAAGTATCTAGCTGGACAAGATCGGCCCATTGACCTGAACGGGCTGCCATGTTTAGACTCTGGGACTGGGTATGCACCAATTCTAGTTTGTCTCAGTGTTTTCTATCACTGTCCTGAATTGAAATATGCTTCTTGGCTGCGCACAGACTTCAAATTTTTGTGAATTCCAGGCGGCGCTGTTGAGTCGGGTCACTTTGGGCATTATCGTCATGTTCATTTTATCATTGACCAATCGATACCCTGTTTGGGGACTTTTCGTAGATGTATAGCCCCTTAAAATCGCCACAATAGCCACAATGTACAGCTATACACTGAAATACACCATACATCCACTCACCAGCTGTGTTCAGAAGCCTCACAGACAAACTTCAGCTTGAGCTATTACTTTTTATTATTGGAAGACACACCCAGTATATGCCAATGCAAGTTTTAGCTTGTCTCAGTGTTCTCTGTCACTGTCCCGAATTTCATTTGCCTACACCAAAATTGTCACAATGTCCGTTTTGTCGCTATGTCCATTTAATCAAATTTTTCGCTGGGCTGGTGAATCCCATAGCCGGTTTGGGGACTTTTCGTCGACGTTTAGGCCCTCAAAATCACGATCGTTTGCAAGGAAAACTAATAATAAGAAACCCACAAAGAACAATAGCCAATAAAAAAACTAAGCAAGATGAAGAGGAAATATTCAACTGCTAGGTGACTGAAGTCTAGCTTTGAATAATTTAATAATAATAATTTAAACTTTGAACAGCTCTGAAACCTCCAGTAATTTGAATAATTCATTATTACCACGTTATAATAGTAAATAGAGAAGCAACATATGGGCTAACATCCTAACATGCTACGTAAGTGATTGAATAGCCACAAATCAAAGTGAATGTACAGCTATACACTGAAATACACCATACATCCACTCACCAGCTGTGTTCAGAAGCCTCGCAGACAAACTTTAGCTTGAGCTATCAGTTTTTATTATCGAAAGACACACCCTGTATGTGCCAATGCAAGTTTTAGCATGTTTCATTGTTCTCTATCACTGTCCTGAATTTCGTTTGCTTTCGCAAAAATATGCTTCTTGGCTGCCCATGGACTTCAAATTTTTGCAAATTCTAAGCGTTGCTGTTAAGTCGGGTCACTTTGGACATTGTTGTGATGCCCATTTTATAAATTTCTTCGCTGGGCCGGTAAATCCCATATTGGTTTGGGGACATTTCGTTGACCTTAGGCCCTCAAAATTGTGATTGTTTGCAAAGAAAAATAATAAAAAGAAACCCACGAAGAACAATAGCCCTCGCCAGTTACTTTGTACTGGTTTGGGCCAATAAAAAAACTAAACAAGATGAATAGTAAATTTGCTAGGTGATTTAAAGCTAGCTTTACCCTTCCTGATAGTGACACCTGATCTTTTAAACTTTGGACAGCTCTGAAACCTCCAGTAAGTTGAATAATTAATTATTACCACATTATAATAGTAAACAGAGAAGCAACATATGGGCTAACATCCTAACATGCTACGTAAGTGCCACAAATCAGGGGCACCACCAAAAAATCAGGCCCGTGAATCCTTGCAAAACTAAGGATCCAAAGTGCGCAGAGAGAGGCGAGACGCCGGTGCCAGCACGAACAGAATCCCCCAAATCTCTCATTCTGTCTCTCCCTCTCTCTCTCTTCCTCCCTTACTTTCTCTCTCCCTCTATCTCTCTCGGTGTCCGGACCTCCTCGCATGCCAGCAGATAGAGTCTTCGTAGAGAAATTTTCACTTTCAAATTCTTATTTAAAGTTCCTAGATTGAGTGAAGTCTATTGTGCAATTATTTATACTTATGTACATTATTCACCAAAGAAATTTGCACCACAAAGCATTTGTACGTAGTGCACCCAAATGGCTAGCAACGGCCCTGATTTCGGTATCTCACATATGTATTGCCGAAGACCAATCATTGAGGCACCCGGGGTGGCGCAACCACGCTCAGAACATCTGACAGACATAAAAGCTGGCAAAAGTGTGAGTTGTAGCCCAGCTTGCTGCCGCACAGATTTCCTCCACTGAGGTGCCCCCGAACATTGCCCAAGATGCAGCAATGCCACGAGTGGAAAGAGCGCGCAGACCGCAGAGAGCTGAAGCCCACTGCTGGCATAAGCCGTGGTAATAGATTCTAGGGCTGTCCTCGACCAAGGATTTTCTTGGTCGACCAGTGGTCGTGCATTCACTCCGACTAATCGACTAATCGCCACGCCCCCCCCCCCCCCCCCCCCCCCCCCCCCAAAAAAAAAAAAAAAAAAAAAAAAAAAAAAAAAAAAAACGGGATACACATCTGTGAGGCTTTACCTGTAATGCCAGGCTGCCGTATCTATGCGCATTTACCACTAACGACGAGGGTAACCTTCATGCAATTTTCAACCATGCAGGAATTTTAAAATGGTTATGTTGTCTGATTTCCTGAAATATGGGATGTAGGCCTAAAGGGATGTGTATTGTCATGCACAAGAGCGACCCTTTTTTCAGCTGCGATTCTAAAGTCTGCCATTACTTCGCTGAGTCGTTCTGCTATGTTAGCAGCTGTGTGGCTCACTTCCAAAACTTTAGTTTCCAGAACGAATGAATGCAGTTGCCAGTTATCAGATATAAAATGCGCCGTGACCGTCATGTAACTTTCAATCTGGTTAGATGTCCATATATCCGTGGTGAAACTGAGTGCTTTGCAGTTTTCGATCTTGCCCTGAAGTGTTTGTTTTGTAGAGTTGTATTTGCTCGTAACAGCGTGCATCACTGTGTCACGTTTTGGCAGGCTGTATCCGGGCTCTAGGTATTCAATTACCGTATTTTCCGGACTATAAGCCGCTACTTTTTTCTCACACTTTGAACCCTGCGGCTTATACACCGATGCGGCTCATATATGGACGGATTATTCGTCTATGAACACAGCGGATGTGCGCGCAGCTTGAGTGCAGAAAGCGCCGCTGTCTGTGCGGTGAACATGGGTTAGGGTTAGTTAGAACACTCGCTAGCGCTGTTGTCAGCACTAAAACAGTTTATCGCTGCGTGATAAAGTAAGTTCTGCTGCTAAATGAACATTAGTGAGTGGGATACGTCTTAATGACCCGTATGTGTTAAATGCAGGTGAGGCGTAAATGACGAGACGAAACGTCTCAAACTTCAGTAGCTGGACATCCACTCATACATGATCGATACAACTAACCCCGACCCCCGGGAGAGCCTGAAATCTGTTGAAATCCTACAAGACACTGACATGATCCCAGACAGGACAGCGGCTCTTTCTGCTCGAGACATGCGCAGTAGAGCGCCAGAGCGACTCTGCGCGTGACGAACTGACTCAATGCAAAAAGACGACAAAAGCTTTAGAGGCAATACAAGCAGATGCTCGGAACTTGAAAACTTCTTGAAGACGTGGACACCTGCGGCTTATAGACAGGTACAAAAATAAAATTCTTTGAAAATTTAGGTGATGCGGCTTATATTCAGGTGCGCTCTATAGTCCGGAAAATACGGTAGCTTTTTAAATCCCTCACCACTGATGATATTCACAGGGCGCATGTCCAGCGCGATGAAATCAGCTATTTTGTCAGTTATTTTTTCAGATAGAGAAGGTTTCATTACGAGCTTTTGCTGCGTCAATGATGAGGATGAGGAAGCCGCGGAGGCTGACTTATCGCAATAAAGTGGATGCGCCTGTAGAGAGTAAAATAATGAGCTGGATAATTTAGTTTTACCAGTAGCCTACACATGAATATAGTCCTAGCGACAATAACAAAATGTACTTATAGGCTTACATATTGCAATCAAACTTGTTGCAAGGGGTAGCTAGGCTAGTAGGCTACTTACATGGTTGAGGTGGTAAAACATGTTCGTCGTGGAAGAATGAAAGGCGAATGTTTTTTTGCAAATTCTGCACGTAACCCTCTTTGGGTCATCTTTGTTCTTTTCGAAATGTTCCCAAATTTTAGAGCTCCTCCCAGACATGGTGTCTGCCGTGTTAAAAAAATCACCAACAGTAAATTAGTGGCACGCTCGTCAAATTAAAGGCGCGGATTTTTTTCCCTCCGACCAATCGACCAATGGAATTTTGGTCAGCTAATATTTTTTTGGTCGACCAACGATTAATCGATTGTTTGCCGTCAGCCCTAATAGATTCCACTATACACTGAGACAATCGCTCTTTAGTGAGAGGCTTACCCCGATGGGGTGGAGCCCAAGACACAAACAGCTGCTCATTTGCCTGAAATGAAGCAGTCCTGTCCACATAAATGCGCACTGCGCACAATGGACAGAGCGCATGGAGCCGCTGATGCTCCTCTGAAGTGGACAGAGGAGAAACGCAGACAGCTCAATGGGGAGGCATGACAAAGTCAGGTTAAAGACTTTCAGCATAAAGGCAGGGTTAGGTTTTAGTAAAACCTTAGAATCGCCCCTTAAAAACTGCAAGCATGACGCGCTGACAGACAGCGCATCTATGTCACTCACACGCTTTGCAGAAGCCAAAGCCAAAGACTGATCTGAGGCGTCGTGCGCCCTTCTCCCTGCGCGCCTGTGACATCAGATCCCTGCGCAGAGGCAGAGGCCACGGGCGACTGCACAATACCTGGAATATCTCCGCCATCCAGTGCATCGCAGGTGAGGGGCCACGAGGAGGAGGACGTGTCTCCTCTCTCAGACCCTGGAGACAGTAGCAGTGATCAGCTCTAATGGGGGAAACGCGTATAGGAGGATGTGTGCCAATGCGTCCAGACCCAGTGGAGCACTTTGATCCACCAGAGATTAAAACAGGTGACATTGCGCGTCCTCTTTTGGCACAAATAAGTCCACCTTTGCTCTGCCGTAGCTCTCCCATATCTGGTTCACAACCCCGCTGTGAAGTTTCCAATCTTTGTAGCGAGGGTTGCCCCAAGAGAGCAGGTCCGCTCCTCAGTTCATGAGGCCAGGGACGAGAGCCGGTGTCCTGTCGAAATGGCCTACTCGTCGATTTGAGCTACCCGAGGCAGAAGTTTTGCGGCAGAATACCTATGCTACATGATCAAATAGTTTGGATTTAATTTAGGATTTTATCGTTATCATTTTCATTTCATCGTATTTTATTTTGTTTCCATGTGTAGAAAACGTAACTTTGTTTAGAAAGGCGCTGTATAAATAAAATACAATTGCATGGAATTGTCCCATCTTCAATGTTCCCAGTAACACAAAGGTGAGGTATGGTACCTCTAGTAGATGCATTATTTGACAGAAGATATAAGCCTGTCAAGATTTGCTACCTCTACCCATATTCATATAAAAGAGTGAATAATAGTGATTCTACAGTGGGAGCATTATTTGATGGCTCAATTGGCTTGTCAGAATGTGCTACCTTTAGTGGGAGCCTTATTTGATAGAAGATATGGGCCTGTCGAAATGAGCTACTTCTACCCAAATTCATATAAATGAGTAAATAAATGTGCTTATACAGTGGGAGCATTATTCGATGGCTAAATTGGCCTGTCTATATGTGCTATCTTTAGTCGGAGCCCTATTTGATAGCAAAATACAACTGTCGAAATGACCTACCTACACTTATTCATATAAGTGAAGTGAAATTTTACATAACTAAGGTATAAAGTATGATCACCGTGTGCAAACAACATAAAACCACTGTCTCTAATCCAAAGAAATATGTTGTAAAACTGGGGAGATTAGCTTTACTGGATCTATACAAATGTAAACGGAAAAAACGTAAGGTAGCTTATTTCGACGGAGTACACCGGCCCATAATATCAGATTGTGTGCCAACGAGTGCAGCTCTTGGGAGCGCCTCCCTGTTTGTTGACATACGCCACCACGGTGGTGTTGTCTGTCCTGACTAACACATGCTGTCCCCTTACAAGTGGAAAGTGACGGGGGCAAGGCACATGGCCCGAAGTTCCAGATAGTTTATGTGACATAATCGCATCTCTTAACTCCACAAACCACTGACAGTTCTCCCTTTGTGCGTGGCTCCCCAGACGCGCAGGGAAGCGTCTGTGGTAACAACTTTTCGAGCTATGACCCCACCCACAGGGACGCCCATAGTCAGGAAAGCTTGTTGGATGTTAAAGTATGCGTCTTTCAGGTCTATGGACATGAACCAGTCGCCCAGCGTGTATGTCAGCATTCTGAATGTATATGGTCTCATATATTTGCTCAGAGCTCGCAGATCTAGTATGGGACGCAGCCCTCCTCCCTTTTTAGGCATAAGGAAATATCTCGAATAGAAGCCGGCTTGGCATTGCGCTGGCGCGGCACTATTCTTATTGCACCCTTCCTTTTTGAGAGCTTCTATTTCCTTCTACAGGATAAAAGCCTCTTCTTCCCGCGGCAGTGAGTGTAGCACGCTGTTGAACCCGGGAGGGGTGGAAGCAAACTGGAGTCTGTAATAGGCCTGTGCAAAAAATCGATACGATTTAAAAATCGAGTTGGCAGGTCAAATCGATTCATTTTCCCTGAAACTCGAGTTTAAAGATTTTTTTAATCCCCTGTCCCCATACAGTTTATATTCCAAGCGCACAGCGCATGCATTTCATTTTTACATTCGCCAAGACCCGAGGCTTTCCGTACTGCACTTCCTGCAGTGCGTTTCTCTCGCCCTCCAGTAACATCACATGCACAAACAAACATGGTGACAGAAACAGACGGTGAGAAAGAGGGGCTCCTGCCCAAAAAAGGTCCCACAACGTCCGTAATTTGGAATTGGTTTCGTTTTGCAGCATCTGATGAACACCAAACAACACCTCGTTGCAAATGGTGTCTGAAAGCGGTTGTCGTAAGTGGTAGCAGCACGACCAATTTGTTTCAGCATTTGAAGCGCAAACATCCGGCTGTGTGGGAGAAATACTGCCTTCTTTGGCAAGAGAACTTTACTAGCTCTAATGCTAACACGTCATCATTTGCAAAGCAAACAACTTTTCCACAAAGCTTTTCAAGCTGTGTACCATATAAAAAGAGCGGAGCAAGGTGAAAAGCAATCACGTATGCAATTACCTACTATATAGCTACGGATATGCTTCCAATTTAAATTTACAGTGAGTAGTTATTTCATTTTAAATTGGGCGGTGTGTGTGTGTGTGTGTGGGGGGGGGGGGTCGTGAATCGTGAATCGAGTTTTTTATAAAAAAATCGAAGATTTTTTGGGGGGGGGAAATCGTCCAGCCCTAGTCTGTAACCCTTGGTCAGTTTTCAGAATCCAGTCTGATGTCCCGCACCTGCGCCACTGTGAGGCGTGGTGTGCAAGCGGACCGAGGGCTCCACACTGGAGTTGGGAACGCTCTCTGCGTCTGTTTGCAGGGGCCAGTGAGGAGCAGAGGCTCCTCCCATTAGTGGAGCAATGGCTCTCTCTATTGGATACAGCGGGTCTTGCAGAGCCTGCTGTTCGGGAATTATCTGTGTTCTCATATTCATATGGTTTATGTTATGCAACATGGGAATGTTTTGCACCATGAGTGGTAGCGTCCTCAGTCTGGGGCCTGGATAGAGAACACACCTTTGTTTCTTTGCAAGAACACATTTTTAAACAGAAAGGAGAACATAGGCACTGGTGTGTGCTTGAATGCTGCAGTGGCTCCACCAAGCTCTCTGCAGGACAGGTTCTTTTCTCTTTGGTCCATGAGGGTCGGAGGGCACTTTCTGAGCCTCCGCATGCCTCTTGAGCACCATTTACTAATAAACATTGAAAAGACTGTGGAGATGCTTATCGATCCGGGTTCTGTCGAAGACCACAGCCTAGTGGCCATCAACAGCTGTGGTATCCAGCAGGTCACCTCTTTTAGATACCTGGGAGTACAGGTGGATAGTGACTTGCGCTGGAGCACACAAGTTACCAGTGTCTGTACCCGGCTCCACCAACGGCTGCTTTTTTTACGTCGACTCAAGGTGTTTGGGGTGTCTAAAAACATCATGGTGCTCTTCTATAGGACTGCTATGGAGTCAGTCTTGCACTATGGCATCACCTCTTGGTTTGGGAATCTAGGGGTGAAATCTAAAACCCAAATTTCTAGTCTGGTTAGAACAGCGGGAAAAATTATAGGGGCACCTCTGTTATCCCCACAGCAGCTGTTCGAGGAATCTACCATTAGCCAGGCCTTTGGGATTTTGTCAGACAACACACATATCCTACACCCTGAGTATTCCCTGATGCCTTCAGGGATCAGGTACAGGACTTTCTTGCACAAGTATAACAGATTCAGGAATTCATTTGACGCTGTATCTGTTCAGTTGATAAATGAGAAGCTGGAGACTAGACGAAGGAGATGACCTGTGGACTTAGAAACTTTTGTATGTTTTTCACTGTGATCTTGGTGTTGTTAAATGATGTGCTTGTATGTGAGTGGTACTTTGAGCAGCCTTTCCCATTTCAAAGAAATTTCTCCTATGGGAGACAAATAAATGAACTAACTAACTAAACTCTTCACGGGTGAACGTGGTTGTCCCGAACATGTTTGGACACTGAACCGGGCGTCCTGAGAGAGGAGAAACATCTGGCCCAGTCTGCTCCTCTTATTTGTTTTATTTGTTTCAAGGCCAAGACTGATTTCCCTCATGGATTTCACTGGAGGACCATGTTCGATGTTAAATAATTGTGAGATAGCCTACATGACCTGATCCTTTTAATAGTGAGTAAGTAAAGTTTATTTATATAGCACTTTTCACAGACATAGGTCACAAAGTACTTCACGTGCAAAAGAAAAAAACACCATAAGAAACATTCATAATAACATCAGTCATAGCAGTGTATTTGTTTTCATTGCATTCTGTTAAACACATATTTTTTTTATTTAATTGTTAAAAAAAAGAAGAAGCTGTGGTTATGTTATCACTACTGAGTTTGAAGTGAATAATGCTTTGGTGTCTTGAAAGACACTGTATAAATCCAGTGCATAATAATAATAATAATAATAATAATAATAATAATAACAATAATAATTATTATTGTTTTCCTCTTACTAAATTACTCACTGTAATAATATGTGCAATTATAGTGCGTGTGTATATATTTTATATATTATAATAATATATATTTGTGCTAATTTCAGTGAGTATTGTATAAAAAACATTGTGCCGATTTAGATTATGTTTAGTTATTATGTTTACCTAACAACTTTTTACTGACAGCGTTTTAGCTGGCTTCTTTAGTTCCATGATTCATTTATGGCCAATTTTCATTTTCAATTTTTTTTTTTTCCAGTTTTCATTTTCAACTCCCTGTGCACCATACACACAAGACAACTGTCATTTTTATTGCTCTCAACTTAAGTAGAACATTAACCAGGTATAGCCACATCTGTTTGCTGCTCATAGATAACAAAGGTAACAATCAACGAAAGACTGCCTTTGTTTTGCCAGAAATGACATTTAAGATTTTCAAACTACACTTTAATACACACTAACTGCATATTATAACTGATGATATGGATAAATACACCAATGAAATCAATGCCAGGCAGTGCAGTTCTTTAATGTCATTGCACATTTCACACATAAAATCCTCTATGTGTGACCAAAAGTGTGATAGTATACATACAAGTAAAGTGCACATGATAAAAAGGTAGTGTAGGTGAATTCTTTGAGTGGGTGAACCCTATAAGATAAAGAGGGCAGTTTAGCAAAGGCGTACAGTGTATAGTCAATAAAGCCATACATATAGGCCAACAGATAAGATTAAGCCCCTATACTTTACAATGCAAAACCTCTCCAATAGTTCAGTGATACATTCAGACACATTGTTTAAACAGGTTAAAGACAAGAAAAGTACATTTAATTTTACATAATTTTAAAAATGTTTGGATTTGGGATTATAGGCCATCAGTAAGGAATGGTTCTTGTTATCTTGTTTCTAACCAGGAGTGCATATTGCTTGTGATCATCTGTCAATCTTTTCTTTTCTATTATTTGCAATGTTGTTTTGTTGCTCATGTGAAATTTTACATTGTACGTCTAGTATCGTAAGGCAGCCTGTTTTTGGTAACTTCAAAGCTAGTGCAAAAGTTGAAAAGAATATCAACAATTATAGGAGTTTAAAGGCATGTTGGTGAAACTTGCTGAAGGCTGGGTGACTGATACATACATAATGCCAGTGGTGGAAGAAGTACTCAATTTTGTTATTTAAGTAAAAGTACAGATACCAGAGCAAAATTATATGTAAGTATATAAGTAAAAGTATAAGTAAAAGTAATAGTATCACATGAAAAAAGTAAAAATGTACTGTAGTAAAATGTAAAAGTATTTTGCACATATTTTGAGGTCTAATAGAGCTTCAAATGTAGTAATTTGGGTAAAGATTTGTGTTGATTTTTTTTTCCTAGCTGTTTTTATTTGTATATTTTTGTTCAGACTACAAATGTGTTCAACATAAACCCCTCAGCCTTTTCAGCACATCTCAAATTATAATAAAAAAATCTTTTAACTTTTAGGTTGTGTTCAAAAATGTAGTGGAGTAGAAAGTACAGATACCTCCTCTCAAACGCACTAAAGTAAAAGTCAAATGTATCCACGTTAAAATGTACTAAAGTAAAATACATATACCTAAAATTCTTTAAAGTACAGTACTTTACTACTTTTATTTTGTTCCCTTCCACCACTGGATGATGCATAGTCTAGAGCAGCTGGATTATTGTAGTTAGTTCCAGATAATGAACTAACTTCCCTTTCTTTGGTTTATGTTATTTATGTTTACTCAGGGGAGCAGTATCTTCCAGCGAACAGGACGGTGTTGGAGGCGTTGTGTCTGATGAAGAAGAGGAAGGGGTGATCTGCGATGAAGCGGGTGGGTTTCCTACACCTGTATCCCATCGCTACACCAGTGGCGGCGGCAGCCTCAGTGCCCTCTTCATTCACTTCCACAAATGCTTTGTGCACCACCTTAGACAGAAACAGGCCATTGGCTGGAGACATACCTGAAAGAAATGATAAAAAAATATTAATTAAAACATTGTACTTCCAGCTCCATTGACTCAGTCTCCTATTCACTTTGTATTGAGAAGCTGTCGTCTCTCTATCTGTAACTGCTGCTGTCAGACTCCTCATTTTAGTCTTAAAATGTTCACATTAACACGCTCTATGAGCCTGGTGTTTTTATTTTGCTATTTTGTCTGCAAATTAGTTCTTCTTCCTAATATGGAAATCTGCTCCAAATTCGCCCAGTAACTGCTAGCCTCTGTGAGCTTCATTTGACTGGAGCCGAACACTATGGCTGACATGACACTCCCTTTGTCCACTTCTTTATACAGTCTATACTTATATCACAAGCATTTTACTCTTAAATTGTTTCTTTGAACTTCAATAAATCTAACCTAATCGATAAATGATTATTAATTAATTAAAAAGTTAAGAAAATATCTGACATACTGTAGTTCTGTTGTGTCTAATTAATTGTCAGTCTGTTTTTGGTTTGAACTGTTAATTACTATGGCGATGGGACTAGATTTTTATCACTCTGAAACTGGACAAAGGAAGGTCCTTGGGTTGGGTTAATTTCTTACCAGAGAAATCAGACCTGCGCACGTCGAAGGCGTCCACCATGCCCATACCGATCAGCACTTCATTCAGGTCGTATTTCTCCTCCATCTTGAATCGAGGGAGTCCCACCTGCACCTTCACCTCATCCATCTTGTGGGTCCACTCCACAAAGTTCTCGCAGGTCAGCTGCTGCTCAAGCTGAAACACACAAGGAGGTTTTTAGTCTGTTGATACTTCGCAGCTGATGTCTTCGAAATCTGTTACTCAAGTTAGACTTAAAGGTGCATTGTGTAATTTTTCTAGTAGAGGGTCCGTCAAATGCTTTTCTCCATGGAAATGTTATTGTTTTGTTGTGAATATTTCACAGTATGGCATTAAACCCTTCTATCTTCATGGAGACCAAACTGGACCAAGTTACAAGTCAGATCTGTGAAGAGGCAACCCCGCTCACAGTCAGAATGCATTTTTTTTCCTCTGCATTTTTGAACTATAAAACCACCTTTTGATTAAATGTAAGGTAGAGCTGTTTAATGTCACACTGTGGAACATTCCAGGCAGAAAAATTACATATCCATAGAAACAAACAGGTGACAGACCCTCTACCAGAAAAGTTACACAATGCTCCTTTAATCTGAGCTCCTTTAATTTGAGTTTTAGACTTAGACAAACTTTATTGATCCACAAGGGAAATTATTTGTTATGCATAAAAAGTTGTTTAAGATGTATAATTCACCTGTCTTTAATTTTGTAAATTTTCACTTGTTTATGGTGTCATCTAGTGGACACGTTCGGAACTGCAGGCAGAGTACACGTTTTCAACAGAACTTTATTGAACAGAAGTAACAGTTGTAAGCAGACATGGCAGCGTGCAGTTTGGTTGCCTTTTGAGTCCAGAAATTTATTTATTTTGAGGTTGCACCGCCGGTATGTATGTTTGTAGCCATGTTGTATTGACTCACAAAAGCTCAATTTAAGCCATACAGTAGTTGCAAAGATATCTTTATATCTTCCTTAGCAACATGTCTGAATCCAAGATGGCTGCAACTGTCTGAGCAGGCCTGACATCTGTCTGTCACAAACAATTACTTGGACTAATCTGCCTGGATCTTTTGCCTATATTGGATTATTACAACTACTGAGCAGTTTCTGCAGCACATGAGGCTATTTTATCATTCCTAGGCCTTTCTATTGGCTTGTTCTGGAAACACTCAAGTCGAGTGGCCTGCCTCAGCCAGCCATGGCACCAGGAGAAGGACAATCCTCCTTGAAACCGGATATCGATGGCAAAACAATCACTCGTCTAGAAGAACAAATCCAGCGACTATCCACCGAACTTAAGAAAAAGGAGGAAATAATCGCTAAACTTACGGATGTTGCATAGCATAGCATCACTCAACAGTGTGCTGAGCAACTCAACAGGACAGTTCATTTAAACAGCTGGCTCAGCTCCATCTGCAGGTCTCACTTCAACTTAAATGACAATTTCAATTTCAGTCTGTTTTGGGTTTGCATCATACCTTCTCCAGACCATCTTCAATATTGTTGGGCAGAAAGATGAGCATGCTAAGCTCCTTTCCTTTGTACGGCAAATCTATAATCTGGTTTACAGAGAAATATTGTTAGTTACAATGTTAATGCCGACAAAATACTGTATAAAATATATTAGACAGGATTAGAAAAACTGACCTGACAGTTGATCTCACTGATGAATTTGAGGGGGAACTTTGATTCTTGGTGCATCATCTTCACTGGTTTAGTTTCATTCTGCAAAAATACACAAACAACAAAGTTCAAATGTAGTTCACCAGAGCCTTGTGGCAGATTTTCCTAACTAAATGGTTTATGCATATTTAAAGCGACAGTATGTAACTTTTTAGCCAAGACAAAATTGTGTTGTTTTTTTTTTCATTTTTGTTGTGTTTATTGCTCTGAAAAACATAATCTGTTCTTATTCGGAACAGGCTTGCATCTCCACAAACCTGACTCTTATTTGGCCTGGAGTATGTTTTTAGCTTATAATATTATAATATAATGTGATGTGATGTATGAGTTACTCTGTCCAAGTAATTTTTAATTTTATTGTTAATAAAATATTTCTAAGTCGAAGTCTATGGCGCCTCCAAAAAAGTTACATACTGTACCTTTAACAGTCGTCATTAAAACACACACACACACACACACACACACACACACACACATATGTGATTAATGTTATATGTATTTCTTATTAAACTAGATCAGTCTTATAAATGGCACACAATTAGAAAGAAATATATTTGGTTAAAAATGCACTATGTAACTTTTTGACTGACCACCTGTCGCCGGCTTGTCTCCATGGAGATGTGCTTTGCCTGAAATGTTTCACAGTATGGCATTATAATTATCTACCTTGTATTTAGTTACAGGAGGTTTTATTTCTCAAAATGTGCATTCTTACAATTTGTTTTTGTCCAAATAGATTTTTTTAAAAGATTAGCACTCACCTTGTTTATCTTGAATTGGGCATCACGAGTAGAGTTTTCATTAAACTGTTTATTCCAGTTTCCTTTGAAGTAAATGGCGTTGACGAGCACAAGTCTCGTCAAGTTACCCACCACACCTTTAGCTAGAACATCCTTAATTTTACCTGAGAAAAAGTAACACATTTCAAAATACAATATATTAAAAGGTGCGTTGTGTAACTTTTCTGGTGGACGGTCTGTCAAATCCTTTTATCCATCGAGATGTTATTGCTTTGTCTGGAATGTTTCACAGTATGACATTAAACCTTTCTATCTTCATGGAGACCAAACTAGAACAAGTTACAGGTCAGATCTGTGAAGAGGCAGCCCCGCTCAGTCAGAATGCCTGTTTTTCTAGGTAATTTTGAGCTGAAACTACCTGTAATTTAGTAAATGTCAGAGCTGTTTAATGTCATACTGTGGAACATTTCAGGCAGAGCATTGACATATCTATAGAAACAAGCAGGTGACGGACCCCCAACCGAAAAGTTAAATAATCAATAAAATGCGGTGTACCAAAATTTGCAATAATAACCTTTTACCTTGTGTTTGCTGCTCCACCCACGTGTTTATAGTGACTCTGGCCTCCTCAGATTTACTGATGAAGTCCACAGTCTGCAGCTCTGCCTTGTAGAACTTTTGGGTGGCTCCCAGAAAATCCTGTCAGATGTCAGATATAAATAATACAGATATTGGTGAGTAATGTTAATGTTAAAAATAAATAAATAATAACATTTGATAAAATAATAATAATAAAAAAAATAGGGCTGGGAATCACAGGCTCCTCAAGACTCGATACGATACATGGCTCACGATATGATATTATGGTGATACATGTGAGAATTTGTATATTGCACATGATACGCTGTGATCTATTGCTGTTTTTTCAGAACGAACACATTTTAACAACAATATTTCTTTGTTATGCCACTACTTGTGCAAAGATAATATGAAATCCATCTATTTTAATCATCAAAACAATGAATATGTCAAGTGTATTGCATAAACAAGTTTCCCAATAAATAGGTAACAAAATTGTTGTGTGGTCAGAAAAATAAATAGCTAAAAATGTTTAAAAATCAATATTATATCCCTGCTAATATTAACACACACCTCAACAAACTGGTAACTCTGCTCTCCGTACAGTTTGTTGGCGACACTGAGGGCATAGGGCGCGTCAGGTTTGTGAAACTCCTGCAGAAGGGTGGCAAAGCTGGAGTGCACGTCATCAGAGAGGTCTTTAGTTTGCAGGCACTGTGGAGAAATAAGAAAAATATTAAGTTAAGTTTAAGAAACAAGACAATAATTTGATATTTAAAGGGCCCATATTACGCTATTTTCTGATCTATGTTGTTTCCTCGTCACAAACAGACCTGGATTTGTTTTGTTTCATTCACACATGTTTAACACACAAATCCTGCATATTTAGGCTGAGTTCTTCTGACAAACTGAAAAAACTGTTCCACCTTGTGATGTCAAGCAGTAATACAGCAAGTGCTCCACTGTGTTTTTAAACTCCACTCATCTTCACTAGAATCATTTGGATAATTTTAGCCCTGAATTTGCTAATCTTTACTGAATAAAAGGTAAAATGTAGCTGTTAACGTGAAAACTATCACTACATGACATCACAAGGTGAAGCAGAGCATTTTGAACTTGGAGATGTAGACACACTAATAATAAAGGGTTACTCAAACATGTGTAAATCAAACAAAACACAACTGCATGTTTTTGATGTGATAACAGCATTCTAACATGACTTACAGCTCACAAGAGTCAATTTTGAGTAATTTAGGACCTTTAAAGTAAAGTAGTTGTAATGCCCCATCCTTTCTTGTAAAATGAAATGGAGAGTTAGTACCAACAGCAGAATGCCATCACACG
This sequence comes from Taenioides sp. WSHXM2023, assembly GCA_029959045.1. Lineage (NCBI taxonomy): Eukaryota > Metazoa > Chordata > Actinopteri > Gobiiformes > Gobiidae > Taenioides > Taenioides sp. WSHXM2023. Next base: position 5,752,053 of record CM057105.1, read on the forward strand.
CCTTTGAATACCTTAATATAGAAAATCCCTGTGCTATGAAAGAGTGTCATTAGACCAGTAGAACTGGTTTTGCAAAACTGACAAACAGTAACTAACATTTGTATTGGAGAAGAGAGTATTCTGAATCAGCAGAGCAAATAAGGTATAAATAGAAACATGTATGAACTTTTAGTATTTCAATTATACAAAATTGTCTCATTTTGTTAAAAAATAGAGCAAAATTGAACGTAAACATGCATTTTAGTAGATTATGCTGTTTGAGTTATAGAGCTGTTTTCAAATATTAAAGACTGGTCAAAATACAGCTTCAATTCCTGGACTTAACCCCACAAAAAGAACACATTGTTAGTCCATTATTATTGTTAGTACATGGATACAGTAAAGTGTGTGTTCAAATTAGTGTAACCTCAGATCAACATATTAACATTAGGCCTGCCACGATAACAAATTTCAAAGCACGATATATCGCTACAGAGAAATATAGCGAAAAGCGATAATATTGAAATTACTTTATGCCTTTGACACAAAAACAATAAAGCAAGATAAACCCAGGAAACCATTTTGAAATAGTTTGTATCATTAAAAAACCTGAGCTGGAACAAATCTACAGCTCAAATCTAATCTTATTACATAAAAACATATTAAAAGTCTCATCACTTTTGTAAAGAAATTGCACGTACAATACAGTTTGAGCCCCAAAATATATTGTTGCAGTTTTCATATACTGAACAATAAGTCGAGTATAGTAATTATCATGACAGGTCTAATTAACAAGCCTCTTAAGAACAAATATTTAGGTCATAATAACACAATTCAAATGCATCCCGTTAAACTTTGGTTTACACTAATGGACACACAATAGACTTTTACGGCACCGCACACACAGATGGGCAGACGCACGCAGAGGGAGAGAGAGACTCGACTTTTTTTAATCAAATTGTGCAGATTTAGGCCAAAACTTGTGAACATGGAAAGAGACAAGGAGACACGCTGTGACTCAGACTACTTTTCCCTGTCGATTGTTGCTGTCCCAGTCAGGAGACAAAACACAAGTACACCAGTGTAGACTTATGCCTTCCTGGATTTGGGCAACACCGGCACATTTTGCACAGAAAGTCTTAGTGTTTTTCGTTTGCAAGTGTTTTCTTGGTTTTCTTTGTTTTGTGCTTGAAAATGATACATTTGTCTTTGGATCTTGCAGCTCGTTTTTTTCATGTGCACTATGTTCTTTGTTTGTAACTTGTGTTTGAGTTTGTGAATTTACATCGTGCAAGTTGTTTTCTCTAACTTAGACGCACTGGGCTGTTGCAGTGCATTCGGTAAAAAAAAGATGAAAAAATTCAATTAAGGCTAATGCGCTACACATAGATTATACTGACACTGCTTTAGAACAGCTCCTAGTTCAGTTAAATAGTAATTGTGATTTAATGCACAATTAGGGGCCAAAGTGTAGGAGCTATTTGCTTATTTTGTTTATTGTAAAATCAGTTTTTATTTTTGTTTCTGTCAATTAGTTTACTAATTTAGTTTTGTTAATATGCATAATATAATTTTCTTATGTTAATATTTCTTGTGTTTCCTAATTTGTTTAGTCTAATTTGCTATTATTTACCTTAGCACCTTTTCTGTTTTTGGTTTAGTCCGTGGGGCACCTAGAGGATAAAGGTGGGTGTGTACCACCGGACCTGAGTGCACCTGGGAGGGCCTATGGTTTTTACCAGTCGGCAGAAGAGGCAGCAAATGTAGGCTTGATCATCCTTGTTGTTTGCCTGCAAAACTTGGAATAAATCTTGGAAAATGCAGCTCTGGATTGGGACATTGATTGTGTTATACTGTGCTGCGTAAACCACATACTCATGGTGCCCAAAGGTGATTTGAGTTATATTTAGTTCTAAGTTTGCTCACCGCTTTTATTTTAGTTTTTGTTGACAAATAGTCACTACAAATTACCTATCCCATTTTAAGATAATTCTAATTCAGCATATGAAAAAGTGAAATATATACTGTTTATTTGCACTACTATAGCCAGACAAGAGATTGTATAACATTATCTACAGCACTCAATGGTTAATGATAAGACACAAACTCTAAAAACTATTTACAATGTGTCACTATGGAAACACAAAAGAGAAAACCTCCTGTGATAAAATATGTGTAAAAAGTTGCCCCAATTCAATTGACATATAACATGTCCGCATATTGTACCTTTAAGGCTGTACTGCAATATTATGCTCTGCAATATTATGCTTATGTAGCTTGTTGATTATTATTGTTGGTTGCCATGACACCGAAGGGCAAGGTGCTCCGTCCTCCCAAGTGTTCCCAGCACTTGGGGGAACGGAATGCAAACAATAGAGCAGGATGCGCTGGGAGCAGGGGACTGGCCCCCCCCTGTTCTCCCGCGATCCTTGTGCCAGGGAAGAGATAAATAGGACTGGAGGGAAAACCCCCGTTAGAGTCAGCTGCGGGTTACGTACGGACGCCCAGCCGGTTCAAGCCACTCTGCCGGGGTTGTTGGCTCTCCAGCCCAAGTGTCAACGGTAAGAGCTTTGATGATATTGATGATGAAACTTGCTGTTTGCTTGAACCAATGTGATGATGAAGGAGAGGTGTCACGAGCGGGGAATAGAGGGACACATCTATTCTAGCTCTGTCTCTGTGCTGAAGTGTTAAAGGGGAGGTGTCCAGAGCGGGGAATAGAGGGACACATTTATTCTAGCTCTGTCCCCGTGTTGTAGTGTTAAAGGGGAGGCATCAAGAGCGGGGAATGAACGGACACATTTTATTCTAGCTCTGTCTCTGTGCTGTCTTTGTGTTGTGACTACCTTCAGCGAACCTGGGTAATTTTATAGAACACCTCCATTCATCATTTCTGACACTGTCGACTCAGTGGCTCATGGGCTGTGTGCATGTTACCTCTGACATCTGCGTAGCTGTGTTGCCCCGGGCCCCAAGGACGACCATCGCCAGAGCTGAAGAGATGCTCAGAGGAGAGAAGAAGAGATTGGCGCTGCGATCATTGTCACCCAGGTTTCTATAAAGATTCAGGGCAAAAGTGGTGTTTGCCTTGGCAATGGGAGTTTCAGTTGCCATGATGTCTGTTGCAAAGAAAGCACAGGTTTTAGGTTTTGCATAATGTGTGGTATAAATATAATCAAACTTTACTGTGTGGCATGAACTTTATGCAATTTAGATTTAGTACAAATAGTTCACAACCATATAATGCCATGAAAGCCTATTAGTAACACTGCACAAAAGATACTGGTCCATAACCTAGCAAGCAGGATTATGAATGTAATTGCTAGCCACCCACTAATCAGTTTTACTCTTAAATAGTTCCGTGGTTTTGCTTCACAATAAAACATAAGCTAACATTGTTGTAAGTAAGCTAAACTAGGTAGCTTTCCTGTGCTGTTAAGAAAAAAATAGGCTACAGTTATTCGCCGCTCGTGGCGATGATGGACCCGCAACCACCCCGGCAGGCCACCATCCCTTCCCGGCAGCCTCCCAGGCCAACAGATCCTCCACCAGAAAAATTACACAGTGCACCTTTAAATGTTTTGAGAAATCTTTGTGCCCTGCTGGCCAACCGTCCTGTTCATCACTGGGGTATGCGCCATGGATCTATTAAAATAGCTGGATAGGGTATTGCTAGCTTAGAGCTGCCTGGAGTTGACGTGTCCTGTCCAGAAAGGATTTTTCCCATAGAGCGCAATGTGATCACAAACAGCTCGTGTTCGACTGACAGAGCACCTACAGTTTTAAAAAGGGAGGATTTTGTGGTGATTTTTACCTATTTTTAGATTATAAACTTAGGTCATTGGTCAAAATGGTCCAGCGCTGACAAGACCGCGCTCCCTGCACGCACTCGCGTGCATTTGCGTGTGTCCGCGTGAGAAAAGAGCTCTACTGCGCATGTTCAATGGGCAGGAGCCACCGGAAGTATCTAGCTGGACAAGATCGGCCCATTGACCTGAACGGGCTGCCATGTTTAGACTCTGGGACTGGGTATGCACCAATTCTAGTTTCAGTGTTTTCTATCACTGTCCTGAATTGAAATATGCTTCTTGGCTGCCCACAGACTTCAATTTTTTGTGAATTCCAGGCGGCGCTGTTGAGTCGGGTCACTTTGGGCATTATCGTCATGTTCATTTTATCATTGACCAATCGATACCCTGTTTGGGGACTTTTCGTAGACATATAGCCCCTTAAAATCGCCACAATAGCCACAATGTACAGCTATACACTGAAATACACCATACTAGAGGTCTGCATTGGGATTGCAAATCTCGTGGGAACGGGCGGTTTCAATTTAGTTGCGGGCGGGAACGGGCGGCTAAAAAAAATACTGCGGGTTTGTGCGGGATAGTAAATAGCCTCTCGTTGGTATTTGTTATTTAGGTCATAGGCTACATAAAGAGGCGTGGTGGCGGTGTTATGAGTAGGCAGAGCAGAATACCTGCGATATCTGACGTACTTTTCATATTTAAAATATTGTGATTTGCAAAGCAGTCTATTTTATGTGCCATGTGATGGTGCAAGGTTGTTGGTTTTTTTTTAATAAAACGAAGTTATATTTAAATGCGCGTTGCTTTGTCTATTTGTGTTCCCATTAAAACTATTGTTTAGCAGCTCATTCAAGCAGCCCTGTTGGTAAGAGCTTGCTAACTACATTGGAGAAGAATAGAATATAAACCTGTATTTATTTCATTTTAAAAACAAATGTAAACATCGAAATAGAAGCGCTCTTCCCAGTGAGTCAAAAGACGTGCAGAGAGGGAAACGAAACAAACAAATCTCTTTATTAATAGCATAAATGGCGTGTTTCTCTTGCGGGACGCGAGAAGACACAAAATCAATGCATCTCTATCAACTGTCAGAGTTTTGCCGGTTGCGGGCGGGAGTGGACATACACATCGCGGGATTGGGCGGGCATGTTGCGCACACCTTGCGGGTGCGGGCGGTAATGGTCAGAAATTCAGCGGGAGCGGGATGAAAAAAACAGTCCCGCGCAGTTCTCTACACCAGTGGTTCTCAACCTTTTTTCTTGAAGCCCCCCTTGCCTGTGTCCAAGACAAGCCAGGCCCCCCTAACCCCAAATCCTACCTGCATATACGCACTAAAAGAAAAAAGTGATTAACTACAAACATTTATTTGCAAAAATTCTTCCTTAAATGTTATCAAGTGTATCTAACACACACACACACACACACACACACACACACACACACACACACACACACACACACACACACACACAGTTTAATTTTTGACAGCCAAACAGAATAGGTATAGCCCATTACAACAGAAAAATAATGACTCATTGTTAAGATATATCAGTATCTATGTGGCTTTCTTTTCTTCTGTGTGTCACCAGGTGTATAAAATGTTCAGAAATAACTGCAAGGACATTTAACTATAAATTACCTAGGCTGAATTACCTGCCCGCTAGCTGACCTGAGGATTGCCTGCGCAAGTTCAGGTCAGAGGTAATAAATACCTTAATGAATTTAAATGTGGACCAAAATTTTTTTGAAATTTCCCCACTGTGGGACGAATAAAGGATTATCTTATCTCTTATCTTATCTTAAAATATGTTTTAATTTGAATTACACCGAATTTTGATTAGGCTATTGGGTGTGTTGTTGGGATTCTATAATTTTAATGTGCACAAATATAATTTTGATAAAGTCACAACCTCAACGCAGACGAAATTGGGCGGACCCCCTGCGATCTCTAGCGCCCCCCTTGGGGGGGCCCGGACCCCAGGTTGAGAACCACTGCTCTACACCATACATCCACTCACCAGCTGTGTTCAGAAGCCTCGCAGACAAACTTCAGCTTGAGCTATCACTTTTTATTATTGGAAGACACACCCAGTATATGCCAATGCAAGTTTTAGTTTGTCTCAGTGTTCTCTGTCACTGTCCCGAATTTAATTTGCCTACACCAAAATTGTCGCAATGTCCATTTAATCAAATTTTTCGCTGGGCCGGTGAATCCCATAGCCGGTTTGGGGACTTTTCGTCAATGTTTAGCCCCTCAAAATCACGATCGTTTGCAAGGAAAAATAATAATAAGCAACCCACAAAGAACAATAGCTAATAAAAAACTAAGCAAGATGAAGAGGAAATATTCAACTGCTAGGTGACTGAAGTCTAGCTTTACCCTTCTAGTCTAGCTGACACCTGATCTTTTAAACTTTGAACAGCTCTGAAACCTCCAGTAATTTGAATAATTCATTATTACCACGTTATAATAGTAAATAGAGAAGCAACATATGGGCTAACATCCTAACATGGTACATAAGTGATTAAATAGCCACAAATCAAAGTGAATGTACAGCTATACACTGAAATACACCATACATCCACTCACCAGCTGTGTTCAGAAGCCTCGCAGACAAACTTTAGCTTGAGCTATCAGTTTTTATTATCGAAAGACACACCCTGTATGTGCCAATGCAAGTTTTAGCATGTTTCATTGTTCTCTATCACTATCCTGAATTTCGTTTCCTTCCGCAAAAATATGCTTCTTGGCTGCCCATAGACTTCAAATTTTTGCGAATTCTAAGCGTTGCTGTTAAGTCGGGTCACTTTGGACATTGTTGTGATGCCCATTTTATAAATTTCTTCGCTGGGCCGGTAAATCCCATATTGGTTTGGGGACATTTCGTTTTGACCTTTAGGCCCTCAAAATTGCGATTGTTTGCAAGGAAAAATAATAAAAAGAAACCCACGAAGAACAATAGCCCTCGCCAGTTACTTTGTACTGGTTTGGGCCAATAAAAAACTAAGCAAGATGAATAGTAAATTTTCAAGTGCTAGCTTTTTTAGATCATAAACTTTTTCTCAGCTCAAAATGCTTCAGTTGTCTTAAAAACTGCTTTTTAATTGTTAGCTCCGGCTCCGTGCTAGCTCTGCTCTCGCTCTGATTGGTCAAAGTGGTCATGTGATATGTGAGGGGAGGCGGGACTTCCTCCTGCTATAAGAGCATCCTGGCCATGGGTCTATAATAAAAACTATTATTTTATTTTTATGATATTTTTATTATTTATTGTATTATAGTTCTGTACACTCTTCTCGCTCAAGGCAAAAAGGGCAGTCTGGTGAGATCATAGAACTATAATTAAATCTTATTATAGATTATAGTTCTTATTAAAGATCCATGGGTGAGATACCTCGCTCATGTTTCAGAGAACTGGGGTTAATTTCTTAACCTAAAGTTCTCTTTCAACATTTGTTTCGGTCAGTGCCGTTGTCCTGTCGAAATGGCCTACTCGTCGATTTGAGCTACCCGAGGCAGAAGTTTTGCGGCAGAATACCTATGCTACATGATCAAATAGTTTGGATTTAATTTAGGATTTTATCGTTATCATTTTCATTTCATCGTATTTTATTTTGTTTCTATGTGTAGAAAACGTAACTTTGTTTAGAAAGGCGCTGTATAATTAAAATACAATTGCATGGAATTGTCCCATCTTCAATGTTCCCAGTAACACAAAGGTGAGGTATGGTACCTCTAGTAGATGCATTATTTGACAGAAGATATAGGCCTGTCAAGATTTGCTACCTCTACCCATATTCATATACCCTGAAAACATTGATCCGTCTTGCCGACGTCGGCGTTGCCGACGTATAATCTTAGACGTCGAGCCGACGTCTACACGACGCAACGCAACGTCGAACCGACGTTGTTTGAAGTTCGCGATTTTTCGGTATTCCGTCATATCTGACACAGGTTAACGACGTTGGCGCGACCGTCGAGCCGACGTTTGTAATGACAATTCGTTTCAATAGAGCTCCGGGAGATGACGTCACGCTATCCCAGCATGCACCACCGGGCGCCATCTTGGCAGGAATTATTGTAAACAAACTAACTAACTAGCCTACAAAACTTCCAGCTTACAACGATGGTAGACTCATGCTGTGCCCCTGGATGTACAAACCACCGAGGACAAGTTAAAGATAAAGCCTTTTATCGCATTCCCAAAGATCCAGCTCGGAGGGGAAAATGGATTTCTGCGATAAAACGGGCAAGAAGCGCGCTGAAGAAAACCGAGCGTTGGAACCCGTCACCGAATGGATTTCGCTTGTGCAGTGACCATTTCATATCAGGTAATTTCACGTAAACATTATACATTTAATATTATCTTAAATGGTGCTGATAGTTATTGTTTTGGACAATAAATATCACCGACTAAACTGGGTGGATTGTATTTCAGTCGGACGAGCCGAAACGTCCTCAACCTAATCTACCAACCCAGTCTAGTTGGCGATATAAACCTCACTACGGTGGTTAATGTCCAGACCTAAAAACGTATTAGCTAATGGGTTGCATTCATGTGACATCACAACATTTTAAACTGTCTGTATCATTGAATAGTGAATATTTTTTCTCAGTGTAATCTTAGTGGTTTCTTTACTTAACGTTACTTATTTTGTGTCCAAGGTAAAAAGAGTGACAACCCGCTTTCACCTGACTACATCCCATCGGTTTTCAAGTATGTGCCGTCACCCGTGAAAAGTGCTAGATTACTCACTGAATATTGACTAATTATCCATTTTCCAACTGGATCTTGTCCCACGTGGTTTATCGGCTTGTATTTGAAATTCACTTTAGATATATTGTCTAAGATTTGGGTTCGTAATTTTGGTTGTTATTTTGTTAGTAATTCCATCCAGTGCTGGCACACGCACGGTGTATGCATAGTTAGGGTGTGTTTAGTTGATAAAAGTATGAAAATATGCTATGTTTTGGTGCTATGATTTCTCATGATTGTTCAGGTATGTTTTGACATGTTGTTAGTATTTTATTTTTACATTCAGAAGTTGATCTCATTACATTTATTTCCATCTACTTATATAGGTACACAGAAACTTGTAGTGCATTTTAATGCATTTGAAATGTAGTTAACTTTTTCTGTTGTAAATCAGCCTTCAGCAATATATTTTGGTAACATTTTTTGTACATTGTAATTAAGAACCACCCTTGAACATTATATTTTGATAATATGTGTGTACATGAATTCAAGTATTATCAATAAATGTTGCAATACTGCAACAAAACCTACATGCACTGTTCACCTGTGATTACTTTCCATAAAGTATGCAATTTAGTAGTACAATATATACAGTATATAAAAAGCCTAATTAATAGTTGGGTAGACGTTGGGCCAACGTCTATCCAACCGTCTTTTGATGACGTTGGCCCAACCACTTGCCAATGAGCAAAATGACGTCGGCCCAACGTCAACTGCTAACGTTGGCCCAACGTCAACTGCCAACGTCTAGCCAACCGTCTTTTGATGACGTTGGCCCAACCACTTGCCAATGAGCAAAATGACGTCGGCCCAACGTCAACTGCTAACTTTGGCCCAACGTCAACTGCCAACGTCTAGCCAACCGTCTTTTGATGACGTTGGCCCAACCACTTGCCAATGAGCAAAATGACGTTGGCCCAACGTCAACTGCCAACGTTGGGCCAACGTCAACTGCCAACGTTGGGCCAACGTCAACTGCCAACGTTGGCCCAACGTCCACACATACGTTGGCCGACGTAGGGCCAACGTCTGAAACTGACCTATTGAATGTTGGCAAGACGTTGGACCAACGTCTATCCAACCGTCTTTTGATGACGTTGGCCCAACCACTTGCCAATGAGCAAAATGACATCGGCCCAACGTCAACTGCCAACGTTGGCCCAACGTATACACATACGTTGGCCCAACGTTGGCATGACGTCGTCATGTTATCAGGGTAAATGAGTGAATAATAGTGTTTCTACAGTGGGAGCATTATTTGATGGCTCAATTGGCTTGTCAGAATGTGCTACCTTTAGTGGGAGCCTTATTTGATAGAAGATATGGGCCTGTCGAAATGAGCTACCTCTACCCAAATTCATATAAATGAGTAAATAAATGTGCTTATACAGTGGGAGCATTATTCGATGGCTAAATTGGCCTGTCTATATGTGCTATCTTTAGTCGGAGCCCTATTTGATAGCAAAATACAACTGTCGAAATGACCTACCTACACTTATTCATATAAGTGAAGTGAAATTTTACATAACTAAGGTATAAAGTATGATCACCGTGTGCAAACAGCATAAAACCACTGTCTCTAAGCCAAAGAAATATGTTGTAAAACTGGGGAGGTTAGCTTTACTGGATCTATACAAATGTAAACGGAAAAAACGTAAGGTAGCTTATTTCGACGGAGTACACCGGCCCATAATATCAGATTGTGTGCCAACGAGTGCAGCTCTTGGGAGCGCCTCCCTGTTTGTTGACATACGCCACCACGGTGGTGTTGTCTGTCCTGACTAACACATGCTGTCCCCTTACAAGTGGAAAGTGACGGGGGCAAGGCACATGGCCCGAAGTTCCAGATAGTTTATGTGACATAATCGCATCTCTTAACTCCACAAACCACTGACAGTTCTCCCTTTGTGCGTGGCTCCCCAGACGCGCAGGGAAGCTATGACCCCACCCACAGGGACGCCCATAGTCAGGAAAGCTTGTTGGATGTTAAAGGTCTATGGACATGAACCAGTCGCCCAGCGTGTATGTCAGCATTCTGAATGTATATGGTCTCATATATTTGCTCAGAGCTCGCAGATCTAGTATGGGACGCAGCCCTCCTCCCTTTTTAGGCATAAGGAAATATCTCGAATAGAAGCCGGCTTGGCATTGCCCTGGCGCGGCACTAGTCTTATTGCGCCCTTGCTTTTTGAGAGCTTCTATTTCCTTCTACAGGATAAAAGCCTCTTCTTCCCGCGGTAGTGAGTGTAGCACGCTGTTGAACCCGGGAGGGATGGAAGCAAACTGGAGTCTGTAATCCTTGGTCAGTTTTCAGAATCCAGTCTGATGTCCCGCACCTGCGCCACTGTGAGGCGTGGTGTGCAAGCGGACCGAGGGCTCCACACTGGAGTTGGGAACGCTCTCTGCGTCTGTTTGCAGGGGCCAGTGAGGAGCAGAGGCTCCTCCCATTAGTGGAGCAATGGCTCTCTCTATTGGATACAGCGGATCTTGCAGAGCCTGCTGTTCGGGAATTATCTGTGTTCTCATATTCATATGGTTTATGTTATGCAACATGGGAATGTTTTGCACCATGAGTGGTAGCGTCCTCAGTCTGGGGCCTGGATAGAGAACACACCTTTGTTTCTTTGCAAGAACACATTTTTAAACAGAAAGGAGAACATAGGCACTGGTGTGTGCTTGAATGCTGCAGTGGCTCCACCAAGCTCTCTGCAGGACAGGTTCTTTTCTCTTTGGTCCATGAGGGTCGGAGGGCACTTTCTGAGCCTCCGCATGCCTCTTGAGCACCATTTACTAATAAACATTGAAAAGACTGTGGAGATGATTATCGATCCGGGTTCTGTCGAAGACCACAGCCTAGTGGCCATCAACAGCTGTGGTATCCAGCAGGTCACCTCCTTCAGATACCTGGGAGTACAGGTGGATAGTGACTTGCGCTGGAGCACACAAGTTACCAGTGTCTGTACCCGGCTCCACCAACGGCTGCTTTTTTTACGTCGACTCAAGGTGTTTGGGGTGTCTAAAAACATCATGGTGCTCTTCTATAGGACTGCCATGGAGTCAGTCTTGCACTATGGCATCACCTCTTGGTTTGGGAATCTAGGGGTGAAATCTAAAACCCAAATTTCTAGTCTGGTTAGAAACTGCTGCACCTCCAGCCATGACTCTGAAAACTTAACTGAAATTGGTTAAGTTTGCGGATGACACCACCCTCATCGGGCTCATCTCGGACGGCGATGAGTGTGCCTACAGGAGGGAGGTGGACCGGCTGGTGTCCTGGTGCAGCAGCAACAATCTGGAGCTCAACGCCCAGAAGACAGTGGAGATGATCGTGGACTTCAGGAAAGTCACAGCCCCCCTGCCTCTCCTCACCCTGATAGACTCCTCCATCACCACTGTGGACTCTTTCCGCTTCCTGGGCACCTGCATCACCCACGACCTCAAGTGGGAGCCGACCATCAGCTCCCTCATCAAGAAAGCCCAGCAGAGGATGTACTTCCTGCGGCAGCTGAGGAAAGCCAAGCTGCCAGCCCAGATGATGGTGCAGTTTTACACGGCCATCATTAAATCCATTCTCACCTCCTCCATCACTGTGTGGTACGCTGGGGCCACTGCCAGGGACAGACAGAAACTGCAGCGCATTGTGCGCTCTGCTGAGAAGGTGATCGGCTGTAGCCTTCCATCTCTCCAGGACCTGTACGTCTCCAGGACTCGGGGGCGTGCAGGCCGGATAGCAGCTGACCCCTCTCACCCTGGACATGGACTATTCAAGCCACTTCCCTCTGGCAGAAGGCTACAGTCCATACGGACCAGAACCTCTCGCCATAAGAACAGTTTCTTCCCCTCTGCCGTTGGACTCATAAACACTTTATGAACACTTATAACACCTGTACTAAGGACACTTTATAATACCTGTACTAAGGACACTTTATAACACCAGTCACTTTAAATAAGTCATGCCACATCACTTGATCTTTTGCACTGTCAGTTTGCACTGTTGTTCTGATGCTTCTGTATATACTAGACTTTTTTTTTTTTTTATTATATATCTTAATCTGTTTTTTGCATGCTCTTACTTTATTTTTAAATAGCGATACTTTATTATTATATTATCTTTTTTATAGTGATATCTCTACTTTATATTATTATTATTATTATTATTATTATTCAGTGTTCTATGTTGCACCTCATCACCAAAGCAAGTTCCTAGTTTGTGAATTTTGATTCTGATTCTGATTTCTTATAGGGGCACCTCTGTTATCCCCACAGCAGCTGTTCAAGGAATCTACCATTAGCCAGGCCTTTGGGATTTTGTCAGACAACACACATATCCTACACCCTGAGTATTCCCTGATGCCTTCAGGGATCAGGTACAGGACTTTCTTGTACAAGTCTAACAGATTCAGGAATTCATTTGACGCTGTATCTGTTCAGTTGATAAATGAGAAGCTGGAGACTAGACGAAGGAGATGACCTGTGGACTTAGAAACTTTTGTATGTTTTTCACTGTGATCTTGGTGTTGTTAAATGATGTGCTTGTATGTGAGTGGTACTTTGAGCAGCCCCTCCCATTTCAAAGAAATTTCTCTTATGGGAGACAAATAAATGAACTAACTAACTAAACTCTTCACGGGTGAACGTGGTTGTCCTGAACATGTTTGGACACTGAACCGGGCGTCCTGAGAGAGGAGAAACATCTGGCCCAGTCTGCTCCTCTTATTTGTTTTATTTGTTTCAAGGCCAAGACTGATTTCCCTCATGGATTTCACTGGAGGACCATGTTCGATGTTAAATAATTGTGAGATAGCCTACATGACCTGATCCTTTTAATAGTGAGTAAGTAAAGTTTATTTATATAGCACTTTTCACAGACATAGGTCACAAAGTACTTCACGTGCAAAAGAAAAAAACACCATAAGAAACATTCATAATAACATCAGTCATAGCAGTGTATTTGTTTTCATTGCATTCTGTTAAACACATTTTTTTTATTTAATTGTTAAAAAAAAGAAGCAGCTGTGGTTATGTTATCACTACTGAGTTTGAAGTGAATAATGCTTTGGTGTCTTGAAAGACACTGTATAAATCCAGTGCCTAATAATAATAATAATAATAACAATAATAATAATTATTATTGTTTTCCTCTTACTAAATTACTCACTGTAATAATATGTGCAATTATAGTGCGTGTGTATATATTTTATATATTATAATAATATATATTTGTGCTAATTTCAGTGAGTATTGTATAAAAAACATTGTGCCGATTTAGATTATGTTTAGTTATTATGTTTACCTAACAACTTTTTACTGACAGCGTTTTAGCTGGCTTCTTTAGTTCCATGATTCATTTATGGCCAATTTTCATTTTCAATTTTTTTTTTCCAGTTTTCATTTTCAACTCCCTGTGCACCATACACACAAGACAACTGTCATTTTTATTGCTCTCAACTTAAGTAGAACATTAACCAGGTATAGCCACATCTGTTTGCTGCTCATAGATAACAAAGGTAACAATCAACGAAAGACTGCCTTTGTTTTGCCAGAAATGACATTTAAGATTTTCAAACTACACTTTAATTCACACTTATTGCATATTATAACTGATGATATGGATAAATACACCAATGAAATCAATGCCAGGCAGTGCAGTTCTTTAATGTCATTGCACATTTCACGCATAAAATCCTCTAGATGTCAACAAAAACGTGTTAGTATACATACAAGTAAAGTGCACATGATAAAAACGTAGTGTAGGTGAATTCTTTGAGTGGGTGAACCCTATAAGATAAAGAGGGCAGTTTAGCAAAGGCGTACAGTGTATAGTCAATAAAGCCATACATATAGGCCAACAGATAAGATTAAGCCCCTATACTTTACAATGCAAAACCTCTCCAATAGTTCAGTGATACATTCAGACACATTGTTTAAACAGGTTAAAGACAAGAAAAGTACATTTAATTTTACGTAATTTTAAAAATGTTTGGATTATAGGCCATCAGTAAGGAATGGTTCTTGTTATCTTGTTTCTAACCAGGAGTGCATATTGCTTGTGGTCATCTGTCAATCTTTTCTTTTCTATTATTTGTAATGTTGTTTTGTTGCTCATGTGAAATTTTACATTGTACGTCTAGTATCGTAAGGCAGCCTGTTTTTGGTAACTTCAAAGCTAGTGCAAAAGTTGAAAAGAATATCAACAATTATAGGAGTTTAAAGGCATGTTGGTGAAACTTGCTGAAGGCTGGGTGACTGATACATACATAATGCCAGTGGTGGAAGAAGTACTCAATTTTGTTAATTAAGTAAAAGTATAGATACCAGAGCAAAAATATATGTAAGTATATAAGTAAAAGTAATAGTATCACATGAAAAAAGTAAAAATGTACTGTAGTAAAATGTAAAAGTATTTTGAGCATATTTTGAAGTCTAATAGAGCTTCAAATGTAGTAATTTGGATAAAGATTTGTGTTGAATTTTTTTTTCTGTTTTTATTTGTATATTTTTGTTTGCTCAGACTACAAATGTATTCAACATAAACCCCTCAGCCTTTTCAGCACATCTCAAATTATAATTAAAAAGAATGCTTTTACTTTTCAGTCCTGTTCAAAAATATAGTGGAGTAGAAAGTACAGATACCTCCTCTCAAATGTACTAAAGTAAAGTACATATACCTAAAATTCTTTTCGTAAGTACAGTACTTTACTACTTTTATTTTGTTCCCTTCCACCACTGGATGATGCATAGTCTAGAGAAGCTGGATTATTGTAGTTAGTTCCAGATAATGAACTAACTTCCCTTTCTTTGGTTTATGTTATTTATGTTTACTCAGGGGAGCAGTATCTTCCAGCGAACAGGACGGTGTTGGAGGCGTTGTGTCTGATGAAGAAGAGGAAGGGGTGATCTGCGATGAAGCGGGCGGGCATCATGGCACAGCGCAGCATCATGATGGCGGCGGTGGCGGCGGCAGCCTCAGTGCCCTCTTCATTCACTTCCACAAATGCTTTATGGACCACCTTAGAAAGAAACAGGTCGTTGGCTGGAGACATACCTGAAAAAAATGATAAAAAACATTAATTAAAACATTGTACTTCTGGCTCCACTGAAATGTTTATATTAACCCTAATGCTCTATGATCCTGGTGTTTTTATTTTGTTATTTTGTCTGCCAATTAGTTCCTATTCCTAATATGGAAATCTGTTCCAAATTCGCCCAGTAACTGCTAGCCTCTGTAAGCTTTATTTGACTGGAGCCAAACACTATGGCTGACATCACACTCCCTTTGTCCACTTCTTTATACAGTCTATACTTATACCACAAGCATTTTACTCTTAAATTGTTTCTTTGAACTTCATTTAATCTAATCTAATAAAAAATTGATTATTTATTGATTAAAAAAGAAGTTAAGAAAATATCTGACATACTGTAGTTCTGTTGTGTCTAGTAAAATGAATGCTTCCACGGTTCCAAACAGCATTCACAATCTATATCACAGACTATTTAACGGTCAGTTTGTTTTTGGCGATGGGACTAGATTTTTATCACTCTGAAACAATCAGTGGACAGAGGAAGGTCCTTGGGTTGGGTTAATTTCTTACCAGAGAAATCACTGCTGCTCATGTCGAAGGCGTCCACCATGCCCATACTGATCAGCACGTCTTTCAGGTCGTATTTCTCCTCCATCTTGAATCGAGGGAGTCCCACCTGCACCTCCACCTCATCCATCATGTCGGGACGGGTCCACTCCACAAAGTTCTCATAGGTCAGCTGCTGCTCAAGCTGAAACACACACAAGGAGGTTTTTAGTCTGTTGATACTTCGCAGCTGATGTCATCAACAGTCTGAAGCTCTGTTACTCAATTTAGACTTAAAGGTGCATTGCGTAACTTTTCTGGTGGAGGGTCCGTCAAAAGCTTTTCTCCATGGAAATGTTATTGCTTTGTCTGGAATGTTTCACAGTATGGCAGAGGTCTTCAACGGGGGGTCGCGACTCCCGTGATCGCAGAGGTACTGCAGGGGGGTCGCGAAATCTTTTTAATATTTCTTCATTTTTGAAGGATGAAGAAGGACTGGTTTTCAGTGGGTTCTGGCTGTGCACTCCTTCATCACGTCTGTCTCTCTCTTCATTCCCTCGTCTCTCGCTCCCTGTCAAACTGCAAACAAGTCGGCCCAGATTTGATCGTTTCTTCTCAGCTACATATGAAGAGGTCCATTACAGCTTCACTTTTATGCACAGCAGAACTTCAGCTCCACACGTACTACCGTGCATCAGGAAGGGGTGAGGCAACTTCATTCCCCAGCCTGCATTAACTAGGCTCTGCACTACAGCCAGCCTCCTCTCCTCTCTGTCCTCGGAGTGACTGGGACAGGAGGGGGAGCAAACAGGAGAGGAGGGGGGAATAGTGTCGTTCCTCTCGCTCCTCGGATCAGAATGACCGGAAAAATTCAGTGTCCTATATCAAACTCTTGTCCTTGCGCACTGTGGCTACGCTCTCGTTTAATCAGATCATTAAAAAGTCACACTTTGAGCCCATTTTCCGTGATGTCGTTGCTCCATTGATCTGGCCTTCCCAGAGTCACCGGGAGCAGGCACAAAGTGCAACTTAAACTTCAGGCTTGAGTTTGCTTTGGTCAGACTTATTTCTGTCATGGAACAATTTAATATAAAACACAACTGTATGCCAGATATATAGTAGGGCCTGGCCTGAAGAACATTGAAGACTCCTGCAGTATGGTATTAAACCCTTCTATCTTCATGGAGGCCAAACCAGACCAAGGTCAGATCTATGGAGAGGCAAGCCTGATCGCATTTAGAATGCATGAGTATTTTTGAACTATAAAACCATCTGTAATTGAATAAATGTAAGGTAGAGCTGTTTAATGTCACACTGTGGAACATTCCAGGCAGACCAATGACATATCCATAGAAACAAACAGGTGACGGGCCCTCTACCAGAAAAGTTACACAATGCACCTTTAATCTGAGCTTTATTTTAATACAATTTGACCAGAAAGACCATTTTGTATTTTTTCTTCAGTTTTCAATCAATTTCAATCTTCAGACTTTTTTTGTGTTTGCTAATGTGTGCATCGTGTCACCATGGTAACTAATGCACTGATTACTGAATGTTTTTCACTTTCACAGTGAAAAACATTCAGTATTTTAGTTTGTGTGTTCAATAAGAAATTGTGAAAGTTTCAAGTCTGTAATTTGTCCCATTTCAGAAGTAGACAAAAAAAAAAACAAAAAAAACATTGCAACGTTGCAGTATCTGAGAGTTGTGTGAAATTCTCCAGTAAAACGATGGAAAAGTGCAGCATCTGTGTTTGAAACCTTGACGTATGCACTCTCTATCCCTTTCACTGTTTGTACTGTTTCTAATATCACAAAAAAAAAGTTGCCCAGCCAACACTTTATCATACCTTCTCCAGACCATCTTCAATATTGTTGGGCAGAAAGATGAGCATGCTGAGCTCCTTTCCTTTGTACGGCAAATCTATAATCTGGTTTACAGAGAAATATTGTTAGTTATAATGTTAATGCCGACAAAATACTGTTTAAAATATTAGACAGGATTAGAAAAACTGACCTGACAGTTGATCTCACTGATGAATGTGAGGGGGAACTTTGATTTTTGGTGCATCATCTTCACTGGTTTAGTTTCATTCTGCAAAAATACACAAACAACAAAGTTCAAATGTAGTTCACCAGAGCCTTATAGCAGATTTACCTAATGGTATATGCATATTGTTGGCTGTCCATAACATAACACTGTATATTTAAAAATCACAGTATCTTAGCCAAAAAAAGACTAAAACTAAATCATTTTTGTTGTATTTATTGCACTGAAAAACGCTGTTCCTTACTCCGAACAGGCTTGCATATCCACAAACCTTGGCTCTTATTTGGCTCTTATCTGTAGTATGTTGTTAACTTTCTATTTCCATGGAACGATATGAGCGATGTGCCACCTCCACTCAAATGTCTTACTACAATATTATGGTATTCTACGAATATATAAGCATATAAGCTTTGTAGAATAATGTGATTAATGTTATTTTTATTTTTTTATTCAACTAGCTAAATCTTATAAATGGCACACAATTAGAAAGGAATGCATTTGGTTAAAGATGCACTATGCAACGCTTCTGATTGAGCATCTGCCACCTGCTGGTCTCCAAGGAGATATGCTTTGCCCAAAATGTTTCACAGAATGGCATTATATTTATCTATCTTGCATTTATTCAGTTACACAAGGTTTTATTTCTCAAAACGTGCATTCTTACTAAACCAAAACAAATGTATATATTTATTTTTTGTCCAAATAGATTTTTTAAAAGATTAGCACTCACCTTGTTTATTCTGAATTGGGCATCATGAGTAGAGCTTTCATTAAACTGTTTATTCCAGTTTCCTTTGAAGTAAATGGCGTTGACGAGCACAAGTCTCGTCAAGTTATCCACCACACCTTTAGCTAGAACATCCTTAATTTTACCTGAGAAAAAGTAACACATTTCAAATTAAAATATATTAAAAGGTGCATTGTGTAACTTTTCTGGTGGAGGGTCTGTCAAAGGCTTTTATCCATCGAGATGTTATTGCTTTGTCTGGAATGTTTCACAGTATGGCATTAAACTTTTCTATCTTCATGGAGACCAAACTTGAACAAGTTACAGGTCAGATCTGTGAAGAGGCAGCCCCGCTCAGTCAGAATGCCTGTTTTTCCATGTAATTTTGAGCTAAAACTACCTGTAATTTTGTAAATGTCAGAGCTGTTTAGTGTCATACTGTGGAACATTTCAGGCAGAGCATTGACATATCTATAGAAACAAGCAGGTGACGGACCCCCAACCGAAAAGTTAAATAGTCAGTAAAAAGTGGGGTACTAAAATTTGCGATAATAAGCTTTTACCTTGTGTTTGCTGCTCCACCCACGTGTTTATAGTGACTCTGGCCTCCTCAGATTTACTGATGAAGTCCACAGTCTGCAGCTCTGCCTTGTAGAACTTTTGGGTGGCTCCCAGAAAATGCTGTCAGATATAAACAATAGATATGTAATAATGATATTGGTGAGTAATGTTAATGTTAAAAATAAATATTTGATAAAATAATAATAATAATAATAATAATAATAATAATAATAAAGGGCTGGGAATCACGGGGTTCCTCAAGATTTGATACATGGCTCACGATACGATATTATCACGATATAGAGATACATGTGATAATCTATATATTGCACATGATACGCTGTGATCTATTGCTGTTTTTTAAGAACTGAACAAATTTTAGCAACAATATTTCTTTGTTAAACCACTACTTGTGCAAAGATGATATGAAATACATCTATTTTAATAATCAAAACAGTGAATGTCAATATGTATTTCACTAAATAAGCAACAAAATTGTCGTGCGGTCAGAAACAAATTGTTAAAAGACACCAAAAAACACTCTTGTCGATATATCGATACAGCAGCCCACGATAACGATACTGAATCACCAAATTTAGTATCATGATATATTGATATTTCTATATGTTTGCACACCCCTATAGTATATATAATTCTTACACTGATCTATAGGTTCACAAAATTAGAAGCTGTGAGCTGAATTTCGTTTTCCAGATAGCTTTCAAATAAGTATAATACAACATAATCTTTATAAAAAGCCTATGTTCATTGATATTCAACAATCTGGCATAGATCTTATGAATTATTAGCTGTTATAGTAAGTAGTAAGAAGTATCTTATTAAGAATGCTATGAATTTCTTACCCATTGTAACTAGGCTATTTATGTTACACCTTTATGTTCTTACGTAGTTTATTAATTGTTCTTACGTAGTTTATTAATAATACAATAAAAACATCTGATTTATACAGGGATTTTTTTTGGACACTCAGAGACACTTAGAGTAGCCATAGCTGCCCTGCCATCAGCCCCTCCAACCACCAACACATACACAAAAAAACAAACATTCATAGTTTGACAATAGAGCTATGTGGCTCCAGCTTACAACACTGCAGTCATTTATCAACACAGATTTTTGGGGATCAACTTATTTTACTTATTAGTGATTAATGAACACAATGTACATAGGGCCTACTTAGTCTCCCATCTAGAGATTACACCATACTGATTAACTGGCATGCTAATATTGACACACACCTCAACAAACTGGTAACTCTGCTCTCCGTACAGTTTGTTGGCGACACTGAGGGCATAGGGCGCGTCAGGTTTGTGAAACTCCTGCAGAAGGGTGGCAAAGCTGGAGTGCACGTCATCAGAGAGGTCTTTAGTTTTGAGGCACTGTGGAGAAATAAGAAAAATAATATGTTTAATATTAAGAAACAAGACAATAGTTTGGTATTTAAAGGGCCCATATTACGTTATTTTCTGATCTATGTTATAATGTTGTTTCCTCATCACAAACACACCTGGAGTTTTGTTCACACATGTTTTACCAAACAAACCCTGCATACACCTTCACTAGAATCATTTGGATAATTTCAGCCAATCATTGTCAATGCTAATCTTTACTGAACAAAAGGTAAAAGGTAGCTGTTAACATGAAAACTACCAATAAATGACATCACAAGGTGGAATAGAGCATTTTGAGCTTTGGAGATGTAGAAAGACTAATAATAAATAATAAATACGTGTGAATGAAACAAAACACAACTCTGTATGTTTTTGATGTGATAACAGCATTCTAACATGACTTAAAGCTCACAAGAGTCAATTTTGAGTAATTTAGGACCTTTAAGGTAAAGCAGTTGTAATGCCCCATCCTTTCTTGTAAAATGAAATGGAGAGTTAGTACCAACAGCAGAATGCCATCACACGCCTTTGAATACCTTAATAAAGAAAATCCCTGTGCTATGAAAGAGTGTCATTAGACCAGTCAGTAATATTATAATAAAATAACAATGCTGAAAATGGAACTGGTCTTGCAAAATTGACAAACAGTAATTAACATTTGTACTGGAGAAGAGAGTATTCTGAATCAGCAAAGCAAATAAGGTATAAATAGAAATAACTTTTAGTATTTCAATAATAGAAAATAGTCTCATTCCATTTAAAATAGTACTAAATTAAAGTTATAGAGTTGTTTTCAAATAATATAATATTAAAGACTGGTCAAAATGTACTGAAGCTTCAATTCCTGGACTTAACCCCACAAAAAGAACACATTGTTAGTCCATTATTATTGTTAGTACATGGATACAGTAAAGTGTGTGTTCAAATTAGTGTAACCTCAGATCAACATATTAACATTAGGCCTGCCATGATAACAAATTTCGAAGCACGATATATCGCTACAGAGAAATATAGCGAAAAACTTGAATATTGAAATTACTTTATGCCTTTGACACAAAAACAATAAACCATAAACCATTTTGAAATAGTCTGTATCATTAAAAGCTCAAATCTAATCTTATTACATTAAAATATATAAAAAATTTCATCCCAAAACATATGATTGCAGCTTTCATATAAGTCGAGTATAGTAATTATCATGACAGGCCTAATTAACAAACCTCTTCAGGACAAATATTTAGGTTGTAATAACACAATTCTAATGCATTACGTAACACTTTGGTTTACACTAATGGACACACAATAGACTTTTAATAAACAATGTTGAAGTAAAGGCTGCTTTTCCTGTGTTTCCAGTTCAGCCCTGAAACAAATCCAAAAAGGAATACATTTAAAAGTTTCCCATTGAAATTCCCATCACCACAACACTACTGTAGCCCAATGCCCAGTCCTGTACATTATCTTTTTGTTTACCCCCTTTCTCAGATGTGGTGGCAGGTTTTTTAGCAGCTCTTGGGGCATCTGCATGGGCATTTGCATCTGCATCTGCATTGCTCCGGCCTGTGGGGGCTTCTCTGCCTTTTTGAAGCAGAGGACCTACAGTGCAATACATTGGTATCATTTCATTGAGAACCAAATAATGTTAAGACCACCATACATAGAGGACATCTGTGAACTAGATTAAATAAACTAACATATAATTACAAAGGATAAATAAATGATAAATGTGTGTACTGTAGCTATTCTCAAATCTTACACACCAAATACAAAGGAAATATCTGACCACTGAAGAACCACCAGAACTATTCCAGGTCTAATTTATGGATAAACCAGGTCTAAAACAGGACTACACCATGACTTCAGCTTCTAAACCAATCAAAAGGAGGACAACATTGTGAATAAACTGACTCAAAATTGGAAAGGAGCCATCAGAAGGAGCGTGCGCACAGTTACTCTGCTTTATACTATACGTGTTAAAACGGATACTGATAAAAGGCAAAAAGTGCTGCATAATTTATTTGAAAGGGCAGGGGGCGCTGTTGGTTGAGCGCCCTCCCAATTTAATGTTAAGGGAAACACTGATACTATGTAGTCATTTCCTTAATCTAAATTATAACTAATTTACTTTTTATGCCCTTATGTGTAGGCCTATATGTTGAAAGTTAAAGATCCGTTATTTGTTTTAAACTGCTAATTAACCTACACAAGCAGAGTAAAGCGGAGACAACTCGGAGCTAGTTCATTTCAAAATAAAAAAAAACAAACTCTGAAATCTACTGGTGATAAATGTCTTTGAAGACTTTCACTCTAAACTATTTTAAATAAGTTTTATCAGGTTTAATGACCTTTAACAGATAATGAACAAAGGCAACGATTGATAGAAAGTGCAATTAAGACGTTTATAAAGTAAACTAATGAAAAATAGCGAGGGACATTTTGGGGAAGGCGCATCCTGGTAGAGGTTTGCGGCCAGTCTCTCTTGGTCTTTCCTGGCCTGAGTGTGTAACTAGTACCTATGACTTCACAATCCAATGCGATTCCTTAACTCAGCTTATTTCTTGGTGGTATGTCAAGGGTAAATGTGACTCAGCTGACTAAAACTATAAAAACGCTGATTTGGTTTTCCTAGTAACTGGCTGCTAAACAGTCCGCGTGTCGTAACCTTTGTCCCTTTCACAACGCCACACCTTCTCTCTACAACGCCACACCCTCTGAAATGCAACAACAGCCACAAACCCTTCATTCCATTGATCATATGTTATTGCAATGACAGATTTTCATGTTTGGACAAATTCATTCAGGTAAGATGGATAATACTGCTTGCAAAAAATTGGTCAATTCATAGGTTTCAGCTTCCTGTCATATGCAACATTTTGAGGACTTGTTCACATTCAAAAGATAATATTATTTCAAGTTGTTAGTCTCTATGGCTAATTTTTCATCATGACGAGACCCATGGATAATCAAAATAAATATAACAATGATTGCTTTTGTGACAATAGCTTCATTGTTTGATTTTCTAACTTTTCTGTTGGTTAAATCAACTCTGGCTGTACATTTTGAGTCTAGTTATTTAAATGACATGTAAAAAGCCAAACCATCTAATTTCTTTCTGATCATAGTCCCTCTGACTACGTTTTTTATCATAAAGGTCAGAGTCTTTTGAAGTGAGAGCTGTTGTGATTTGAGACTATACAGACGTATTGAATGAAAAATTGCAGCCACTTTTTTGTTTAAGATATAGGCATCAGAGCAAAATGTAAGTTGCCACCATCTTGCTTAAGGATAAAAAGTACACTTACATGTAAATAAGTAGGTGCATAAGATACTACGTGGAGACTTGTCAGAGAGAATGAATGAACTGCCGCCCTAACCCTCCCACATTCTCACATTTCAGTGTCCCATGGTCTGAACCTGGTTGTATTCCAGACAGACCAGATGTGGCTTTTGACACACACTACTGCCACTCTCATTTAATTGATATTTATTGATTTTATAGCTTTGCCTGGAATGTTCCATGGTATGACATTAAACACATCTATGTAGCATTTATCCATTACGGGTGTTTCTATTGCTCAAAAATACTATAATTCTCTCTGTGATTAGGGTTGCCTCTCCACAGAACTGACCTATAATGTAGCCTACAGTTGTCTCCCTAAAGATAGAAAGGTTTAATTCTAGACAAAGTAAAAACATCACCATGGAGACGAGCAGACAATCCACTAGAAAGGTTACACAGTGCACCTTTAAATCAGGATCCATCTCACTAACACATGTTTTCCTTGTAATCTTTTGTTATATTTTATTCCCATGATATAATATGTAATTTAATAATATGTAATCAAATGTGATCTAATCTAATGTAACCCAGCCCATCCCACTGTTTATACTGCGCATATATTTGCCATTAAAAATCTCCTGTGGGACAAATTACCTATCCCATTTTAACTTTAATTCAACGTATGAACTACTATAGCCAGACAAGAGATTGCATAACATTATCTACAGCAGGCAATGGTTGATGATAAGACACAAACTCAACTATTTACAATGTGTCACTATGGAAACACAACAGAGAGAACCTCCATTCATAATTTCTGACATGGTTGACTCAGTGACTCATGGGCTGTGTGCATGTTACCTCTGACATCTGCGTAGCTGTGTTGCCCCGGGCCCCAAGGACGACCATCGCCAGAGCTGAAGAGATGCTCAGAGGAGAGAAGAAGACATTGGCGCTGCGATCATTGTCACCCAGGTTTTTATAAAGATTCAGGGCAAAAGTGGTGTTTGCCTTGGTAATGGAAGTTTCAGTTGCCATGATGTCTGTTGCAAAGAAAGCAAAGGTTTTAGGTTTTGCATAATGTGTGATATAAATATAATCAAACTTTATTGTGTGGCATGAACTTTATGCAATTTAGATTTTGTTACAAAGTTCACAACCTTATAACGCCATGAAAACCTATTAATAACATTGCACAAAAAATATTGGTCCTTTGATCACATAAACTAGCAAGCAGGATTATAGAAGTATTTGCTAGCCACCCACAAATCATTTTTACTTCACAATACAACATAAGATAGCATCGTTAAAACATACATACAACTGGGATGGTTTGTTGTGAAGTATGCTAAACTTGGTAGCTTCCCAGTGCTATTTAAAAAAACAAAAAACAAAAAGTAAAAATCTAAGCAAGATGAAGAGGAAATATTCAACTGCTAGGCGATTTATGTCTAGCTTTACCCATCCTGATAGTGACACCTGATCTTTTACTCTCTGAAACCTCCAGTAAGTTGAATAATTCATTATTACCACGTTATAATAGTAAATAGAGAAGCAACATATGGGCTAACGTCCTAACATGCTACGTAAGTGATTGAATAGCCACAAATCAAAGTGAATGTACAGCTATACACTGAAATACACCATACATCCACTCACCAGCTGTGTTCAGAAGCCTCGCAGACAGACTTTAGCTTGCGCCATCAGTTTTTATTATCGAAAACGACACGCCCCGAAAAGGTGCGGCGACTGGACTTCCGCATTCCCACGTGACCAAATGCGGAAATGACACACCAGAGATTCTAACGGGGAGAGATCATGGGCCTTTATTAGAGTTTAGATTCATTCAAGAACATTTATAGGCTATGTGTGGCAGGCTTGTGATATATTAAAATGTTATTTTCTCCCAGAATAACTGACATCGTCTCCTTTTTCACTTAACCTCAGTATTTATATTTGTTTTATTTATTTCAAGGCCTCATGGTTAGGAAATTGTGAGATAGCCTACATGACCTGATCCTTTTAATAGTAAGTAAGTAAAGTTTATTTATATAGCACTTTTCACAGACACAGGTAGTGCTTCACATGCAAAAGATAAAAACAGCATAAGCATCAAAGCAGTATAATATTTGTTTTCATTTTTAATTATAATTAAATAAAAAATGAACAAATCATCAGAAAGGGACAAAATTTATTTGAACTGCATTTATTTGATCTGGGACAATGCAACATATGTACCTTATGAAAAGAAAATACCTATACTATCATGCTAGTTTCCACAAACAGTCCCTGGACCAGTTTAGGTCACAATTACAATTAAATGAAAATATTTAGTGCTTAGTGTAGTTCATTCAATAAAACACCCTCTCTTATAGTTTTATCATCTCATTTATGTCGGACTGGCCAACACAGCAGGTTCTCTACATTTACTCAGGTGAGCTAAATCGTCCAGCGAAGAGAACGCTGTTGGAGGGGTTGTGTCTAATGAAGCAGAGGAAGGGGTGGTCTGCGGTGAAGGTTTCTGTAATCATGGCTGTTCTTTCTGCAATTACAGCTCCAGTAGCAGCAGCAGCCTCCGTCCCCTCTTCATTCACCTCCACAAACACTTTGTGCACCACCTTACTCAAAAACAGGTCATTGGCAGGAGACATACCTGAGAAAACAAGATTACAAATTTTAGAGCGTATACAACAATGGGAGGAGGTCTGTTGTTATGATTTGATGTTATATATTTGGACTATGAAAAACTGTCTTACACATTTACTACATTGATGCCATTATGTTTTTAAAATACTATATAACAGTGACAGCGACAGTGGCTCAGTGGTTTTTATTGTACATATACATTTATATAATTATGCCTTATTTGACATCAGGCTCTTGCTATTTCTGCTACTTATTTAGAATTTATTATAGCATTTCTCTTTGTTATTATAATTTGCTGTGAGCTACTGTGTCCAAATAATTTCCCTTGTATATCAATAAAGTTTTCCTAAGTCTAAGTTAGAGTAGTGCTTGGAGGATTGATTCCTGATTCGTTGTGTCCTTAGGCAAGACATGAGTGTTGGTGGTGGTTGGAAGGGTCGATGATGCAGATTGGCAGACTTGCTTACGGAGGATTAAAAGAGTAAAATAACAAACTCGGAGAAACATTAAAAACTAAGTAGAAGATGTTCCTTAAATGAGAAAAACAAGGGAAATCTTCAACAAAATACCTCAATATAAGCACAATCTCACCAGAAAAGTCACTCTTGCCCACATCGAAAGCGTCCACCATCCCCATTGATATCAGCACTTCGTTCAGGTCATAATTTTCCTCCATCTTGAATCTGGGCAGTATCACTTTGACCTTCACGAATCCCATTGTATCTCGGCTAGTCCACTCTTTGAACTTATCATAGGTCAAGTCTTCCTCCAGCTTAAAAAATAAATAAAAATACAATTACAGTAATGTTTCAGTATGAAGTAATAGTTCTACAATACAAAATGTTTATACTTTTTCTAAGCCTGTTGTTTCATCTTCAATGCTGTTTGGTAAAATTATCACCATACTCAGGTCTTCTCCTTCATATGGCAATTCTAGAACCTGTGAAACATAAGGGAAGTAGTTAATAACACTGTTCCCTATGCAAACGTGCTTAATGTGTGACAGCATGTAGCCATATACCTTACAGTTGGCCTCTTCGATGAAACTGAAATGAAATTTAGCTTTCTGTATCATCAGTTTGACTGGTTTTGTGTCAGTCTGAAAAAGATATAAAAGAATTAAAATAGGAATTTAAATACAATTCAAGTTCATGGTATAGTTCAGCTGTGCTCATAGGAAAAAAGAAAAAAAAAACACACACACATTAATTCATTATTATTAATTAATCATTGGATTTATATAGTGCCTTTCAAGACACCCAGAGAGCATTATTTATTCACTCCAGACTTTTATTCTACTTAAGTAAAGTCCAGATATCTAAAATTTGTACTTAAATACAATACTTTACTTTTACTTTGTCACATTTGTTGATTAAATGTCTGTATGGACGTGTTAATGGCAGCATACACTATAATAATGTGCAAGAATTATATTTTTAAATCATTTACCTTATTTAGTCGAAACTCTCCATCAACTGTATTCTCCTCCTGAAACTGAGAGCTCCATTTACCCTTGAAGTAAATGGCATTGACCAGCACCAGTTTGGTTGAGGCGGTCAACACACCAGCAGGGAGCAGGTTGGTGATTTTATCTATGAAGGACAAATGGGGAATTACGCAAAAACATCAGACTGTAAAGACAATTCACTGCCATGAAAAAATTAAGTTTTACTACCACCAAAAATGCAAAAAAAGTGGTCAATCAGTGTAGTTTTGTTTAAGACTTTATAATAACTACACTGTGAATAGCCTAAATAAAGAACGGACAAATAGTCAAGATAATATTGAGAATTCTTTAAAGGCGCACTGTTTAACTTTTTGGTTGGGGGTCCATCATCTGCTTGTTTCTATAAATACTGTATGCTCGGCCTGGAATGTTCCACAGTATGACATTAAACAGCTCTACCTTACATTTATTCGGTTACAGGTGGTTTTATAGCTCAAAAATACAGGCATTCTGACAGTGAGCGGGGTTGCCTCTCCACAGATCTGACCTGTAACTTGGTCTGGTTTGGTCTCTCTGAAGATATAAAGGTTTAATACCATACTGTGAAACATTCCAGACAAAGCAATAACATCTCCACGGAGAAAAGCATTTGATGGATCCTCCACCAGAAAAGTTACACAATGCACCTTTAACAATATTAATTTCAGCTGACCCCATCTGTTTTAAAAATGACTGGACTGTAGAATATTATGATGTAATCTGAAACCCAGCAATATAAGTTACTTTGAGTCTGTTCCTCCACCCAGTTGTTGATGTGGACCCTGGACTCTTCTGCGTTAGAGGCGAAATCTACAGTTTCCAACTCAGCCCTGTAGTGTTTCTTTGTTTCTGCCAAAAAATGCTACAAAAATATTGAATCGACAGCCATTAATTTGTTTGTTAGTAAAGATAAACAGTTTTTACTGATAAATAATAAATGATTCCAAAATACCCACCCTATCAAATATATATTGTTTCTCTGCATACAGCCTGTTGGCAACACTCAGGATATACAAGGCCTCGGGTTTGTTGAGTTCACTGAGCAACTGGGCAAAGCTTGCATCCACATTATCTTTTTCATTTTCGGGTTTAAGGCACTGCGAACAGCCAGAGAAGACCTAGTGATTATAAATACATATCACAATGAAATACTAATCAATAAAGGCATGGATTGTGTTTTTAATTAAATGTAATCAGTTTTAATCAACTGCAATGCCTGAATGTTGTTAGAAAACACCATAAAGAGCAATGAAAAACCACACAGTTTGAGATTGTAATATGATTTTTCACCACCAGATGTCACTAAAAGCTGTTTTATTATGAATTATAACGCCGCTTAATACAACCGTATAGACAACCGAATGAATTTCCCAGTTTCCTGTTGTTGGTATTTAGAAAGAGAGAAGAGAGAAAATATTAGTTACCAATGAATACATCAATACATAGAAAAGTGTGTTACAAAAGCATTTACATAAAGAGTACCCAGGCAAAATGACCTTCAGGAATTTTAACAATAACAGGATAGATACAGTTTATATAAATGCTCTTCCCCAAACCAAATAATTGGCTAAGTAAGTATGTATTAGTGTTGGTTACATCTTATTTCAAAGGGCCTATATTACGTTATTTTCTGATTTATGTTATGTTTCTTCATCACAAACATAGCTGGAGTCGTGTTTTGTTTCATTCACACATGTTTAGCATATTTAGGCTGAGTTCTTCTCTCAAACAGGAAACACTCTGCTCCACTGTGTGATGTCATGTGGTAATACAGGAAGTATTACTCGACTTTTAAACTTTTATGTCTTCACTAGAATCATTTGGATAATTTTAGACCTGGAATTGCTAATCTCTGCTGAACAAGGTAAAAGGGTAAAAAGGTAAAAGGCAGCTGTTGACTTGAAAACTACCACTACATGACATCACAAGTTGGAACAGAGCATTTTGAGCTTTGAAGATGTGTGTGAATGAAACAAGATGCAGCTCCAGGTCTGTTTTTGATGAGGTCACAGTATTATAACATGGCTCAAAGCTCACAAGAGTCAATTTTGCGTAATATAGGACCTTTCATTTGTTTTTGTTTTTTTCTGATTTGAGCACCTTGCGTAGATAAGCGGGCAGGCGGCTGGACCTCTGAATCTGGGTCCTCATTTGCATCCTGGTTTGCATCTGGGACTGCATGAGGTACGGCCGCTCAGTCTGAAGTGAACACTGAAGATCGTCTCCGGGCGGTGGGGCTGTAGGCTCCGAAAAGCGCAACACCTGGTGGATATAGTGAAATGTAAGCACTTTAATAAGGGCTATACAAAGTGATGGCAATATTATAATGGGTAAGATTATTTTCAAATTTAAAGGTACACTGCGCAACTTTTCTGGGTCTGCTACCTAATTGTTGTTGTATTGGTGGATCTCCCCTCCTCTTTCTCCCTCTCTTTTTATTTCTCTTACACCCTCTTCTCTCTCTCTCTCCCTCTCTGCCCCATTTACCCCTCACTCATCTCTCTACTCTCTCTCTGTCTCACCCCCTCTCCATACGCACCATTTCTTTTTTCCCTCTCTCCTCTACTCTCACTGTTCCCCTCTATCTAAACCCTCTCTGTCACTCTGCCCGCCTTTCCAATTCATACCCCTTTCTCTCTCTCTTCCCCTCCGTCCCTCTATGTCTTGCTCAGTCTCTCTCTCCACACCTTCTGTCTTTCTCTCCCCCTCTCTATCATGCTTTCTTTCACTCAGTCACCCTTTTCTCTCATATTATATATAAATTCAATCATGGCTATAAAGAGTGATGGAAATATTATCATGGGTAAGGTTATTTTCAAATTCAGAGGTACACTGCGCAACTTTTCTAGTGGAGAGTTCACTACCTACTTGTTGTTGTATTTTTGATTATTTTTATGCAATCTGAAACTAAGTGATATTATTTCAAAACATCAATTTACATTTAATTAACAAGAACAGGTTGTGACGTTAAATAATTATGGCTATAAAGAGTAAATGCAATATTGTAATGTGCAAGG
Organism: Taenioides sp. WSHXM2023; assembly: GCA_029959045.1. NCBI lineage: Eukaryota > Metazoa > Chordata > Actinopteri > Gobiiformes > Gobiidae > Taenioides > Taenioides sp. WSHXM2023. Next base: position 5,783,338 of record CM057105.1, read on the forward strand.
TTATTTTCAAACCTAAAGGTACACTGCTCTACTTTTCTGGTGGAGGGCCCGCCACCTACCTGTTGTATTTTTAATTCTTTCTATCTGATAGTAAGTGATATTATTTCAAAACATCAATTAACATTTAGCACAGGTTAAGGTAAAAAAAAAAAAATGTTTGACATGGTTTTTGGTGTTGCAGGCGCCAAAAAACACAGCACCTGGTGGATATAGTAAGCACTTTAATAACTATGGCTATAAAAAGTGATGGGAATTTTTTAAATTTTCATGCAATACAAGCACAGGTTGAGGTCTTGTTTGACTGTTTTGGTGTTTGCAGCCATTCGCAACAAAGGGCCAAAAACTTGCATTTTTTTGAAGTACTCATAACTATTGTAAGAATCTAAAATTTGGTTATGTTATTGTTAGTAACATGTTAATATATTAAATGCAAATCAGTTATAAATAACCTATTTTTCCTTTTTTCATTAATTTAAAGGTGCACTGCGCAACTTTTCAGGTTTCAGAGGGCCTGCTACCATGGAGATGCTATTACTTTGCCTGTAATGTTCCACAATATAGTATTAAACAAGATGCATTTATTCAATTATGGGTGTTTTTATTGCTCAAAAATACCTTTAAAAACATGTATTCTTCTCATCACAGATCTCGCCAGTAAATAGGCCTGGTGGCATCTCTTGCTTGTTTCTATTATATATATATTGAAAAGTTTAATGCCATAGTTTGGAATACTGACGGTAAAGCAATAACATCTCCATGGGGACAAATAACACAGTGCACCTTTAAATTTGAAGCTACGTTAGTGCCAAGTTGACCTTACCATAATACCATAACAACCTTTTAACAATTGCTAACAAAATATAGCCTAGTTATGACATAATTTATTGTAAACCAGTTAGGGACTGACTCATTACCGGTAATTATTCCATTGTACCAGTACTTTCATGTCAGCCACCCTAACCGCAGCCTTGGCCAAATTCAACATGGGAGCATTCCAAAATCAGTAACAGACATTGTGAAATACAAGTCCAACCATGCCCCATGTGGATGTGATATCACCCACATATTTGCATTGACTTGTCTGATTCATGGGTGGGTTATAGGACTTTTTCATCAGCTTTTTTGTCCACCTATCCTCAAGGGCTTTGTCATTTGATTCACTGTTGCAATCATTTTTCACAGTATCATGAGAAACGCAAACAATTAATAAAGTTCTGTTCTATATAATGGGTGCATAAGACTTCATAGATTTAAAATTTGAATTCCAAAACATTGCAAATAACATTGCTTACTTCTACAACTTTGATGACATGATTTCAAAATTGAACCACATAAGTAATAAATAAGTAAAAGGTTTAAAGGTGCACTGCGGAGGGTACGCCACATGCTAGTCTCCATGTAGATGTACTTAACTGTTCAGCCTGGAATGTTTCACAGTACGGCATTAAACTTATCTGTCTCCATGGAGGCAAGTAGGCCAAGGAACAGATCAGTTCAGTGGCGAGGCGAGCCCGTTCACACAAGAGCTTAAGATCTTACGGTATTTCTGAACAATAAAATCACCTCTCATGAAACAAAAAATGCCATACTGTGGAACATACCAAGCAAAGCAATAACATCTCCGTAAAGAAAAAAAAGTGGCGTACCCTCCGTCAGAATAGTTACACAATGCACCTTTAATAACTGTTTTAGTAACGTTTATGGTGGAGGGTCTGTCACCAGCTTGTCTCCATGAAGATGTTATGCTTTGCCTGGAATGTTCCATGTTATGTTATGTTATTAAACATCTCCATCCAGCATTTATTCATTACGGGTGTTTCTATTGCTCAAAAATACAATACTTCCTTCTTTGAATAGGGGCGACTCTGATAGATCAATTTAATCTATACTACAGAACATTCTAGACAAAGCAATAACATTTCCATGGAGACAAGCAGGTGGTGGACTCTCCATCTGAATGTTACGCAGTGCACATTTAATACAAATATTTATTACATTTTTGGACAACATTCGTTCACATTTTTCAGGGCAGATAGCACAAGTCAGCAGTGGGTTTACCTCGGACATCTGTGTGGCTGTGTTGCCCCCGGCGCCGAGCAGAACCATAGCCAGAGCTGTGGAGATGCTGAATGGGGAGCAGAAAATGTTCCCACTTTTGTCATCTTCTTTCAGCTTTTTATATAAAGCCAACGCAAATGTTGTGTTAGCCTTGGAGAGCGTTTCAGAATTCATTTTCTGAAATTCACAAATGTTATCAAGTTATTATTTACCAGATTCTGTTGTGAAGTGCAGATTTTGTACCTGATTTAGTCCTGGTTTAGTCTTGGTTTAGTACTGGTTTAACCCTAGTTTAGTCCTGGTTTAATCCTAGTTTAGTCCTGGTTTAGTCCTGACTTAGTTCTGGTATAGTCTGCGTAAGTTCTGGTATTGCTTTCGTTTAGTCCTTATTTTGCTCCGGTTTATTAAATTCATACTGTTATAATCCTGGTTTGGTCCTGACATAGTCTCCAGTTTAGTGCTGTAAAGATCATGCAAAAAAGTACATTTACAGAGACTTGCAAGCAAAACAAAAAAAAAAGTCTGTCCTAATTATAACCTATTGACATAACATAATAACTGCAACTAATAAATCAAAGAGTTTGAACTTACAGCAGATCGTCTTCAGGTCAACTGTGAACTGGGATGAAGGTGGTGGAAACTTTTGAGTTTAAGTCTTTCACGTCACACCCACAAACTCATGCACGACGCCTTGGCAACAGTCACAAATTGTTTTAGAAATCACACCCTTTTGAGAACAACACACCCAGAAGATGACTTGGGACTTGTCCTCTGTCTGGGAGTGCTTAGAGGTAAGACATTTTTGGCAGTGAAATTTTTTTGATGTATCCGCCCTGGTGTCATCAGTCGTATCTCATTTTTTATCTCTACATACTCAGATAGCTGGATAAGAAATTGACCTACATACTTTTCACATTTATTAGTGCATGTAAAAAAAAACTGTTGACTGTAAACACATTCACCACAAGTATCAGCAGCACTATACTTGTCTACTGCTCAGTGCTTTGGCAGGTTTTTAAACATAATGCCCTTCCTTTCATCCATGCATCACCCACACTGCTGTCTTCTTAGCTACTTTTTGCTTGATAATTTAGTATTTTATATTAAATAAGTATTAATCCAATTTAATATTACGCATCTGTTGTTCTTTTTATTATTACATATATTAAAAGTCAATGGTTTGGGGCTACTGTACTAGAGCCATACAACTATAACTACAACAAACATAAACTCTGGACTATTTAACATATCCGGAATTACTTCTATTTTTTAGTTTGCTTTTTAAAATTAATAATAATGTACAAATCATACGTCTTACCAGAGCAGCATTGCTAATATGCATTTTAAACTTATTTTATTTTGTTTATTTTAGCAAGTTGCACGCATCGTTGCACGCTCACGTACGGATGAAACGTCATGACGCAATTGTACGTGGCATCGACCAACTGCAATGATCAGGGGTGATGATTTGTTACTTTTGAGCATTTTAAATTAATAATACATATTTAAGGGCGTATGTTATTATTTAAACGGGAATATATGTGTATTTTATCATTATTTACAGAGAAACACTATACACAAAATACTGTAAACTTGCTCACTTTTATTTAACTTTTCAACTCCCCCCGTGTGCTAGTGGACCGGTCCCGGCTGTTTGAAGTGAAGCGGGAGGTTCCACGGTGGTCAGCGGCTTTTGTTGTTGTCTGTGAAAAAAGGAATAAAAATCTTTCAGGTAGCCTTCATAATAACAATTTTGATTAGGGATCCTCACAGATATTGATTCTCTGTTTACTGGAACAACTTTATTTGAGTAATTCACGCTATATTTACCTAACTACGACCGCACAGCTAAGACTATGGTAGCCAGGAACAACAACTGTCAGATTTGAAGCTAACTAACTTGTGTAATAATTCATCAGACTTTCTGATCGCTATTGAATTGGTTTCATTTTGCTATGAAGGATGGACATGACCACTCGTCTGAAGTGTCTTTTGATGGCGATCCAGCAGTACAAAGAGAGCAGGACAGCCACAAATGCAGCAAAACTTCAGAAACAAGTCGAGGTAAACTTTTATTAAAGCTTGCATAAAACCCCATTGGCACAAAGGGAAGAAATGTGTGGTTGTAATCTTAATGGTAGCACCATAAAGCTATTTTTATATACAACATACACATGATATTTGATTTTGAAAGACACTGAACAGTGCCTGACAAAATTAAGTAAGTTCTTAATTTTGTCCTAGACTTGCATATTGTTTATTTTGAACAATATTTCCTTAACTGACTGTACACAACCAGACCTGTCATTATAATTACTATTAAAATACAAGATCAGCCTCTTACTGTCGTAGCACAATGTATCTAACACGGGGCTTGAATAAAGTGTCAGAGGAACACTGATTAGAAAAAAAAACAGACAACAGATGTTCTTATTAAGAGGCATCATGTGAGAAGAGATCGCAATACAAACTGATATAAAAATACACCTAGAAGAAAATATATAAGGGGGACAATGAGGTATTCAGCCTACTCATCTTATTTAAATGATAATTACTATATTGACTTATTGATCGATATATGGTAGATGGAAGCTAGTTTTATTTTTCTGTATAACGATAAGATTTGAGATGTAAGGGATGAATAAGTAACTGACTCATTATAGGTACAAAATAACTATTAGTGTATCATTCTGCTATATATTTATTGCCGATTGTGTTTTTAAACCGTATTGTACATTTATAATAGTTTTTGGAGATAATTCTACTTTTGTGTTTTTGTGTCAGTTGCATAAAGTAGTTTCAGAATTATCGTTTATATTTTCTTCAACAATATCTCATTCTTCAAATTTGTAATTGCGACAGGCCTATTATTTATTTTTTAAACCTTATGTTTGCAGGAGGTGTCCACTTTACCCTCAGAGCAGCTGTTGACCCCGGGCCAGGCTCTGCCCACTGAATGTGTCACTGGACTCGTGGATTTAGCTGGAAACCCAAACACCAGCCCGGCCCTGACAAGCAGCATCGTCTCTCTATTGGAACAGCTGGGTAAATTAATGGAAGTATTGTAATTGATACTTTGCAGCTGATGTCATCAACATTACCTGGGGATGTAATGCTAACTGTCTTATGCTTTATTAGACTTTAATCTGATCTTTATTTTAACACAACTGATCAGAAAGAACTGATTTACCTGGAACTACAACAGGTACGCTGATGCGTGCTGTTAAACAAGTCTCTCAAAACTACAGTCACAGTTCTCGAAAATCCATTTTGTATGTATAATTTTTTTTTTTCGGACAATCTTAAAACGTTTTGGCGGAGTTTACTAATGTGTGCATTGTGTCACCATGGTAACTCCTAAACATTCCACCATTAGAGATACATGTAGAACATCCCCATCGTGATGTCTCTGCAAAGTATTAATACACATGATATCAGTTAGGTAAAATAAGAATAGGGAACAAAATCCATCAGTTGCCTGCATTTAGTGGAAAATTTACTCAAACAGTGCATAAGATTTCAGTTCTTTGGTATGAAAGAGAACACATAGGTTTGGATGGAATAAACTTGATTTTCTGTAGGAGCCATATTTGTGTATTCATAAAAAAATACATTCTATTGGGTGTATAAAATGGCAAAATGCTCGATGCCTCTTCAGACTGTTTCCTCCACAACCCCAATAAAGTGGAAGAAAATGGATGTATGTAATGTAATAATAACTGATTTTTGATGTTGGAAGATGCAAAATTTTGGCTTTAAAATAAAAAAATGGCTATATTTATTTTCTTGTAATGAGTTTGGCTACTGTAGATAAGGTAAGATAACCTCCTGCAATCGGGAAATGTCAGTGTTGCGAGTGAACTACAAGAACAGCAACTAAAACACTTCAAGATAACCAGCAATTTCAAAATATAGCGATCTGTGTTATCTTTATAATTTAAAAAAATCTTGTATGAAGAAAATGAATACTCCTATTGTGTAATTTTTCCTGTTTTAGCCTGTGATGATGAGAGTCGAGAGGTGCTCCACAGCAGCTACAGCCTCACAAGCACACTGGCATCTATTATCCACAGTCACAGCGCCACACCTGGAGAACCACTAGTACTGCAGGTCAGATTCATTCAAATACCTCTTTCTTTGCCAATGCTTTTTTTCTCTTTTTGTCTATAAAGTCTTTTGCTCTTTCTTTCAGTGTCTCCGGGTGCTTCAAAAGTTGACCTACAACACTCGCGTCTTCCAGTCAATGAACTATTTCCATGAATTCATCACATTCCTCATGACCAATATGTGAGTCAGCAGTATACGTATAGATTTTCATTGATCTGCAATTTGGAGCTGTTTGGATATGTTTTTGCCATTATACATGCATTGGTAATACAATCATTTCATTTTCGCAGACAGTCTCACAATGATGAGCTCATCACTCCGTGTCTCGGCCTCATGGCTAATCTTTGTCGGGATAATCATTCTGTACAAAGTCATATTAAATCTTTGGTGAGTGCAGTCATAATGTCAATAATTACTTTACTTGTTCTTAAGCACAATGAATCACTACTTAAAACTGTATCTTTATTAAATCATACGTGTATTTGTTTAGACAAACTCAAAAGCCCTCCCTTCCCCGATGATGTTATCAGTGAAGTTCCTCTGTGTTAAGTCTATACCTTTTGACTAGACTCATTTGGATTTCAGTACAAATTGACTTCACCACTAGCCAGCTATTAGAATTATTATTTTTAGCTTGATTAGAACTGATCACTCCTCAGCTCAAGTTTTTGCATCCTCTGCTGCTCTTTTTAGGTCACAATTGAATTACTTTTCCATCCATTGTCACCATTTTTAAGTATTACAACATGAAAGATGAAGGTTATGGTGTTAGAGTAGTTTCAAAGGCCTTTTCACAATTTTATGTCTCAGCGTGTAGTTTAAAAAAAGAGACATTATAACATATTATGATATTGTAGCATTGTGGTTTGAGAAAACACCGGTTCTTCCTGCTACTGTGGCCGTAACTCACGCCAAAACAAGCACAAAACGGCAGTCTCAATTCAGCAGAGCCAGTCTCCTAACCAACTAGTAACTGACAAAGTTTCTCGGCAAAGCAACCAAGCGTCATACACAAAAGCGGTTATATTAACAACAACACATTAACAGTTACAAAAACAACAAAAACTGTCAACCCTGAACTAAACACAAAATATCAGATCATTTCAATAGAATTTCTTTTATTACAGGACAACGTAAAGCCTTTTTACCGCACACTCATAAACTTCTTGGCTCACAACAGTTTGACGGTGGTGGTGTTCACTCTGTCTATTCTTGCCAGTCTCACAATGAATGAGAAGGTTGGGGAGAAAGTATGTCCCAAAACACTACCTATATTAATATTCTACAACTTGGGCAACATAATTACTGACTTATTTTTTATTTGTAGCTTTTCGATGCCAAGAACATCCACCAGACATTTCAGCTCGTGTTCAACCTCATCGTAAACGGCACGGATACTTGTAAATACGCTGTTGACCTTTTGGTTGATCTTCTTAAAAATGCAAAAATAGCAGATTATCTAACCAGGTAATACTACTCTCAATCTTCCTCTCTTATATAGTAGTATTTAAGTTATAGAATGCAAATTATAATATTCAAATGTTTTTCTTGACATTATTTGTATCAGTTTACATTTTATTTTATTTTCCTCTAGGTATAAGCACTTTTCTGTTTGTGTGTCAAAAGTTTTGGGACTTTTACACTCAAAAGATCCTGAGTCAGCTGCTAAGGTAAGATATGTTAAACATTTATCATTGATACTTTGCAGTGACATCATGCTGGGGGTGTTCTGCATGTATGTCTATGGCGTAATGGTCAGCATTTACCATGGTGACACAATGCTCACATTCGCAAACACTGCCATAAAAGTTTTAAGACTGTCTCAAAACATTAAAAAAAATACAAAATGGATTTAAACTACCCATTTTCAGGAGCCTGATCAATATGAGCGTTTATGGTCCTGTTTAGGACCTGTTTGATTTTCAACAAAAATGTGTCTAACTGAAAAACTGTTGGCTAATGCTAACTAGTTTGAGATGTGTGTAGAATCCCTCAGTCGTCCAGGTAGAATCCATAGCAAAAGGAGAAATTTAATTTGTCAACTGGACAGACCAAATAAACTCTGTCCAGTTGACAAATTAAATTTCTCCTTTTGCTATAACTAGTTTGAGACTGTAATTTCATGTGTCAAGAGACTTGTTAAACAGTATACAAATCAGCTCACCTGTTGTAGTTTAGTTGTTTATGGCCATATTGTGTTAAATCAAAGTTCAGATTAAAGTGTAATTTACGTAACAGCTTCAGACAGAACAGTGCCTACAGTTAGCATCGCACCCCCAGAGAATGTTGATTACAGCTGCTGCAAAGTGCCATTACAGTAGGTTTGGAGCACTTAACATTGCATTCAAAAAGCTGAACTCTTATAATGTAATGTTGTAATATATGATTTTTGGATCTATAGTTTACTGCAAATACTTCTGTAATTCACCAAACCACAAGAACACTGTAAAACTAGTTTGTTAGCGTCACATGGCCTCCAGTTGCCTCCATTCTAGAAATGTGAACATTCTGATAACATAAGATTTTAAAGGGCCTATACATGGGCACAGTTTTAGTCAGTTGCAGATTTCTTTATTTTATTTGAAACTTCTGAATTGGTTGGTTATATCGGCCCTGAGTACACCTTTATTTCATTATATTGTAGCTGACAGAAGTGTGTTATGTTTGAACAGGTGCTGGAGTTGCTATTGTCAATGTGTCATATCTCTGGTCTCCGCTCGCTGCTCTGTGAGGTGGTCTTCAAACCCGCCACGGGCCCTAAACTCCGTGCAGGGCGCAGACTGGGGCATGATCCCGACGTGAAGGAGTCTGGAGTGGCTCTGGTCCAGTGTCTGAGCTCCAGTGTGGGTGGAGCAGAGGCGCGCACACTACAGGCTCTACAGCTGCTACACGAACTACTGGAGGTGGGATACACAAATTAAAGCTGCACTGTGTAACTTTTCTGATGGCGACATAATTGCTTTGTCTAGATTGTTTCACAGTATGGTATTAAACCTTTCTATCTTCACGGAGACCAAACCAGACCAAGTTACATGGCAGATCTGTGGAAAGGCAACCCCGCTCACAGAATGCCTGTTTTTCTATGTATTTTTGAGCTATAAAACCATTTGTAATTGAATAAATATAAGTTAGAGCCGTTTAATATATTGTGGAACATTCCAGGCAGATCAATGACATCTCCATCGAAATAAACAGGTGACAGACCCCCAACCAAAAAGTTACATAGTGCACCTACGGTAATCTGATTACTCTAGTTATCTGATTTTTACTTATGAATGTACCCAGTGTATATTGAGCTTTTCTTTTCCTCATAGATGGTCATATACAAAAGTAAAGACATTATTTGAGATTATTTTAGTACTAATTTGTGCCTGTCCTGTCCCTGACCTTGCAGGAGGCTCTGGGCGCAGACTCTGTAGCCGACTGTGTCTTGAGTTATGTGGAAATGTTACTTCCTGTTTTGTTGGATCTACTCCGAGGCCTGGACTCTGCAGAGGGAGACGCTCAGCTCAAAAAACACTGCACCAGAATCACATACGTCACCAGCCTCCTGCTTGATATCCTTTATATTTAGGCATGCAGCCTTCAATTTTAGAATGTTGTATTTTTTATTAGTATTTTATTTTATATCTTTATAGTACTAAGTTAAATTATTTCAAAACATCAATTGACATTTTGTTAAGCTTACAAATGTAACAGGGTTATACTCAGGGTCTTTATTCTAAATGCACTTTATTCTAAATACACTACCAGTCAAAAAGTTATTTTTACTACTTTCTACATTTGATATACATACAGAAGACATCAAATATATGAAGTAAGATGTATGGAATTATGTAGTAAAGGAAAAAAGGTAAATAACTGTACTTAAATCCTCAAAGTAGCCACCCATTGCTTTTTTATAACTTTTTTTGCTACATAATTCCATGTGTTTTACTTAATATATTTGATGTCTTCTATATAAAAAGTAGTAAAAATTAAGGAAAAAAAAAGTTGAACTTTTGGCTGGTAGTTTATGTACAAGATCAGTCTGTTTAAGATCTTGTTTATACCCAATTAAGTCTGACTTAATGCAGGTTTTGACAGATGTGGTTGTTTTCAGAGAAACCACCGGAGCCGAGAGAAAGTTTAGGCAATGTTTATTCCGGATGATGCGATTACAATTACAATTACAGGTATTATAAGTACTGTGTACTGTGCTCTAGTTAAACTATAGAGAACCTTATAGAGAGTGAGAACCGCACGTAGATAGGGACAGATGCACTTAGAGAGAGAGACGCACGGAGATAGGGAGACAAGGGCCACCAGCTACCAAGCAACCGATCGACCCCAAATCACTTCCTCCCTGGATTTTTATATCCCCATATCAGGACAATCCCCTGGTAACGTAATCACATTCCCCCATTGTGGGTCACTCTGACAGTTTGGCAACTAGAGATGTTTTGGCAACCAGAAGTGTTGCTGCTCCCCTGGATTCCCAGAACCATACTTGGTTACGGCCCCCTGCATCCCTCGTCCTGTCTGTCTCCTAAAGGAAACATCTGTGCTCTAATATTACATAAGACAATTTTGTTTTTTAGATTAACCTTGGTGGTGCTTGTGATGCCGAATATTTAACAGGTGGTACTTTGTGTGAAAAGTTTGAGAACCACCACAAATGTAGGTGTTGCAGGAAGAGTGTTATGACGCTTGCTTTCCACTAGATGTCACTAAGAGCTACACACAAACGTATAACTAGAGGGTAATTCAAGAGTAAATGCTTGCTTATGTATGAATGCACTGTTGGAGTGATTGGTAGTGGAGCTGATGGGGCAGATTGGCACCTTGCTTCTGCCAGTCTACCCCAGGGCAGTTGTGGCTAGAGTAGCTTTGGACCATCAAGTATAGCATAGAAAAGGGTAGTACAAATATAAGGTATTGTTATTATCATTCAGTCCACTTTATTTGTATAGCACATTTTAAAAAACAAGGCAGTTTCCAAATTCCTGCACATACTAGCAAAATGGGTGCTATAATACCTGTTGTAAATATAAATTTGTGTTTTACACCTATGAAGAAGCAATTTGTGAAGAAAAGTTGAAAAATATGTTGAAAATTACAGAAAGTAGAGTTCTGTTTAAAGGGTTTCATACTGATGACGTAACATTAGGGAGAATTCTGTCCAAAAAATCTTGTCTTACACACAAGATACACTTTTCTGACACTTTCAACATTATTTCAACAAAATAAAGGTGTTTTCTTGTATTTTTATTTGTCAAATAAAATGTCTGTGCACATTAGAGGAGTTTTGGCCAAACTGGGAAAAAAATAGTGACATTTCGTCTTAAATCTTAAATATAATCTTAACTGTGTTTTGGTCAGATGAATAGTCCAACTTGTCCTAGGCGCTTTAAATTGTGTATTAGAAACAGATTGTATGCCCCATAAAACATATGTAGAAGGGTAAATCGATATAGAACAAATTCACGTGATTAATTTTGACATGATAAGCCTTAACTTCATCACTGCTGTGTGCAGAGGACTCCACGCGGACTGTCGTCTCTCAGCAGGTGAGTGCTCAGCTCTGCCTCTCGCAGGTGGAGGAGCTGCTCTCCTGTTGTCATAACAACAGCCCCCTCACCAGCCCCGCACCCCCATCCGACAACAGCCTCAGGTCAGTGCCATCTACTGTAATACAACACTTCCTTAAAATACCATGTCACAGTAGAACCAGCTTTGGATTATTGTATTATTAAAGGGCCCATTTTACACGATTTCCTGATCTGTTATAATGTTGTTTCTTCATTAAAAAATACATGGAGTTGTGTTTCATTCACACAAGTTTAATACACAAATCCTGCATATTTATGAGTTCCACCTTGTGATGTCATGTGGTAATACAGGAAATGTTCTACTGTGTTTTTAAAACTCCATACACCTTCACTAGAGTCATTTGGATCATTTCAGCACAGGAATTGCAAATCTTTACTGAACAAAAGGAAAAAGGTAGATGTTAACTTAAAAAAAATTCACTACATGACATCACAAGGTGGAACAGAGCATTTTGAGCTTTGGAGATGTAGACAGACTAATAAATCCGGATTGGTCAAACGTGTGAATGAAAGAAAACATAACTCCAGGTATGGTTTTGATGAGGTAACATTCTAACAGAGTCAATTTTGCGTAATATGGCGCCATTAATTATATTTTGATTTCTAAGATGGGTGTATTGTTTTATTTATCAGCATAAAATTGTGTCTTGTTTTTATTGTTTTTAGCATTAGTAAAGTGTAGATGGCAAATGCAGTAAGGTGTTATAACTTGGATAAATGTCACAATAATAATAAATGGTATTGTAGTGAATACAATAGTGTCTGTTTTTAGTCAGGTCAGTTCTGAGGCCCTTTTGAAAACGTTGGAGCTGATGAGTAAACTCAGACAACAGGTGAAGGACATGGTGACCAGTTTTTACAAGATGCTGCAGGTGAGTAAAAGTGAATAACAGAATAATATAATAACAAAATAAAAATGCTGATTAATAGGGATCAATCAGTCAAACTATTTATAGAGACCTTTACAACACTCAAGGTGACCAAAGTGCTCCACATTAAAATCAACACAGTATAAAAATATTCACATTAAAATCAGTACAATATAAAAAAAAGTGATGGGACAAGATCTCGCATGACGAAATTGCTTACACTTGGATTGAACAAAGGATTAAGTGCAGATGAGTAACATTTCTTAAGGAGTCGTAGTTTCAAAAAGCAGCGGTACAGTGAAAAAATCTAAAATAAAATGAAAAAATCAGAAAAGGTGAGGCCAAAATTGTGAACTGAATTGCACAATTTATTTAAAGGTTCCATATTATGCTATTCTCTATATATAATGCTGTTTCCTCATCACAAACATGCCTAGAGTTACGTTTTTTTTTTATTCACATGTTTAACACACAAGCCCTGGATATTTAGAGTGTTTTCAGTTTGAGAGAAGAACTCAGCCTGACTATGCAGGATTTGTGTGTTAAACGTGAATGAAACAAAACACAACTCCAGGTCTGTTTGTGATGAGGAAACAACATTATAACATAGAGTAGATCAGAAAATGCTCAGAAAATAGTGTTTGATGTTTATTGTTTCTAGAGCAAAACTGCAGCAGTAGAAATAATTAAATATAACACATTATCTTTATCACAAGTAAAACGTATCACCTCTTATAACAACTCTTTCACCTGCTTGGTTTTGGACAAAGGGAGCTCATAAGAGACATTATTTTTCCTAACTTTATAGTCTAATTTACAGTTGTTTTTTCTTTTTGTTTTTTTCTTTTTTTCCACCCTGTTGCTTTCTGTTTGTTTGTAAAGCGTCTTTGACGATCCAAAAGATTCTATACAAGTCTGATGTATTGGTATTATCATTAATTGAGGTTTATCTGTGGACAGGACCAGAGAATCGTCACCCCTCTTTCGTTGGCACTGACGTCCCATCACAGAGAAAGTGTTCAGAGCGCACTCTCGCTGCTGTTTGAAGCCACTCCTCTACCAGAATTCCCTGCTCTTATGTGAGTCTATGGCCTGGAGAACTATAATGATTTAACCCCCTAGTTCTCAAACTGGGGTATGCGTACATATAGAAACCCAAGAGTCTTTTACTTAATTGATCTCAGAAAGAGGAGAGATTCACTTGTTATAGCGCTTAATAATATACAAGTGTACATGTTGTAAAAATCGAAATGTATTTCTGTTAGCAGTTCAATTCAACAGTTACCATGGTGACACAAAGCACATATTGGCAAAAATTGCCAAAATGTTTTAAGATAGTCTGAAAATTCAAGAAAAAATACAAAATGGATAGAAAGGGGACCTGGGAATTGAACCTGGAACCTTCTTGCTGTGAAGTGCAAGTAGCCACTGTGATCTGAACTGTCAAATTTTATCTGGGAACACTGAACTTAAGTACAGCATTTTTCTTCTTCACATTGTTTGACTATAAAATGTTGCATGCTTTCTTTCAGCCTGGGCGAGTGTATTGCTGCTAACAATGCCTATCGTCAGAGGGAGGCGGAGCTGTCCGTCAAACGTGTTGCTGTGCAGGAGTTCCCACCCGCTCGGACAAACTGCAGCATTTTAGACTCCTCCACCGGCTCCATCCACAAGACAGTCAATGGTTTAGCAGACAAGATGGTCAACGGGCTGGCGGTATGAGATCTGTGCACCAAAACACGATTTGGGAAAAATGTCTAATGGCGATGTTTCTGACCATCTTTGTGTCCAGAAGAATTGACCAGAAGCCTGAAATATGAATTGACAAACTAATACAAGAATCACATTTCAGAACATGTTTGTACAGATCTAAAGTACAGGGTTATCAGTTTTTGTTTATGTATATATACATATCTACAATGCAATTACAACAATATTCCTGATTGCTGTGTAATGAGGTTTATTTAAAATAATGCCTCAGAATCGATGTATTAAGACGGTGTCGTCTGTAGTTACAGGAGAAGCCAAAGGATTTCCTTGTGTCAGAAGTGATTAATGTGTATGAACAGAAGCTTTCGGCATTTGAGGTACGTTTGGTTTTTTTTTTATTTGTATGATGCCTGTTAGCCCCATATGAGCTTGCATTTTTATGTGTTTCCCTTTTATTGTGAAATAGCAAATACAGAATGCAAGAATGGGATTTTGAGTGTGTGTGTTGTGAAGGTGTTATTTGGGCAAAAATCTAATCATGCATTGTGTTACGTTTACTAAAGAGAGGATATTACGCAAAATCGACTTTTTAGAGCTTTGTACCATGTTATAATGTTGTTTCCTCATCAAAAACATGTCTGAAGAGGTTTGAGATCTCATCAGTGCATTTTTCAGTAATTTAGTGATATCTCACGGGCCCTATTAGCAAAAACTGCCAAAATGTTTTAAGATAGTCTGAAAACCAATCCAAACTGATTTAAACAACTCATTTTCAGAAACCAATCATCAATACATGCATACGTGGTCCTGTTTAGCTGTTTGATTTTCAACTAAAAAGCTGAGAGTGACTAACTGAAAAACTGCTAGCTTGCTTGTAACGGTAATTTTATGTGTCAGAGACTTGTCTTTGCACACAAATCACATCACCTCTTGAGGTTCCAACCAAGTCAGCTCTTTGTGGTTAGACTGTGTTAAAGTTCAGATCAAGTTTAACTTGAGTAACAGATCTTCAGGCAGTTTCACACCCGCAGGGAATCTTGACATCAGCCTTAGGTTTAGAAGTCATCTAGGCATTTTTCAGTAATTTACCAATATTTTACAGGCCTTATTTGAACCCTCCTAACAGTTAGCAGTACAAGCCCACAAGCCTACGTCCTCCATCCCTCTGCACAGCATTTTTCCATAAATATACAAATGTAGTTTATTTACCGGGATGCATGCTAATTGTTTTATGGTAGCGCTCTGAAGGGGAATGTCTTAGCATGGGGAGCAAAGGGATGGGATTTAGAAGGTGAAAAACGAAAGTGAAATATATAAAACATTTTGATATGCTTTCAGTAACTTTCCAAGCAATAAAAGGTAACACGGTTGTTGTGGAAAAAATTATGTATCTCTTTATGATAAATAATTAATCCATTTGCGAAGCCTGATGAGTTTTTGGAATACAGACAAAGGTTTATTCTTGTTACAGCAGATACGGACAGGGCCTAGGCCTTCCCTGGTCAGAGACCAACAGCCTCTCCTGAGTCTCCTCTCTCCAGTCTCTCCCCCCGAGCATCCCCTCTCAGTATTTATACAGAAATACAAGTTACATATCAAAGCAGAGTGACTTTTGTTTCACAGACTCGTGCTAATCAACTTAACTTACATTTGAGGACAGGTAAGACAACACAGAGTTAATACTCTCCTCATCAAAAAGACTCATGCTCTGGCGTTACACATAAAAATGGGAAAAAAACAACATAAAGGACTAAGAAAGAGTGGGGACTTTTAAAGAATCAGCAATTGAAACATCAAACTATTACTTATTTCAGGTAAAAGAAGTTGTATATTTATTTCTGAATGTTACGAGAATTTTCAAGAGGAGATGTGTTCTGCATTTGAGAGACACATGCTACAAATTAGCGGCTGTGGTTGGATCATCTAAAATTAGTTTTTTTCCCACTCTACGGTCTGGTTCCAGGCCTTCTGGATTCAAACAGAATGTAGAAGGGACTGGGTGGTCAGGCAGGTGTAAGGGGCATTATAAAAGAAGGGGAGCAATAAGGTTTACATGTGTTTTTGTGTCTTCAGTCTAAAGAGAGTCGACTTCAGGATCTGTTGGAGGCCAAGGCTCTGGCTCTTTCTCAAGCCGACCGTCTCATCTCCCAGTTTAGAGTACAACAAGCTCAGGCAGAGGCTGAGGTAAATGCACACCTTTTTTCAACAGGATTATTGAGTATGTTATATTATCTGCATACATATTTATCTATATCATAATATTCTATATTATGAGCTATTGAAGCCATGTTGTAATGCTGTTACCTCATCAAAAAACATACCTGGAGTTGTGTTCGGTTTCATTCACACGTTTGAGTAATCCTTTATTATTAGTCTGTCTACATCTCCAAAGCTCAAAATGCTCTGTTCCACTTTGTAGTGGTACCTTTCAAGTTAACAGCTACCTTTTACCTTTTTTTTTAGTAGAGATTGGAAATTCCAGGGCTGAAATCAATATGCAGAGTTTGTGTGTTAAACATATGTGAATGAATCAAAACACAACACTGTCAGAAGATAGCATAATATAGGCCCTTTAAGTATTTATTATTATTTATTATTCCAGACTCGAAAGCTGGGCTGCCTGTTGAAAGAGGCAGAGCGTAGGCGTGAGGAGCTGCAGTGCGACCTGGGTAATCAGGTCCTGGAGGTGGAGAGGTGTAAATCTGACATCGAAGAACTGCTCAAACACAACGGCAGACTGCAGCAGGACTCAGAGGAGCACCAGACTCTGAAGGGGGCATACAACACGCTGCTCAACAGGTCAGGGGGGAAACTACTGCTGAGAGTTTTATTCATTCATTTATCAAGGTTCACTTTGTTTGTAACGGTGGATAAATGTGTTAAATAGTGAGTCTGCCCATCCATGTTACACACCAGCTCAAAAAACAGTCAAAAGTTTGGACATACGTTCTTTTTCAACGTGTTTTTTGTGTTTATATTTACTACTTTCTTCATTTTATATATAAATAGAAGAGATCACATATATGATGCAAGATGTATGGGGTTATCTATTAAAGGAAACAAGTTAAGTAACTTAGCTAAATATTTTTTTATATTTTTAATTAAAATCCTCAAAGTAGCCACCCTTTGCTTTGTTCCTTTGTTTACAGCTCTGCAAACCCTTGGCCTTCTCTCAATAAACTTGATGAAGTCTCCTGAAATGGTTTTCACTTCACACTTTACTTGTCAAGATCAAGAAATGCCAAAATTGCAAAGCAGGGTTAAAATCAAAGGGTAAAATTTAGAATCTGAAACAAGTTTTGTGTTATTGTTTGCTGTTTGTTTGCTACATTCCATATGTGTTCATTCATAGTTTTGATGCATTCAGTGAGAATCTACAGTGTAAATAATCATGGAACTAAAGAAGAAACATAAATGGAAAAGTATGTCCAAACTTTTGACTGGTAGTGTGTAAACAATATAAAATCAAACAGTGTGGGTGGAATTTTTGCAAGGAAAAGCAAAATATACACTTTGATTCACTGTCAATAACTGCCACTATTTTTTTTTCTTTTCTCGAATCATTGACTGTAATGCTTGTTCTTCACATTATTTTATCAATACTAAAACTTGACATACCTAAATCTTTTTTTTTTTTTTTTTTTTTTTTCAGGAAAACAAATACAACTTTTTATAATGTTAAGATAAGATCAAATCCCATATATTTATTTATAAGTCAGAAATAAAGATATACAATTACAGGTGGTTTTGTTGTTCAAAAATACCTAGAAAAACAGGTATTCTGACTGTGAGCGGGGTTGCCTCTCCACAGATCTGCCCTGTAACTGGTTTGGTCTCCATGAAGATAGAAAGGTTTAATACCATATTGTGAAACATTCCAGACAAAGCAGTAACATCTCCACGAAGAAAAGCATTTGATGGGCCCTCCACTAGAAAAGTTACACAATGCACCTTTAACAAGACTTGCTCCACTCTTTAATGTATTTTTCTTTCCTTTCAGGCTGAATGAGAGTGATCGTCTGCTGAAGGAGCTGCAGGCGGCTCATATTTCTTTGACAAAGCAAAACGAGAATTTGAAGAAAAACCATGAGACGCTTCAAGTGCAAAATGACAGGTTGACAGACATTTTATTATATTTATTTAATATTTAAAAACACCTCACAACCATCTCGTGACATTAGCTGATGAGGGATCATTTACAGCCTTTTTGCACCAAGGACCACCTCAAAAATAAGATTAGATCATTTCTGGACGAATAAAGGAACACCAACCTGAATAAAAGCTAAAAACAAATTTCTATATACAAGCAAGTGGTACAAAAGTAAAAGTACAATACTTAAGTACAAATTTTAGATATCTGTACTTAAGTACATTTTACAGTGATACTTTTTACTTTTATTTCATTACATTTGAGAGCATGTAGTGGAGTAGAAAGTATGGATACATTTTAGATCTGGACTGAAAAGTAAAAAGTACTTTTCTTTATGGTTTGAGAACTGCTAAAATGGCTTTATTTCATTAACGCATTTCGTTTGAGTTAACGTCCCAACTTTTAGCAACCCAAATACACAAAAACAGCTAGAAAAATTAAGAAATCAACTGAAACAATAATGAATTAAAATCTGCTAATTTTTTTTTCAAAATCCCTACATTTTATCCTTTAATTGTACTAAAAATCTCTGCAAAATACTTTTACTTTTTACTCTTTAAGTACGTTTTTAATCAGGTACTTTAATACTTTAGATTTTTTTTCATGTGATACTTTTACTTGAGTAACTTTTTACCTTTGTATCTGTACTTTTACTTAAGTAACAAAATTGAGTAATGTACCACAGGATGGTGGCGCTGGTGGAGGAGAGAGAGGAAGAAATCAAATCTCTACATTCAGATCTGCAGCAAAAGGACAGTGACATCGCAGGTCAGTGAATCACAGCAAATTCTAGTCTAAGACATTTTGTACTTTGTCCTGCTGTTGATCCTTTAATTTGGATAGATAGATGAATAGATAGACTGATAGAGGGATGGATAGAGAGATAAGATGGAGAAATAAAACTGTGACATGTGGAAAGATAGACAGCTATACGGGGCAGGTAAAATGAATATTGTTCAGCTGGAGATTTTTATTGTAATACAGCATGGTCTTGGGTCTAGTCAGTAGCTCAGGTTCCATATTTGGGAATTTAACTTTGGCAAAGTACAACGTAAACAATGGGAAAAACTCACATTCTGTAATCTGAAAACTACCGGTTGACCTCTAATCCCTAGTCCTGAGTGATGTGAAGGGTCTTTTCTTTCTCAGCAGCATTTCTAAACATTTGTCAGATCTGTAAAACACGGTCTTCTTGGCTCTAGCCAGTAACGTAAATTATCAGGTTCCATATTTGGGAATTTAACTTGACGATATTTCATGGCAAAGTACAATGTAATTAATAGGAAAAAAAAAACTCACATGCTAGAATCTGAAATGTACCAAATGGTGATTTTCAGATTCTAGAATACGACATACTCGTTCTACCAAAATGGGGGCAAAGGCCAGATTTCACTATTGATTACATAGTACTTAGTTATTATGAAATAACCAAAAGGTAAAATCACATATGTTGAACCTGATCATTTCTATTATTGACTAGACCCATGAGCAAAGAACTCCAATTTAACAATATCAAATTTAGCTGCGCCCCATCTGTATTAAAGGTGCATTGTGTAACTTTTTGGTTTGGGGGTCCTGTTTCTATGGAGATGTCATTGCTCTGCATGGAATGTTCCATAATATTACGTTAAACAGCTCTATCTTACATTTATTTAATTACAGGTGGTTTTATAGCTCAAAAATACCTAGAAAAACAGGCATTCTGACTGTGAGCGGGGTCGCCTCTCCACAGATCTGACCTGTAACTTGGACTGGTCTCCATGAAGACAGAAAGGTTTAATACCATACTGTGAAACATTCCAAACGACGCAATAACCTCTCCATGGAGAAAAGCATCTGACAGACCTTCCACCAGAAAAGTTACACAATGCACCTTTAAACATAATTGGCTTATGGAGTGTTGTTATGTCATCTGAAAGTCAGCAATTGTCCCTTCATCCCTTGACCTCAGTGATGTAAAAGGCCTTTCTCAGCAGCTTTTCCAAACATTATAAACAACGCTATGGATCCACACAAAAACATTTTCTGAACATTTGTCAGATTTGCGCTCTGAGCTTCGAGCCGAGGAGCAGAAACTGAAGGAAAAGGAGCAGGAACGGCGTGACCTGGAGGAGACTGTCGACGTCTTGAGGAAAGAGCTGGACAAAACGCAACAGGCACGAAAAGACGCCAGCATTAAGGTATGGCCATTTTGGAAAATAACATTTCATTTTATTTTTTTGAAGCAAATTATAATTGTAATCGAGTACATTTTTAGCCATGTAACTACACTTTTACTTGAGTACAGATTTTAAGTACTCTACCACTGCTTTTAAAGGTCCTATATTACACAAAATTGACTCTTGTGAGCTTTAAGCCATGTTAGAATGTTTTTATCTCATCAAAAACACACCTGGAGTTGAGTTTTGTTTCATTCACATTTTTAGTAATCCTTTATTATTAGTCTGTCTACATCTTCAAAGATCTGAATGCTCTGCTCCACCTTGTGATGTCATGATTTCAAGTTAACAGCTTAACACCTTTTACAAAAAAATTCAGTCTCTAGATGTACAAAACTGATACATACCCCAAAAGACCTGCAGCTGTAATCGCAGCAAAAGGTGGTTCTACAAAGTATTGACTTAGGGGGGTGAATATTTTTGCACGCCCTACTTTTCAGTTTTTTATTTGTAAAAAAAAAGTGTAAAATATCGAATAAATTTCATTCCGCTTCACAATTGTGTCCCACTTGGTGTCGATTCTTCACAAAAAATTCCAATTTTATCTTTGATTGAAGCCTGAAATGTGGCAAAAGGTCAAAAAGTTCTAGGGGGGCTTTTGCAAGGCACTGTATATAATATTTGGGATAAACATGTGTGAATGAAAAAAAAACAACTCTAGGTATGTTTGTGATGAGGGAATCACATTGTAACTCTAGTGAAGGTGTATGGTCCTTTAAATATATGGAAAGGTAAATGTTATATTGTTGTATTATTAGGCGTCATCCTTGGAGCAGCAGAAGAGTCAGTTGGAGCTGAAACTGAAACAGAAGGAGGATGAACTGAACAAACACTCGGCCATGATCGCCATGATCCACAGCCTGAGCAGCGGCAAAATGAAGAACGACTCCAACGCGTCGCTATGACAACACTCTTTTTAACAAAACTATATTGTCTTCAAATTTTACATTTTTAGCTTAATAAAATGTGTAATGAATTACATCTTGCTTTTAAAAATAGATAAATGCCTTTGTAGATTTTATGATACTTTACGTCTTTCTTCCTAAGCCTAAATTAAAGTGTGACTAAAATATCCACAAATTGTGTGTGTGTATTCATACAAACAAATCATTGTGTTTATTTCCCCACTTCAACTGACTGAATTATTGTTCTGAGCAGAATCTCCCAGCAAACAGGACTGTGTCTGTGAGGATGTGTTTGATGAAGAAAATGAAAGGATGATCCGCGTTGAAAGTGGCTCGTGGAGGATGACTATATGGTAACGAGCATTTTAACATCATAAACGTCACTGTAACAGCCGCCGCCTCTGTTCCAGCTTCATTCACATCAACAACAGCTCTGTGGACGGCGCGGGACAGCATCAGGTCTTTGGCAGGTGACATTCCTACAGGGATCAATAAAACAACGTCATGAATGCTCAAAACATGTTTTTTCATACAATAACACATAAAAGTGTATTTGATCAAGAAACAATACATTATTTTTACTGCACTGAAATTTATTTTGTCACTTAAAACTACAACTCCCTATTTCAAGAAAATATCCAGAGGCCAGCATTTCAACACAGAGTTCAGATCAAAATGATCAAGATTTCCAAATCCCTGGATTCTGATCCATGGATCCCATTTCCACCCGGATATTTACACATTTTGCTGGACTGGATCAAAATGATCCTGATCCTGATGGATATTTCCAAAATCATCCCTTCCATCAAGGGATCAAGGACAGGAAACAGGAAGTGATGCGGAGCATTTCACTGAAATAAAGAGGATCTCAGTGGATTTGTATTACTAATGGTACAAATACCATTCATTTTAAGTCTAGCTAGTTAAAATCAGTTATTATGTTATGTTATTTAACTCATTTCCACAGAGCTGTACAAGAAATGTGCAACACTAAATTAACAATTTAATCTTGAATCTGTTATGAAATCAGAAAAATCAGCCACTCTTTAGGTTAGTAATGGGCCTCCTCACCAGAGAAGTCACATTTGAGGTGGTCAAATGCGTCCTCCATGCCCATGTTCTTCAGGACCTCATTCAGCTCGTAGTTCTGCTCAATCCTGAAACGAGGAAGTCTCAGATCCACCTGGTACAGGGTCATTTTGTCTCGGCGCGTCCACTCCACAAAAGACTTGTAGGTCAGCCGCTGCTCCAGCTGAACACACAGGTTTAGTCAGTGATGGAAAAGCATTTTTAGAGTTACTGCTACTAGGGCTGTTTAACCAAGGCTAAAATTATAATAGTAGATAAACAGTGTTCTTTGGGATCTCAAGACTCAGTGCTACTTTCTATACAAAGTGTTTGCACAGAAACTGATAAAGCAGTATTTCAGTTTTCTGCACAGATATCCTGGAATAATTTACAAAAGGACTGGAAACTAACACAACTGATCCCAATAGATGAGTTTAAATTCATGCTAAAAGGTTTGGAATTAAGACCTACAGTTTGTAACCGTTTTTAACTACCAAATTGTTGTAATTGTCTAAATGTGTGCGTATATACAGTTTGATCTCTGCAGTGTCTTGGCCAGGACTCCCTTGAAAAAGAGATTAGTACTTGGTCTCAGTGTGACTTTCTAGGTTAAATAAAGGTAAAAAAAATGAAAGCATGACTACTGCAAACAGTTACAGTGTCAAAATGAACCAGTAACGCAAGTATAGTCTAGTGAGATTTTTGTGACTCTTCGGTTGTAAGTCTGTATAGACAACATTTGCATAGCCCTCGTCTACAAGATACTACCTGTCAAAATAGCAAAAGGAGAAATTCAGTTTGTCAACTGGACAGAATTTCTCCTTTTGCCATGGATTCTGCCTGGACGACTGAGGGATTCTACACACATCTGTCAAAATAGAGCAGTTTTAGAGATGTGTAAAACTTGCCTGGTAAATGCACAATGATATCTCTGTATTATTTCTATTGAAGTGTATTCTGGATCCCAGTCAAATGCAAAACTAGTATATTGTACCAAACATACTAGTTTCGTTATCATGATGGAGAAATAAATATTTATTTTTGTACAACCCTAGTAGTAGCAGTGGCAGTAGTACAGCAGTAGCAGTAGTGGTAGCAGTGGTAGTTGTACTTACCTTCTCCAGACCTGTAGTACTGTCCTTTATGTCATTAGGTAAAAAGATGAGCATGCTGAGCTCACATGTATAAAACAGCTCTATCACCTGTACAAGAGCATATTTGATCATTACAGTCTCATTGTTTAGTTCTTTGTATATTGTACGGTAGGTTTACTTGCCTGGCAGCTGATTTCTCTAATTTTTCTTAACATGAATTCCCCTGACTGGTGCATCATCTTTATTGTCTGAGTTTGACGCTGTAAATGAGAGAAATACAAAAAGACATTTCCACAACATTGTAACATCTTTGACATGTGATAAGCTAACTAACCAACTTCACATCGGTTCCTGGTAAGCTTGACCATAAAATCAGTTACAGAAATCAACTAAAATGTAAAATGTAAAAGTATTACAGAACAGTGATCACAGGACTAAATATTGAAACTGAATGGGATTATTATACAAGTAAAGTAGGAAGTATCTATCACCATCTATTTATTTGACTGGGACAGAGCATGTTCATGGACAAAACACGCCGGATTGTTGCCTAAGGCTAATTTCCATCTGTTGTGTATTAATATACAACATTTATACTATTGTACATTTATTTATTCCTGATAATGCACTACAGTCTTAAAACCAGTGGGGAGCTGTAATGAGCAACTTTGGCTCAAATAATTGGTTTAAACCAAATTTGGGCACCGTTAGTTCAATAATATTCATACAATTAAATTAACCATTAAAGTTTTTGAGCTTTGAAAACATTAAAAGTTCTCAAAATGGCGCCTATAAACTGGAAGCTGAAACCCTTGAAGAGATGCAATTCTATGTTAGCTGGACATTTTTCAGAAAAGTTACATTTATGTCAGTTTTTAATTAAAAAGCATTAATTGTCTAATTTAATACATTTTTATCTAAAATTTTATTATATTTTAGATCTTAAGTTTTACCTTGTTAAGTCTAAATTTCACATCCTCTGTCGACTCTTTTTCAAACTGCTTGTCCCAGTCGGCTTTCAAATAGATGGCGTTCACCAGCACTAACTTTGCTGCACTGTCCACGGCATCTCTGCCCAGCAGATCCTTAATTTTACCTGAGAACAAAATACATTATTATTATTAGGAGTAGTAGGAGCAGCAGTAGCAGTAGCAGTAGTAGTAGTAGTAGTTGTATCATCACTGGTAATAAAAACATAATTATAGAAAACATTAAGGAGTACCCTGTGTCTGCTCCTCCACCCAGCGGTTCATTTGGATTCGTGCTTCCTCTGCTTTTTTGACGAAGTCCACAGTCTCTAGCTCTGCATTGTACAATTCTCTGGTCTCTTCAAGAAACTTCTAAAATGACAAATAAAATAAAAAATACTTTCTCAAATGTCCGGCACATTGCAGTAGCTTTGTAACTGCCAAATTCAACTATAGGAAGTTCTATAGCCTCAGTATGTTTGCCACTTGACTGGTGTAAAACTATGATTAATATTTACCACAGATATTACCCCGCCAAACTGAGTTGAGTTTTTAACGTCATATCATGGGATTTTAACCAACTAAGAAGTTCAGCATGTGCAGTTCAGCTACAGGCTTTTTATATCGTATGTGGCTGCAAATGTGACAGAAGACCTTCCAGAGGAAATACTTTGAGGGAATGAACACAAGAGACTGTTGGGATTGTGTGAAATTAACTCTGTTTTTCCTGTATCCATGGAGATTGTCCAAAAGGCTAGTTAAGGAGCTAGCTATGGATATTAGAGATGCTACAGACTTTTTACACAATATGAGGCAACAAATGTGGCAGAAGACCTTCCAGGAGAAATACTTTGGCGTTTCTTACTGGAGTAAGAGTGAGGCCTTTCCTGTTGTGTTCATCTGGCTCCCCCTGAACACTGTTGTAACAACTTCTGGAGCTAGTGTTCAATGAAGACAATATAGACATACCTTTATAAACTCACAGGACTGTTCTCCGTACAGTCTGTTGGCAATACTGACGGCATATGATGAATCTTTTTTGTTTAACTCTTTCAGCAGTGCAGCAAAACTGGAATGGACATCTTTACAATCTTTAGTTTTCAGGCACTGTGGGTGGACAGGAAATGGACAAATTAATGATAAGAACAGCGAAAAGCTTAAATACATTTTTCTCAAAGGACAGAAATATGAATTGGAATCTCCTTCATACACTACAACATTTTCAACACAAGAAATAAACATATTCATAGCATTTCTAAAAAAAGGCCATTCACAGTGGCGAAACCTGCTCGAATGCGTGTCTAGTTTTAATACTAATTTTAGTGAAAATAAATATGAGGTAAATTGTCACATTTTTATATAGCGCTTTTCTATCTTCAAGGCGCTCAAAGTGCTTTTTTAAGGAACCACACACGCATTCACACACCTGTGTATGCAGACACTAGGGGTGAGGCAAGTGTCTTGCCCAGGGACAAAACAACAGCATTCATCTGTAGGAGCTGGAATCACACCACCAACCTATGGGTCAGTGGATCAGACTGCTCAACCAATGATGGTTATGTCGAGAACCTTTGGATGAGTGGACAAACGCTCACATTGATGTGATGCTTACAAACAGACGTACTTCAGTCTATTTTAGCATCAATACGGACGATTTAGTTTGTGAAAAACATGCAGAAGGTGAGCGCTCTGTGCATTTGTGGAGAGGGAAGATGTCTGTGCTGTTGTGACATTTCGACCAATCAGATCTGAATAGTCGTTATGACGTTCCTCGTTTTCCAATCACTTTCAGCGAGTGCCGTCCCAGATTGATCATGTGTAGAACTCAAGTCAGGGTGCTACACATATCAGTCTAGCGTGAGCCAGGTTATTAAGTCGTACCTCTCTCATCTGATCTGCTGTCCTGCCTTTGGCCCCAAGTAGCACCATGGAGAGTGCTGCAGAGACACTGAGAGGAGAGAAGGAGACATTGGAGCTTTTGTTTTGTTTTCCCAAAGATCTGAACAGGTCCAGAGTAAAACTGATGTTGGCTTTGGACAAGCTCTCAGACCCACTTGTGTCTGCTGCAAAGGGAATGAAAGAAACAATACATAATGCAGCTTATGAATAACATGATTGTGAGAAATACACTGAAACAGGAAATGCTCCTTTTAAGACCACATTTAGCATCACTTGTTGTCCGGCAAATCCAAAAGGTGGTTCAGTCATAAGAGGTTAAAAAGTCCTTATTTCTTTTTGTATGAGGTTGGAAAGATTGTCACTTAACAACTCCTTTAGGATACATGGAAGAAATAGGATACGACACAATTCTCCTCCGTTGCTCCTCCTCCCGTGAACATGTCACCTCTATCTTCAAAGATCTCCACTGTCCATTTCCTCCTCACCACTGTGTACAAGTCCCTCCATAACTCCAACTCTTTACTCTATATAAAATACAACAAGAAACCTCCCCACTGAATCAGGCTGTGAGATAATCCAGACGCACTGTTGTTGCCAAATTATTGTTTTCTGTTAGGCTATAGTCAAAAGTAAGAGAACATTACTTCTGGAAAATATTAACTAAATTACTTGTCATTGTAGATTTACTCAATGAGAAGCAGGGAGAGCAACCAAAACGTGTAGGCTACTTTTATTTCAAACAGAGTATTCAAGTAGGATTAAAACTGTCTGAAAGTGTCTGAAAACTACTCCAAGAAGTAAAATATTTAAGTTACTGAGTAGACAAGAGTAGAGACCCACCTTCTGTCGTTAAAGGGCTGTCTACAGCTGTGCATTGTCCAGAGGGAGTTTTGTCCGCTCCCTCGCAGCTCTTCGCCTGTCCCATTAGTTACAAGTTTGACTCAAAAAGCAACAGTGTGTGCAGATGTTGTCTTCACGTACTTTTTAGGTTTTAGAAAGACTGCAGGGGGTTTCCGCAATCAGGACATTGCGTAGTTTTACTGGAAGTCATCCGCAGTGTCGCAGTAGTTACACCAAACTTTACATTCATCACATTACATTACTAATGACTTAGGCTGTGTGACTTTACACAGGTTGAATAGTTGAAACTGTGTCGAGGACAAGTCGCTTCTGTCTGTGACAAATCTCAGGGATGATGCCAACTTCTTATCTCATCACGCCCATCTTACCAGGGGGTGGTGTTCAAATCACTGAATTTCCCAGTTGCCAGGAATGATTGACTTCTGGACCACTTGGGAGAAATCCACGTCAGTAGAGCTCCGTTAAGTGGTGTTCCCATTCCCCCATCCCTCACGTCCTCCTCCGTCTCCACTCCTCCATTTGGCTCTTTAGTCCCTGTTCCATGGAGTTTATTAAAATAACAATTTACTCTTACCGGAAGACGTTTGTAGACAGGCAGATGACGACTTCCGATGTCGTTCCCGACACTGTTGATGTGATAAAACCATGGACTCAGCAGCAGCGGTGTTCACAACCTGCCAAAGCTTTCCATGGGGGTCGTGACTCTACAGGCAGCTGTTGATCTTTCGAACATTACGGAACATTACGGACACTTTTTAAAAATTAAGTTAGACAAATTATAATACACAAATGAATAGGCAATTTCTAAAAGGAGAAAAGAAAGAATACAGTGACATCTAGATGAAGAAACCTGCTCACATCTCCTGGGAGCGCGCGTGGACAGCTCCGGGGTATCCGTGTCACGTGACCAAATCAAACGCGATTAACCGCCTGTGTTTTAATAAACGTCAATGCTTCTACAAATATAAAGTGTTCAGAGGTGCCTAAATAAATAAATGCTCAGGCTTAAACATTTTCGGTCGATAGGCTAATTGTATTCCCAATTCCCTTCTTTAAGAGATTTTGCTGCATTTGTCCTGATTTGAATTCATTCAGTCAGATAATAGTGTTATCTGCAGCAATGTGGCTAAAAAGCAAAATATTTACTACTACTTTTTTTTTTTTTTTTTTTTTTTTTTTTTTTAAAGAATTGTTTAATTTTATTAATATGCATTTTACTGCTTAAATAAATTTAGTAAAAAAAAAATTAAGAAGTCAACTGAATCAATCAAAATTTTTCAAAATCCCTACATTTCATCCTTTAATTGACCTAAAAATCTCTGCAAAATACTTTTACTTTTTACTTTTTACTCTTTACGTACATTTTTAAACAGGTACTTTAATACTTTAAGTAGATTTTTTTCATGTGATACTTTTACTCGAGTAACTTTTTACCTTTGTATCTGTACTTTTACTTAAGTAACAAAATTGAGTAATGTACCACAGGATGGTGGCGCTGGTGGAGGAGAAAGAGGAAGAAATCAAATCTCTACATTCAGATCTGCAGCAAAAGGACAGTGACATCGCAGGTCAGTGAATCACAGCAAATTCTAGTCTAAGACATTTTGTACTTTGTCCTGCTGTTGATCCTTTAATTTGGATAGATAGATGAATAGATAGACTGATAGAGGGATGGATAGAGAGATAAGATGGAGAAATAAAACTGTGACATGTGGAAAGATAGACAGCTAGACGGGGCAGGTAAAATGAATATTGTTCAACTGGAGATTTTTATTGTAATACAGCATGGTCTTGGGTCTAGTCAGTAGCTCAGGTTCCATATTTGGGAATTTAACTTTATGATATTTCATGGCAAAGTACAATGTAATTAATAGGAAAAAAAAACTCACATGCTAAAATCCAAAATGTACCAAATGGTGATTTTCAGATTCTAGAATACGACATACTCGTTCTACCAAAATGGAGGCAAAGGCCAGATTTCACTATTGATTACATAGTACTTAGTTATTATGAAATAACCAAAAGGTAAAATCACATATGTTGAACCTGATCATTTCTATTATTGACTAGACCCATGAGCAAAGAACTCCAATTTAACAATATCAAATTTAGCTGCGCCCCATCTGTATTAAAGGTGCATTGTGTAACTTTTTGGTTTGGTTTTTGGTTGGGGGGTCCTGTTTCTATGGAGATGTCATTGCTCTGCATGGAATGTTCCATAATATTACGTTAAACAGCTCTGTCTTACATTTATTTAATTACAGATGGTTTTATAGCTCAAAAATACCTAGAAAAACAGGCATTCTGACTGTGAGCTGGGTCGTCTCTCCACAGATCTGACCTGTAACTTGGACTGGTCTCCATGAAGACAGAAAGGTTTAATACCATACTGTGAAACATTCCAAACGACGCAATAACCTCTCCATGGAGAAAAGCATCTGACAGACCTTCCACCAGAAAAGTTACACAATGCACCTTTAAACATAATTGGCTTATGGAGTGTTGTTATGTCATCTGAAAGTCAGCAATTGTCCCTTCATCCCTTGACCTCAGTGATGTAAATGGCCTTTCTCAGCAGCTTTTCCAAACATTATAAACAACGCTATGGATCCACACAAAAACATTTTCTGAACATTTGTCAGATTTGCGCTCTGAGCTTCGAGCCGAGGAGCAGAAACTGAAGGAAAAGGAGCAGGAACGGCGTGACCTGGAGGAGACCGTCGACGTCTTGAGGAAAGAGCTGGACAAAACGCAACAGGCACGAAAAGACGCCAGCATTAAGGTACGGAGCCGCCATTTTGGAAAATAACATTTCATTTTATTTTTTTGAAGCAAATTATAATTGTAATCGAGTACATTTTAGCCGTGTAACTACACTTTTACTTGAGTACAGATTTTAAGTACTCCACCACTGCTTTTAAAGGTCCTATATTACACAAAATTGACTCTTGTGAGCTTTAAGCCATGTTAGAATGTTTTTATCTCATCAAAAACACACCTGGAGTTGAGTTTTGTTTCATTCACATTTTTAGTAATCCTTTATTATTAGTCTGTCTACATCTTCAAAGATCTGAATGCTCTGCTCCACCTTGTGATGTCATGATTTCAAGTTAACAGCTTAACACCTTTTACAAAAAAATTCAGTCTCTAGATGTACAAAACTGATACATACCCCAAAAGACTTGCAGCTGTAATCGCAGCAAAAGGTGCTTCTACAAAGTATTGACTCAGGGGGGTGAATATTTTTGCACGCCCTACTTTTCAGTTTTTTATTTGTAAAAAGAAGTTTAAAATATCGAATAAATTTCATTCCACTTCATGATTGTGTCCCACTTGGTGTTGATTCTTCACAAAAAATTCCAATTTTATCTTTGATTGAAGCCTGAAATGTGGCAAAAGGTCAAAAAGTTCTAGGGGGGCTTTTGCAAGGCACTGTATATAATATTTGTGTTAAACATGTGTGAATGATAAAAAAAAACAACTCTAGGTATTTTGTGATGAGGGAATCACATTGTAATTCTAGTGAAGGTGTATGGTCCTTTAAATATATGGAAAGTTAAATGTTATATTGTTGTATTATTAGGCGTCATCCTTGGAGCAGCAGAAGAATCAGTTGGAGCTGAAACTGAAACAGAAGGAGGATGAACTGAACAAACACTCGGCCATGATCGCCATGATCCACAGCCTGAGCAGCGGCAAAATGAAGAACGACTCCAACGCGTCATTGTGTTTATTTCCCCACTTCATTTGACTGAATTATTGTTCTGAGCAGAATCTCCCAGCGAACAGGACTGTGCCAGTGGGGTTGTGTCTGATGAAGAAAATGAAAGGGTGATCTGCGTTGAAAGTGGCTCGTGGAGGATGATATAATGATGCCGAGCATCCAATAACAAAAGACAGCATTGTAACAGCCGCCGCCTCTGTTCCTGCTTCATCCACATCAACAACAGCTCTGTGGACGGCGCGGGACAGCATCAGGTCTTTGGCAGGTGACATTCCTACAGAGATCAACAAAACAACATCATGAATGTTCAAAACATATTTTTTCATACAATAACACATAAAAGTGTATTTGATCAAGGCCAGTATTTCAACACACTGAGTTCAGATCAAAATTATCAAGATTTCCAAATCCCTGGATTCTGATCCATGGATCCCATTTCCATCCGGATATTTACACATTTTGCTGGACTGGATCAAAATGATCCTGATCCTGATGGATATTTCCAAAATCATCCCTTCCATCAAGGGATCAAGGACAGGAAACAGGAAGCGATGCGGAGCATTTCACTGAAATAAAGAGGATCTCGGTGGATTTGTATTACTAATGGTACAAATACCATTCATTTTAAGTCTAGCTGGTTAAAATCAGTTATTATGTTATGTTGTTTAACTCATTTCCACAGAACTGTACAAGAAATGTGCAACACTAAATTAACTATTTAATCTTGAATCTGTTATGAAATCAGAAAAATCAGCCACTCTTTAGGTTAGTAATGGGCCTCCTCACCAGAGAAGTCACATTTGAGGTGGTCAAATGCGTCCTCCATGCCCATGTTCTTCAGGACCTCATTCAGCTCGTAGTTCTGCTCAATCTTGAAACGAGGAAGTCTCAGATCCACCTGGTACAGGGTCATTTTGTCTCGGCGCGTCCACTCCACAAAGGACTCGTAGGTCAGCCGCTGCTCCAGCTGAACACAGGTTTAGTCAGTGATGGAAAAGCATTTTTAGAGTTACTGCTACTAGGGCTGTTTAACCAAGGCTAAAATTATAATAGTAGATAAATAGTGTTCTTTGGGATCTCAAGACTCAGTGCTACTTTCTATACAAAGTGTTTGCACAGAAACTGGTAAAGCAGTATTTCAGTTTTCTGCACAGACATCCTGGAATAATTTACAAAAGGACTGGAAACTAACACAACTGATCCCAATAGATCAGTTTAAATTCATGCTAAAAGGTTTGGAATTGAGACCTACAGTTTGTAATAGTTTTTAACTACCAAGTAGTTGTAATTGTCTAAATGTTTGCGTATATACAGTTTGATCTCTGCAGTGTCTTGGCCAGGACTCCCTTGAAAAAGAGAATCTCCAGTGATGGGAAGAATAAAAATGTATTTAGTTACAGAATACTGAATACCTGCATTAAAATGTATTTTATAACGTATTCTGATACATGGGCCATCAGAGTACTGTATTCTGAATACATTGTACATAAGTTCATTTGAAGTGCATTTGAATCTAAATTACATGATCAAATGTCGTAATGTATTCCTTTGATTTTAGAAAAGTAACTCTATTCTGAATACCACCAAAATCAAAATTACTATTCAGAATATGTATTCTCAGTACAGGTTTTTAGTTACTTCCCAGTACTGGTAATCTCAATGGGATTTTCCTGTTAAATAAAGGTTAAATAAAAATATAATAGCAGCTGTAGTAGTAGCTGTAGTAATAGTAGTAATAGTAGCAGTAGCAGCAGTTGTTGTAGTCGTTTGTGAAGAACTACTTACCTTCTCCAGACCTGTAGTACTGTCTTCTATGTCATTAGGTAAAAAGATGAGCATGCTGAGCTCCCATGTATAAAACAGCTCTATCACCTGTACAAGAGCATATTTGATCATTACAGTCTCATTGTTTAGTTCTTGTTTGGTTACATTCTATGGCACGTTTACTTGCCTGGCAGCTGATTTCATCAACCTGTCTTAAGCTGAACGTCTCTGACTGGTGCATCATCTTTATTGTCTGAGTTTGACGCTGTAAATGTGAGAAATACAAAAGAAATATTCAAGGCTACATATTACCACATTTACACAACATCATAACTTTTTCACAAATGATAAGCTAACTCAGTGTTTCCCAATGAATGATGGAAAGATGAATTATGATGAAATGATGGAAAGATGGAATATTTCAATAAAAAATTTCTTAGTAATATATTTCACATGCTTGTTTAGGTAAGGTAAGCTTTTAACATCATGAGATTTTAACCATCTAAGAAGTGCAGCATGTGTAGGTCAAAGGACACAAGAAAGGGACTGTTGGATTGTGTGAAATGAGCATTTTGTTTTTGTCGTATCCATGGAGACTGTGCAAGAGGCTAGCTAAGGAGCTAGCTATGGACATCTGAGATGCTACTCAAGTAATACTTGTGCAATTCAATTAACCATTCAAGTTTTTGAGCTTTTGAAAATGTTAAAAGTTCTCAAAATGGTGCTTATAAACTGGAAGCTGAAACCCATGAAGAAATGCAATTCTATGTTTGCTGGACATGTTTCAGAAAAGTTACATTTATGTCAGTTTTTAATGAAAATGCAGACAATATGTAACTGTCTAATGTAATACATTTTTAATCAAATATTTTCTTATCTTTTAGATCTTGAGTTTTACCTTGTTAAGTCTGAAGTTCACATCCCGTGTCGACTCTTTTTTAAACTGCTTCTCCCAGTCGGCTTTCAAATAGATGGCGTTCACCAGCACTAACTTTGCTGCACTGTCCACGGCACCTCTGCCCAGCAGATCCTTAATTTTACCTGAGAACAAAATACATTATTATTATTATTATAATTATTATAATTATTATTATTATTATTATTATTATTATTATTATTATTATTAGTTTATTTATTATTATTATTAGTTTATTTATTATTATTAATAATAATAATAATAATATTAATATTAATATTATTATTATTATTATTATTATTATTATTAGCAGTAGTAGTAGTAGTTTTATCATCACTGGTAATAAAAACATAATTATAGAAAACATTAAGGAGTACCCTGTGTCTGCTCCTCCACCCAGCGGTTCATTTGGATTCGTGCTTCCTCTGCTTTTTTGACGAAGTCCACAGTCTCTAGCTCTGCATTGTACAATTCTCTGGTCCCTTCAAGAAACTTCTAAAATGACAAATAAAATAAAATACTTTCTCAAACGTCCAGCACATTGCAGTAGCTTTGTAACTGCCAAATTCAACTATAGGAAGTTCTATAGCGTCAGTATGTTTGCCATTTGACTGTTGTAAAACTATGATTAATATTTACCACAGATATTACCCTGCCAAACTAAGTATAAGTAATAATAAACGCACATAATAATAATTTGGTTTAAATCCCACTACCTGCAGTTCATTGCTCTTGGGCAAGACACTTCCAGCTCCTGTGAATGGTTGATAATTGTTGGTGTCAGTAAGTAAGGTGAGATAAACACGTTACTGTAATACAATGAAATGACTAATTACAGAGCTCCTGTATCCACGTGACTAAATTTGACTTCATATTGGCTGTAGTGAATTATCGGTACTGAATGGCACCGAGTTCATTCATTACCGATCAAGCAGATTTCGCAATATCTGCAATATCTGGATATCTGATTTACTTTCACCTTTTTATATCATCAAAAAGGGTCCCTGGAGATGTTTGTGAAAAAACAGACTTTATTATAAAACCCTGTACATATACCGTTTGCAGATATTGACTGTTTAAACTATGTGAAATTTATAAAATGGTGAAAAGACGGTGTGCTCTGACTAAATGTGCAGATGTTGTAGTTTAGTAGCAGGCTAAAACACTCATGCAAATTTAATAAACACACAAAAAAACATTGATTTAACTTTAGTCTGAGTTCAGCATTTTAGCAAAAAGCATTTGGGATTGTTTCTCTTCAAACTACTCTCTCTGCCTAATTAATAGACTATAATGCCAATCGACAATACACAAACTTACAGCTTTTGAATTGTTATGAGACAATTGTTGAATCTTTCAAATAAAACCAAATTTAATAGAACAATAGCAATGTAAAAATACAGTGGTTGGCTGATTTTGTGGCTACCTGGCTCACACACTGAGCAGTTTTTGAAACTTTTTGTTTTTTTGAGTTTTTAACATCATATCATGGGATTTTAACCCACTAAGAAGTTCAGCATGTGCAGTTCAAAGGACACAAGTGAGGGACTGTTGGATTGTGTGAAATTAACTGTTTTTCCCATTTCCATGGAAACTAGCTAAGAAGCTAGCTATGGACATTTGAGATGCTACAGGCTTTTTATATATCGTATGTGGCTGCAAATGCGACAGAAGACCTTCCAGAGGAAATACTTTGAGGGAATGAACACAAGAGACTGTTGGGATTGTGTGAAATTAACTCTGTTTTTCCTGTATCCATGGAGATTGTGCAAAAGGCTAGTTAAGGACCTAGCTATGGATATTAGAGATGCTACAGACTTTTTACACAATATGAGGCAACAAATGTGGCAGAAGACCTTCCAGGAGAAACACTTTAGCGTTTCTTACTGGAGTAAGAGTGAGGCCTTTCCTGTTGTGTTCATCTGGCTCCCCCTGAACACTGTTGTAACAACTTCTGGAGCTAGTGTTCAATGAAGACAATATAGACATACCTTTATAAACTCGCAGGACTGTTCTCCGTACAGTCTGTTGGCAATACTGACGGCATATGATGAATATTTTTTGTTGAACTCTTTCAGCAGTGCAGCAAAACTGGAATGGACATCTTTACAATCTTTAGTTTTCAGGCACTGTGGGTGGACAGGAAACAGACAAATTAATGATAAGGACAGCGAAAAGCTTAAATACATTTTTCTCAAAGGACAGAAATATGAATTGGAATCTCCTTCATACACTACAACATTTTCAACACAAGAAATAAACATATTCATAGCATTTCTAAAAAAAGGCCATTCACAGTGGCGAAACCTGCTCAAATGCGTGTCTAGTTTTAATACTAATTTTAGTGTAAATAAATATGAGGTAAATTGTCACATTTTTATATAGCGCTTTTCTATCTTCAAGACGCTCAAAGTGCTTTTTTAAGGAACCACACACCCATTCACACACCTGTGTATGCAGACACTAGGGGTGAGGCAAGTGTCTTGCCCAGGGACAAAACAACAGCATTCATCTGTAGGAGCTGGAATCACACCACCAACCTATGGGTCAGTGGATCAGACTGCTCAACCAATGATGTTTATGTCGAGAACCTTTGGATGAGTGGACAAACGCTCACATTGATGTGATGCTTACAAACAGACGTACTTCAGTCTATTTTAGCATCAATACGGACGATTTAGTTTGTGAAAAACATGCAGAAGGTGAGCGCTCTGTGCATTTGTGGAGAGGGAAGATGTCTGTGCTGTTGTGACATTTCGACCAATCAGATCTGAATAGTCGTTATGACGTTCCTCGTTTTCCAATCACTTTCAGCGAGTGCCGTCCCAGATTGATCATGTGTAGAACTCAAGTCAGGGTGCTACACATATCAGTCTAGCGTGAGCCAGGTTATTAAGTCGTACCTCTCTCATCTGATCTGCTGTCCTGCCTTTGGCCCCAAGTAGCACCATGGAGAGTGCTGCAGAGACACTGAGAGGAGAGAAGGAGACATTGGAGCTTTTGCTTTGTTTTCCCAAAGATCTGAACAGGTCCAGAGTAAAACTGATGTTGGCTTTGGACAGGCTCTCAGACCCACTTGTGTCTGCTGCAAAGGGAATGAAAGAAACAATACATAATGCAGCTTATTAATAACATGATTGTGAGGAATACACTGAAACAGGAAATGCTCCTTTTAAGACCACATTTAGCATCACTTGTTGTCCGGCAAATCCAAAAGGTGGTTCAGTCATAAGAGGTTAAAAAGTCCCTATTTCTTTTTGTATGAGGTTGGAAAGATTGTCACTTAACAACTCCTTTAGAACACAAGGAAGTAATAGGATACGACACAATTCTCCTCCGCTGGCCCTCCTCCCGTGAACACGTCACCTCTATCTTCAGAGATCTCCACTCGCCACTTCCTCCTCACCACTGTGTACAATCCCTCCATAACCTGGCCCTCACCTGACTCTCTGAGCTCCTCCGCCACCACACCCCCACCCGTGCCCTGCGATCAGCTGACCTGTTTCTTTCATTTGTGTTTTGTCTGTTTTGGACTGTGTGAAGCATCTTTATGAAAAGTGCTATACAAATGTTATGTACTATTATCATCATTAAAGTGAACAGGGAAAATGAAAATATAAATGTTGTAATAGTGCTCTCAACAGTCAAATGAAACCTCCTCATCCAGATTTGAAGTTTTACAAGAAACCTCCCCACTGAATCAGGCTGTGAGATAATCCAGGACATCCTCTGCTCAGACGCACTGTTGTTGCCAAATTATTGTTTTCTGTTAGGCTATAGTCAAAAGTAAGAGAACATTACTTCTACTTCTGGATAATATTAATTAAATTACTTGTCATTGCAGATTTACTCAATGAGAAGCAGGGAGAGCAACCAAAACGTGTAGGCTACTTTTATTTCAAACAGGGTATTCAAGTAGGATTAAAACTGTCTGAAAGTGTCTGAAAACTACTCCAAGAAGTAAAATAGTTAAGTTACCGAGTAGACAAGAGTAGAGACCCACCTTCTGTCGTTAAAGGGCTGTCTACAGCTGTGCATTGTCCAGAGGGAGTTTTGTCCGCTCCCTCGCAGCTCTTCGCCTGTTCCATTAGTTACAAGTTTGACTCAAAAAGCAACAGTGTGTGCAAATGTTGTCTTCACGTACTGTTTAGGTTTTAGAAAGAGTGCAGGGGGTTTCCGCCGTTTGGGTGCCCAATGTGGGCGGAAGTACCTGATGTGGGCTCTGTGTTCGCGCATGTGCAGTTTGTGTATTGTTGTACGGTTTTCACGACAGTGCCCGATTCGTCCCTTGCAGTTGGTTTACGGCTCTTGCAGTTTGTTTATGTCTGCATTGTGCGTAGGTGGCTGTCGTCGGTTTTACTGTACGCGATGGCGATGAGCGAGGATTTTCAATTTTATGCTGCACTGCTGGACTACATGTCCACAGGAAAAAGGTCCACTGTGGTGAAAATAAAGAAGCTAAGACACGGACCGGGGTCTCTCCGCGGACCTAGCCCAGTGACAGTGCACTGTCTCTGGGTGTCAACGTTATTAAACTGGCTACAAATAATCCGTGTCTGTCTATCTGTCTATCTATCTCTATCCATCTATTTATCTATATCATCTATATCTGTCCGTCCGTCCGTCCGTCCGTCTGTCTGTCTGTCTGTCCAAATTGCCTTCGTTGTCAAAATACGTCTCTGTCGTAAATAAAATAAATAATAAAAAAAAAGCCCGAATCGGACAGGAAAACCCTCCTTCTTCCTGATGTTTTCTGGTACGTCATTATACGTCATTGTGCGCATGTGCAGTACACACAGAGCCCACATCAGGTACTTCCGCCCACATTCGGTACCGACACCGCGGTCAGGACATTGCGTAGTTTTACTGGAAGTCATCCGCAGTGTCGCAGTAGTTACACCAAACTTTACATTCATCACATTACATTAGTAATGACTTAGGCTGTGTGACTTTACACAGGTTGAATAGTTGAAACTGTGTCGAGGACAAGTCGCTTCTGTCTGTGACAAATCTCAGGGATGATGCCAACTTCTTATCTCACCACGCCCATTTTACCAGGGGGTGGTGTTCAAATCACTGAATTTCCCAGTTGCCAGGAATGATTGACTTCTGGACCACTTGGGAGAAATCCACGTCAGTAGAGCTCCGTTAAGTGGTGTTCTCATTCCCCCATCCCTCACGTCCTCCTCCGTCCCCACTCCTCCATTTGGCTCTTTAGTCTCTGTTCCATGGAGTTTATTAAAATAACAATTTACTCTTACCGGAAGACGTTTGTAGACAGGCAGATGACGACTTCCGATGTCGTTCCCGACACTGTCGATGTGATAAAACCATGGACTCAGCAGCAGCGGTGTTCACAACCTGCCAAAGCTTTCCATGGGGGTCGTGACTCTACAGGCAGCTGTTGATCTTTCGAACATTACGGAACATTACGGAACATTACGGACACTTTTTAAAAATTAAGTTAGACAAATTATAATACACAAATGAATAGGCAATTTCTAAAAGGAGAAAAGAAAGAATACAGTGACATCTAGATGAAGAAACCTGCTCACATCTCCTGGGAGCGCGCGTGGACAGCTCCGGGGTATCCGTGTCACGTGACCAAATCAAACGCGATTAACCGCCTGTGTTTTAATAAACGTCAATGCTTCTACAAATATAAAGTGTTCAGAGGTGCCTAAATAAATAAATGCTCAGGCTTAAACATTTTCGGACGATAGGCTAATTGTATTCCCAATTCCCTTCTTTAAGAGATTTTGCTGCATTTGTCCTGATTTGAATTCATTCAGTCAGATAATAGTGTTATCTGCAGCAATGTGGCTAAAATAGCTAAATATTTACTGATACTTTTTTTATTTTATTTTATTTTTTCATTAAAATGCATTTTACTGCTTAAATAAATTTAGTTTAAAAAAAAATAAGTCAACTGAATCAATCAAAATCTGCTAAATTATTTTTCAAAATCCCTACATTTCATCCTTTAATTGTTCTAAAAATCTCTGCAAAATACTTTTACTTTTTACTCTTTACGTACATTTTTAAACAGGTACTTTAATACTTTAATTTAAGTAGATTTTTTTCTGTACTTTTACTTAAGTAACAAAATTGAGTAATGTACCACAGGATGGTGGCGCTGGTGGAGGAGAGAGAGGAAGATGTAGCATCCAGTCGAATTGAGAAGGCCCAAACTGATGGTTAAATGACCTTTAATTTTTTACATGCCTTGTCATAAAACCAATGTAAGAGCTAGACAAGAACAAAATAACAGAAATTACCATATGATCATCGTATTCCTAGCTCATTACATTGTTTAACTGTTATCCATATTTTAACATTCATTTAGTACAAATTAAAAATTGCTCAAATATACATTTACAAATAAAACAAACCTTGTTCCCCTGTCGATTGTTGCTATCTTTGGGTTTTTGTCTAACTTTTCACCGTGGGTTTTTGTTTTTCACCGTTAACTGTTGCCGTCTTTACTTTGCTTCTTTTTTTATATCAAGCTAACGTTTTCTCCGTCACTTCCGCTCAAACAGGAAGTCACCAAAATAAAAGCGTAACCTTACTACTAAATGCCATGGACTGTATGTTAATGTATATAAGAGCTAACTTTTACAGAAGAAATCAAATCTCTACATTCAGCAGCAAAAGGACAGTGACATCGCAGGTCAGTGAATCACAGCAAATTCTAGTCTAAGACATTTTGTACTTTGTCCTGCTGTTGATCCTTTAATTTGGATAGATAGATGAATAGATAGACTGATAGAGGGATGGATAGAGAGATAAGATGGAGAAATAAAACTGTGACATGTGGAAAGATAGACAGCTATACGGGGCAGGTAAAATGAATATTGTTCAGCTGGAGATTTTTATTGTAATACAGCATGGTCTTGGGTCTAGTCAGTAGCTCAGGTTCCATATTTGGGAATTTAACTTTGGCAAAGTACAACGTAAACAATGGGAAAAACTCACATTCTGTAATCTGAAAACTACCGGTTGACCTCTAATCCCTAGTCCTGAGTGATGTGAAGGGTCTTTTCTTTCTCAGCAGCATTTCTAAACATTTGTCAGATCTGTAAAACACGGTCTTCTTGGCTCTAGCCAGTAACGTAAATTATCAGGTTCCATATTTGGGAATTTAACTTGACGATATTTCATGGCAAAGTACAATGTAATTAATAGGAAAAAAAAAACTCACATGCTAGAATCTGAAATGTACCAAATGGTGATTTTCAGATTCTAGAATACGACATACTCGTTCTACCAAAATGGGGGCAAAGGCCAGATTTCACTATTGATTACATAGTACTTAGTTATTATGAAATAACCAAAAGGTAAAATCACATATGTTGAACCTGATCATTTCTATTATTGACTAGACCCATGAGCAAAGAACTCCAATTTAACAATATCAAATTTAGCTGCGCCCCATCTGTATTAAAGGTGCATTGTGTAACTTTTTGGTTTGGGGGTCCTGTTTCTATGGAGATGTCATTGCTCTGCATGGAATGTTCCATAATATTACGTTAAACAGCTCTATCTTACATTTATTTAATTACAGGTGGTTTTATAGCTCAAAAATACCTAGAAAAAAAGGCATTCTGACTGTGAGCGGGGTCGCCTCTCCACAGATCTGACCTGTAACTTGGTTTGGTTTGGTCTCCATGAAGACAGAAAGGTTTAATACCATACTGTGAAACATTCCAAACAACGCAATAACCTCTCCAAGGAGAAAAGCATCTGACAGACCTTCCACCAGAAAAGTTACACAATGCACCTTTAAACATAATTGGCTTATGGAGTGTTGTTATGTCATCTGAAAGTCAGCAATTGTCCCTTCATCCCTTGACCTCAGTGATGTAAAAGGCCTTTCTCAGCAGCTTTTCCAAACATTATAAACAACGCTATGGATCCACACAAAAACATTTTCTGAACATTTGTCAGATTTGCGCTCTGAGCTTCGAGCCGAGGAGCAGAAACTGAAGGAAAAGGAGCAGGAACGGCGTGACCTGGAGGAGACCGTCGACGTCTTGAGGAAAGAGCTGGACAAAACGCAACAGGTACGAAAAGACGCCAGCATTAAGGTACGGAGCCGCAATTTTGGAAAATAACATTTCATTTTATTTTTTTGAAGCAAATTATAATTGTAATCGAGTACATTTTAGCCGTGTAACTACACTTTTACTTGAGTACAGATTTTAAGTACTCTACCACTGCTTTTAAAGGTCCTATATTACACAAAATTGACTCTTGTGAGCTTTAAGCCATGTTAGAATGTTTTTATCTCATCAAAAACACACCTGGAGTTGAGTTTTGTTTCATTCACATTTTTAGTAATCCTTTATTATTAGTCTGTCTACATCTTCAAAGATCTGAATGCTCTGCTCCACCTTGTGATGTCATGATTTCAAGTTAACAGCTTAACACCTTTTACAAAAAAATTCAGTCTCTAGATGTACAAAACTGATACATACCCCAAAAGACTTGCAGCTGTAATCGCAGCAAAAGGTGGTTCTACAAAGTATTGACTCAGGGGGGTGAATATTTTTGCACGCCCTACTTTTCAGTTTTTTATTTGTAAAAAGAAGTTTAAAATATTGAATAAATTTCATTCCACTTCATGATTGTGTCCCACTTGGTGTTGATTCTTCACAAAAAATTCCAATTTTATCTTTGATTGAAGCCTGAAATGTGGCAAAAGGTCAAAAAGTTCTAGGGGGGCTTTTGCAAGGCACTGTATATAATATTTGTGTTAAACATGTGTGAATGATAAAAAAAAAAAAAACTCTAGGTATGTTTGTGATGAGGGAATCACATTGTAACTCTAGTGAAGGTGTATGGTCCTTTAAATATATGGAAAGTTAAATGTTATATTGTTGTATTATTAGGCGTCATCCTTGGAGCAGCAGAAGAATCAGTTGGAGCTGAAACTGAAACAGAAGGAGGATGAACTGAACAAACACTCGGCCATGATCGCCATGATCCACAGCCTGAGCAGCGGCAAAATGAAGAACGA
Source organism: Taenioides sp. WSHXM2023 (assembly GCA_029959045.1). Classification (NCBI taxonomy): domain Eukaryota; kingdom Metazoa; phylum Chordata; class Actinopteri; order Gobiiformes; family Gobiidae; genus Taenioides; species Taenioides sp. WSHXM2023. Next base: position 5,826,263 of record CM057105.1, read on the forward strand.
CTCCAACGCGTCATTGTGTTTATTTCCCCACTTCATTTGACTGAATTATTGTTCTGAGCAGAATCTCCCAGCGAACAGGACTGTGCCAGTGGGGTTGTGTCTGATGAAGAAAATGAAAGGGTGATCTGCGTTGAAAGTGGCTCGTGGAGGATGACTAAATGATAACGAGCATCCAATAACAACAGACAGCATTGTAGCAGCCGCCGCCTCTGTTCCTGCTTCATCCACATCAACAACAGCTCTGTGGACGGCGCGGGACAGCATCAGGTCTTTGGCAGGTGACATTCCTACAGAGATCAACAAAACAACATCATGAATGCTCAAAACATGTTTTTTCATACAATAACACATAAAAGTGTATTTGATCAAGGCCAGTATTTCAACACTGAGTTCAGATCAAAATTATCAAGATTTCCAAATCCCTGGATTCTGATCCATGGATCCCATTTCCATCCGGATATTTACACATTTTGCTGGACTGGATCAAAATGATCCTGATCCTGATGGATATTTCCAAAATCATCCCTTCCATCAAGGGATCAAGGACAGGAAACAGGAAGTGATGCGGAGCATTTCACTGAAATAAAGAGGATCTCAGTGGATTTGTATTACTAATGGTACAAATACCATTCATTTTAAGTCTAGCTGGTTAAAATCAGTTATTATGTTATGTTGTTTAACTCATTTCCACAGAACTGTACAAGAAATGTGCAACACTAAATTAACTATTTAATCTTGAATCTGTTATGAAATCAGAAAAATCAGCCACTCTTTAGGTTAGTAATGGGCCTCCTCACCAGAGAAGTCACATTTGAGGTGGTCAAATGCGTCCTCCATGCCCATGTTCTTCAGGACCTCATTCAGCTCGTAGTTCTGCTCAATCTTGAAACGAGGAAGTCTCAGATCCACCTCGTACAGGGTCATTTTGTCTCGGCGCGTCCACTCCACAAAGGACTCGTAGGTCAGCCGCTGCTCCAGCTGAACACAGGTTTAGTCAGTGATGGAAAAGCATTTTTAGAGTTACTGCTACTAGGGCTGTTTAACCAAGGCTAAAATTATAATAGTAGATAAACAGTGTTCTTTGGGATCTCAAGACTCAGTGCTACTTTCTATACAAAGTGTTTGCACAGAAACTGGTAAAGCAGTATTTCAGTTTTCTGCACAGACATCCTGGAATAATTTACAAAAGGACTGGAAACTAACACAACTGATCCCAATAGATCAGTTTAAACTCATGCTAAAAGGTTTGGAATTGAGACCTACAGTTTGTAATAGTTTTTAACTACCAAGTAGTTGTAATTGTCTAAATGTTTGCGTATATACAGTTTGATCTCTGCAGTGTCTTGGCCAGGACTCCCTTGAAAAAAAGAATCTCCAGTGATGGGAAGAATACTTTGAAAATGTATTTAGTTACAGAATACTGAATACCCGCATTAAAATGTATTTTATAACGTATTCTGATACATGGGCCATCAGAGTACTGTATTCTGAATACATTGTACATAAGTTCATTTGAAGTGCATTTGAATCTAAATTACATGATCAAATGTCGTAATGTATTCCTTTGATTTTAGAAAAGTAACTCTATTCTGAATACCACCAAAATCAAAATTACTATTCAGAATATGTATTCTCAGTACAGGTTTTTAGTTACTTCCCAGTACTGGTAATCTCAATGGGATTTTCCTGTTAAATAAAGGTTAAATAAAAATATAATAGCAGCTGTAGTAGTAGCTGTAGTAATAGTAGCAGTAGCAGCAGTTGTTGTAGTCGTTTGTGAAGAACTACTTACCTTCTCCAGACCTGTAGTACTGTCTTCTATGTCATTAGGTAAAAAGATGAGCATGCTGAGCTCCCATGTATAAAACAGCTCTATCACCTGTACAAGAGCATATTTGATCATTACAGTCTCATTGTTTAGTTCTTGTTTGGTTACATTCTATGGCACGTTTACTTGCCTGGCAGCTGATTTCATCAACCTGTCTTAACCTGAACGTCTCTGACTGGTGCATCATCTTTATTGTCTGAGTTTGACGCTGTAAATGTGAGAAATACAAAAGAAATATTCAAGGCTACATATTACCACATTTACACAACATCATAACTTTTTCACAAATGATAAGCTAACTCAGTGTTTCCCAATGAATGATGGAAAGATGAATTATGATGAAATGATGGAAAGATGGAATATTTCAATAAAAAATTTCTTAGTAATATATTTCACATGCTTGTTTAGGTAAGGTAAGCTTTTAACATCATGAGATTTTAACCATCTAAGAAGTGCAGCATGTGTAGGTCAAAGGACACAAGAAAGGGACTGTTGGATTGTGTGAAATGAGCTGTTTGTTTTTGTCGTATCCATGGAGACTGTGCAAGAGGCTAGCTAAGGAGCTAGCTATGGACATCTGAGATGCTACTCAAGTAATACTTGTGCAATTCAATTAACCATTCAAGTTTTTGAGCTTTTGAAAATGTTAAAAGTTCTCAAAATGGTGCTTATAAACTGGAAGCTAAAATCCATGAAGAAATGCAATTCTATATTTGCTGGACATGTTTCAGAAAATTTACATTTATGTCAGTTTTTAATGAAAATGCAGACAATATGTAACTGTCTAATGTAATACATTTTTAATCAAATATTTTCTTATCTTTTAGATCTTGAGTTTTACCTTGTTAAGTCTGAAGTTCACATCCCGTGTCGACTCTTTTTTAAACTGCTTCTCCCAGTCGGCTTTCAAATAGATGGCGTTCACCAGCACTAACTTTGTTGCACTGTCCACGGCACCTCTGCCCAGCAGATCCTTAATTTTACCTGAGAACAAAACATATTATTATTATTAGTTTATTTATTATTATTATTATTATTATTATTATTATTATTATTATTATTATTATTAATAATATTAATACTACTACTACTACTACTAATAATAATAATAATAATAATAATAATAATAATAATAATAATAATAATAATAATATTATTATTATTATTATTAGCAGTAGCAGTAGTAGTTTTATCATCACTGGTAATAAAAACATAATTATAGAAAACATTAAGGAGTACCCTGTGTCTGCTCCTCCACCCAGCGGTTCATTTGGATTCGTGCTTCCTCTGCTTTTTTGATGAAGTCCACAGTCTCTAGCTCTGCATTGTACAATTCTCTGGTCCCTTCAAGAAACTTCTAAAATGACAAATAAAATAAAATACTTTCTCAAATGTCTGGCACATTGCAGTAGCTTTGTAACTGCCAAATTCAACTATAGGAAGTTCTATAGCGTCAGTATGTTTGCCATTTGACTGGTGTAAAACTATGATTAATATTTACCACAGATATTACCCTGCCAAACTAAGTATAAGTAATAATAAACGCACATAATAATCATTTGGTTTAAATCCCACTACCAGCAGTTCATTGCTCTTGGGCAAGACACTTCCAGCTCCTGTGAATGGTTGATAATTGTTGGTGTCAGTAAGTAAGGTGAGATAAACACGTTACTGTAATACAATGAAATGACTAATTACAGAGCTCCTGTATCCACGTGACTAAATTTGACTTCATATTGGCTGTAGTGAATTATCGGTACTGAATGGCACCGAGTTCATTCATTACCGATCAAGCAGATTCCGCAATATCTGCAATATCTGGATATCTGATTTACTTTCACCTTTTTATATCATCAAAAAGGGTCCCTGGAGATGTTTGTGAAAAAACAGACTTTATTATAAAACCCTGTACATATACCGTTTGCAGATATTGACTGTTTAAACTATGTGAAATTTATAAAATGGTGAAAAGACGGTGTGCTCTGACTAAATGTGCAGATGTTGTAGTTTAGTAGCAGGCTAAAACACTCATGCAAATGTAATAAACACACAAAAAAACATTGATTTAACTTTAGTCTGAGTTCAGCATTTTAGCAAAAAGCATTTGGGATTGTTTCTCTTCAAACTACTCTCTCTGCCTAATTAATAGACTATAATGCCAATCGACAATACACAAACTTACAGCTTTTGAATTGTTATGAGACAATTGCTGAATCTTTCAAATAAAACCAAATTTAATAGAACAATAGCAATGTAAAAATACAGTGGTTGGCTGATTTTGTGGCTACCTGACTCACACACTGAGCAGTTTTTGAAACTTTTTGGGGTTTTTTGAGTTTTTAACATCATATCATGGGATTTTAACCCACTAAGAAGTGCAGCATGTGCAGTTCAAAGGACACAAGTGAGGGACTGTTGGATTGTGTGAAATTAACTGTTTTTCCTGTATCCATGGAGATTGTGCAAAAGGCTAGTTAAGGAGCTAGCTGTGGATATTAGAGATGCTACAGACGTTTTACACAATATGAGGCAACAAATGTGGCAGAAGACCTTCCAGGAGAAACACTTTAGCGTTTCTTACTGGAGTAAGAGTGAGGCCTTTCCTGTTGTGTTCATCTGGCTCCCCCTGAACACTGTTGTAACAACTTCTGGAGCTAGTGTTCAATGAAGACAATATAGACATACCTTTATAAACTCACAGGACTGTTCTCCGTACAGTCTGTTGGCAATACTGACGGCATATGATGAATCTTTTTTGTTTAACTCTTTCAGCAGTGCAGCAAAACTGGAATGGACATCTTTGCAATCTTTAGTTTTCAGGCACTGTGGGTGGACAGGAAACAGACAAATTAATGATAAGGACAGCGAAAAGCTTAAATACATTTTTCTCAAAGGACGGAAATATGAATTGGAATCTCCTTCATACACTACAACATTTTCAACACAAGAAATAAACATATTCATAGCATTTCTAAAAAAAAGGCCATTCACAGTGGCGAAACCTGCTCAAATGTGTGTCTAGTTTTAATACTAATTTTAGTGTAAATAAATATGAGGTAAATTGTCACATTTTTATATAGCGCTTTTCTATCTTCAAGACGCTCAAAGTGCTTTTTTAAGGAACCACACACCCATTCACACACCTGTGTATGCAGACACTAGGGGTGAGGCAAGTGTCTTGCCCAGGGACAAAACAACAGCATTCATCTGTAGGAGCTGGAATCACACCACCAACCTATGGGTCAGTGGATCAGACTGCTCAACCAATGATGGTTATGTCGAGAACCTTTGGATGAGTGGACAAACGCTCACATTGATGTGATGCTTACAAACAGACGTACTTCAGTCTATTTTAGCATCAATACGGACGATTTAGTTTGTGAAAAACATGCAGAAGGTGAGCGCTCTGTGCATTTGTGGAGAGGGAAGATGTCTGTGCTGTTGTGACATTTCGACCGATCAGATCTGAATAGTCGTTATGACGTTCCTCGTTTTCCAATCACTTTCAGCGAGTGCCGTCCCAGATTGATCATGTGTAGAACTCAAGTCAGGGTGCTACACATATCAGTCTAGCGTGAGCCAGGTTATTAAGTCGTACCTCTCTCATCTGATCTGCTGTCCTGCCTTTGGCCCCAAGTAGCACCATGGAGAGTGCTGCAGAGACACTGAGAGGAGAGAAGGAGACATTGGAGCTTTTGTTTTGTTTTCCCAAAGATCTGAACAGGTCCAGAGTAAAACTGATGTTGGCTTTGGACAGGCTCTCAGACCCACTTGTGTCTGCTGCAAAGGGAATGAAAGAAACAATACATAATGCAGCTTATGAATAACATGATTGTGAGAAATACACTGAAACAGGAAATGCTCCTTTTAAGACCACATTTAGCATCACTTGTTGTCCGGCAAATCCAAAAGGTGGTTCAGTCATAAGAGGTTAAAAAGTCCCTATTTCTTTTTGTATGAGGTTGGAAAGATTGTCACTTAACAACTCCTTTAGGATACATGGAAGAAATAGGATACGACACAATTCTCCTCCGCTGCCCCTCCTCCCGTGAACACGTCACCTCTATCTTCAAAGATCTCCACTCTCCACTTCCTCCTCACCACTGTGTACAAGTCCCTCCATAACCTGGCCCTCACCTGACTCTCTGAGCTCCGCCACCACACCCCCACCCGTGCCCTGCGATCAGCTGACCTGTTTCTTTCATTTGTGTTTTGTCTGTTTTGCACTGTGTGAAGCATCTTTATGAAAAGTGCTATACAAATGTTGTCTACTATTATCATTATTAAAGTGAACAGGGAAAATGAAAATATAAATGTTGTAATAGCGCTCTCAACAGTCAAATGAAACCTCCTCATCCAGATTTGAAGTTTTACAAGAAACCTCCCCACTGAATCAGGCTGTGAGATAATCCAGGACATCCTCTGCTCAGACGCACTGTTGTTGCCAAATTATTGTTTTCTGTTAGGCTATAGTCAAAAGTAAGAGAACATTACTTCTGGATAATATTAATTAAATTACTTGTCATTGCAGATTTACTCAATGAGAAGCAGGGAGAGCAACCAAAACGTGTAGGGGTCATTCCAAGTGAAATGACCAGATATTCCTTGGGAGTGTTGCTGCACCATTTTCAAATTAGTCTCAAATTTCCATGCCACTAGATAGTAACAAAAGTACTTTCTATGCAAAATTGTAGACCTGTAGCTCAAATAGTTACTGAGTTGTGGGGGTCTGAAATTTTCAGAATTTGGGCTATAAATAGCCAAGAAAAGCCTCGCCAGGGTTTTTGGCATCTTTAAGGGGTCAATTCTCAGCCTTTAGACATACCAGAGAGCTGTAAGTTGGTATACAAGTCCTCTGTATGTAGCTAGTGCTCCACAAACATCCCCTGATGTTTCCCTACATCCTGCAGGCCATGGGGGCTTGCTAAAAATGCCAAAAATTAAGAAAAACCTACTAGCGAGTGGGGTTTGGGGCCTTAAAAGTACTAGAAATACTGCACAGAAGTGTTCTGACATCCCTGGGTTCCATTCTACACAAACTTGTGTGATAACTTAGCAATCTGGGGCTTTCTAGGTGCGTCAGTTTGGAAAATATGAGCTCCCAAAGTTGGACGAGATTTTTAATTGGCTGTTTTTGGTGGCAAAAATCTCCATGTGGGACAGGTGCCAGAGACCCCAACTTTTTCTAAAAGACAGTTCCATCTGTCTTCTATCACTGTACAAAAAAGCAGCAGGGTTATATTTGTAGTTACTGAGATATTCTCACTCAAAATGGCATAGGTGGTGCCAAAATTGTACTGCCGTAACACAGGAATTACTCAGGAGTAATTCCTGTGTTACGGCAGTACAGAGTTTTATGACAGTCACTGTCTATGCCTAGCCTAATTCCAAGTGAACATGAGGGTAGGCTGGCCATTGCAGAGTATCTAATGTAAATGCTACTAAGGAATAACTGGTTATCTAGTTGTTAAAACTACAGACTACTTCACACCAACACCACAATGTTTGTTAATTAAGGCAGAAACAGAACTCTTGGGCAACACCCGTCTGCATGGAACTGAACTCTGAAAAGAGAAAAGCACAGGCTATATACAACTAATTTAATAGATACAATTATTACAAAATTGGAATATTTTGAAAGTACATGTAGTCACCTCCACCAATCAATTGCTGAAAAGAGAATAATAAATTTAGTAAAACAAGTGCTTGAAACTATCACTGGAATGGTCATTAATACATGTGTCTCAACTTATAACACTGAAAAGCAAAAAACGATTTTGGCACCACCTATGCCATTTTGAGTGAGAATATCTCAGTAACTACAAATATAACCCTGCTGTTTTTTTGTACAGTGATAGAAGACCGATGGAACTGTCTTTGAGAAAAAGTTGGGGTCTCTGGCACCTGTCCCACATGGAGATTTTTGCCACCAAAAACAGCCAATTAAAAATCTCGTCCAACTTTGGGAGCTCATATTTTCCAAACTGACGCACCTAGAAAGCCCCAGATTGCTAAGTTATCACACAAGTTTGTGTAGAATGGAACCCAGGGATGTCAGAACACTTCTGTGCAGTATTTCTAGTACTTTTAAGGCCCCAAACCCCACTCGCGAGTAGGTTTTTCTTAATTTTTGGCATTTTTAGCAAGCCCCCATGGCCTGCAGAGTGTAGGGAAACATCTGGGGATGTTTGTGGAGCACTAGCTACATACAGAGGACTTGTATACCAACTTACAGCTCTCTGGTATGTCTAAAGGCTGAGAATTGGCCCCTTAAAGATGCCAAAAACCATGGCGAGGCTTTTCTTGGCTATTTATAGCCCAAATTCTGAAAATTTCAGACCCCCACAACTCAGTAACTATTTGAGCTACAGGCCTATAATTTTGCATACAAAGTACTTTTGTGACTATCTAGTGACATACAAATTTAAGACTAATTTGAAAATTGTGTTGCAACCACCATCTGGTGAAACCACACGGAATGACCCGTAGGCTACTTTTATTTCAAACAGAGTATTCAAGTAGGATTAAAACTGTCTGAAAGTGTCTGAAAAACTACTCCAAGAAGTAAAATATTTAAGTTACTGAGTAGACAAGAGTAGAGACCCACCTTCTGTCGTTAAAGGGCTGTCTACAGCTGTGCTTTGTCCAGAGGGAGTTTTGTCCGCTCCCTCGCAGCTCTTCGCCTGTCCCATTAGTTACAAGTTTGACTCAAAAAGCAACAGTGTGTGCAGATGTTGTCTTCACGTACTTTTTAGGTTTTAGAAAGAGTGCAGGGGGTTTCCGCGGTCACGACATTGCGCGGTTTTACTGGAAGTCATCCGCAGTGTCGCAGTAGTTACACCAAACTTTTTTGTGATTTTCTGTTATGTAGAAGTGACACTGAACATCTGTCGAGGGACTACAGATGAAAATAGCCGTCTGGCTAACTCTGGCATATTTACATGCAAATGTTGATTAATATGCACTGTCCCTGAAAAAAATATTACATTAAAAAAAACAAAAACAAAAAAAAACATTACATTACTACATTACTAATCACTTAGGCTGTGTGACTTTAGTAGAGCTCTGCTAAGTGGTGTTCTCATTCCCCCAGCCCTCACGTCCTCCTCCGTCTCCACTCCTCCATTTGGCTCTTTAGTCCCTGTTCCATGGAGATTATTAAAATAACAATTTACTCTTACCGGAAGACGTTTGTAGACAGGCAGATGACGACTTCCGATGTCGTTCCCGACACTATTGATGTGATAAAACCATGGACTCAGCAGCAGCGGTGTTCACAACCTGCCAAAGCTTTCCATGGGGGTCGTGACTCTACAGGCAGCTGTTGATCTTTCGAACATCATTACGGAACATTACGGACATTTTTTAAAATTAAGTTAGACAAATTATAATGCACAAATGAATAGGCAATTTCTAAAAGGAGAAAAGAAAGAATACAATGACATCTAGATGAAGAAACCTGCTCACATCTCCTGGGAGCGCGCGTGGACAGCTCCGGGGTATCCGTGTCACGTGACCAAATCAAACGCGATTAACCGCCTGTGTTTTAATAAACGTCAATGCTTCTACAAATATAAAGTGTTCAGAGGTGCCTAAATAAATAAATGCTCAGGCTTAAACATTTTCGGTCGATAGGCTAATTGTATTCCCAATTCCCTTCTTTAAGAGATTTTGCTGCATTTGTCCTGATTTGAATTCATTCAGTCAGATAATAGTGTTATCTGCAGCAATGTGCTAAAATAGCTAAATATTTACTACTACTTTTTTTTTTTTTTTTTTTGTAGAATTGTTTAATTTTATTAATATGCATTTTACTGCTTAAATAAATTTAGTAAAAAAAAATTAAGAAGTCAACTGAATCAATCAAAATTTTTCAAAATCCCTACATTTCATCCTTTAATTGACCTAAAAATCTCTGCAAAATACTTTTACTTTTTACTCTTTATGTACATTTTTAAACAGGTACTTTAATACTTTAATTTAAGTAGATTTTTTTCAAGTGATACTTTTACTTGAGTAACTTTTTACCTTTGTATCTGTACTTTTACTTAAGTAACAAAATTGAGTAATGTACCACAGGATGGTGGCGCTGGTGGAGGAGAGAGAGGAAGAAATCAAATCTCTACATTCAGATCTGCAGCAAAAGGACAGTGACATCGCAGGTCAGTGAATCACAGCAAATTCTAGTCTAAGACATTTTGTACTTTGTCCTGCTGTTGATCCTTTAATTTGGATAGATAGATGAATAGATAGACTGATAGAGGGATGGATAGAGAGATAAGATGGAGAAATAAAACTGTGACATGTGGAAAGATAGACAGCTATACGGGGCAGGTAAAATGAATATTGTTCAGCTGGAGATTTTTATTGTAATACAGCATGGTCTTGGGTCTAGTCAGTAGCTCAGGTTCCATATTTGGGAATTTAACTTTGGCAAAGTACAACGTAAACAATGGGAAAAACTCACATTCTGTAATCTGAAAACTACCGGTTGACCTCTAATCCCTAGTCCTGAGTGATGTGAAGGGTCTTTTCCTTCTCAGCAGCATTTCTAAACATTTGTCAGACCTGTACAACATGGTCTTCTTGGCTCTAGCCAGTAACGTAAATTATCAGGTTCCATATTTGGGAATTTAACTTGATGATATTTCATGGCAAAGTACAATGTAATTAATAGGAAAAAACTCACATGCTAGAATCTGAAATGTACCAAATGGTGATTTTCAGTTTCTAGAATACGACATACTCATTCTACCAAAATGGGGGCAAAGGCCAGATTTCACTATTGATTACATAGTACTTAGTTATTATGAAATAACCAAAAGGTAAAATCACATATGTTGAACCTGATCATTTCTATTATTGACTAGACCCATGAGCAAAGAACTCCAATTTAACAATATCAAATTTAGCTGCGCCCCATCTGTATTAAAGGTGCATTGTGTAACTTTTTGGTTTGGGGGTCTTGTTTCTATGGAGATGTCATTGCTCTGCATGGAATGTTCCATAATATTACGTTAAACAGCTCTATCTTACATTTATTTAATTACAGGTGGTTTTATAGCTCAAAAATACCTAGAAAAACAGGCATTCTGACTGTGAGCGGGGTCGCCTCTCCACAGATCTGACCTGTAACTTGGTTTGGTTTGGTCTCCATGAAGACAGAAAGGTTTAATACCATACTGTGAAACATTCCAAACAATGCAATAACCTCTCCATGGAGAAAAGCATTTGACGGACCTTCCACCAGAAAAGTTACACAATGCACCTTTAAACATAATTGGCCTATGGAGTGTTGTTATGTCATCTGAAAGTCAGCAATTGTCCCTTCATCCCTTGACCTCAGTGATGTAAAAGGCCTTTCTCAGCAGCTTTTCCAAACATTATAAACAACGCTATGGATCCACACAAAAACATTTTCTGAACATTTGTCAGATTTGCGCTCTGAGCTTCGAGCCGAGGAGCAGAAACTGAAGGAAAAGGAGCAGGAACGGCGTGACCTGGAGGAGACTGTCGACGTCTTGAGGAAAGAGCTGGACAAAACGCAACAGGCACGAAAAGACGCCAGCATTAAGGTACGGAGCCGCCATTTTGGAAAATAACATTTCATTTTATTTTTTTGAAGGAAATTATAATTGTAATTGAGTACATTTTTAGCCATGTAACTACACTTTTACTTGAGTACAGATTTTAAGTACTCTTTCTACCACTATATTTTTGCACGCCCTACTGTTCAGTTTTTTATTTGTAAAAAAAAAAAGTTTAAAATATCAAATTTCATTCCACTTCATGATTGTGTCCCACTTGGTGTTGATTCTTCATAAAAAATTCCAATTTTATCTTTGATTGAAGCCTGAAATGTGGCAAAAGGTCAAAAAGTTCTAGGGGGGCTTTTGCAAGGCACTGTATATAATATTTGTGTTAAACATGTGTGAATGAAAAAAAAACAACTCTAGGTATGTTTGTGATGAGGGAATCACATTGTAATTCTAGTGAAGGTGTATGGTCCTTTAAATATATGGAAAGGTAAATGTTATATTGTTGTATTATTAGGCGTCATCCTTGGAGCAGCAGAAGAGTCAGTTGGAGCTGAAACTGAAACAGAAGGAGGATGAACTGAACAAACACTCGGCCATGATCGCCATGATCCACAGCCTGAGCAGCGGCAAAATGAAGAACGACTCCAACGCGTCGATATGACAACACTCTTTTTAACAAAACTATATTGTCTTCAAATTTTACATTTTTAGCTTAATAAAATGTGTAATGAATTACATCTTGCTTTTAAAAATAGATAAATGCCTTTGTAGATTTTATGATACTTTACGTCTTTCTTTCTTTCTAAGCCTAAATTAAAGTGTGACTAAAATATCCACAAATTGTGTGTGTGTATTCATACAAACAAATCATTGTGTTTATTTCCCCACTTCAATTGACTGAATTATTGTTCTGAGCAGAATCTCCCAGCGAACAGGACTGTGTCTGTGAGGATGTGTTTGATGAAGAAAATGAAAGGATGATCCGCGTTGAAAGTGGCTCGTGGAGGATGACTAAAAGATGGAAATAATCCAAAAGTAACTAACGCCACTGTAGCAGCCGCCGCCTCTGTTCCTGCTTCATTCACATCAACAACAGCTCTGTGGACGACCCGGGACAGCATCAGGTCTTTGGCAGGTGACATTCCTACAGAGATCAATAAAACAACGTCATGAATGCTCAAAACATGTTTTTTCATACAATAACACATAAAAGTGTATTTGATCAAGGCCAGTATTTCAACACAGAGTTCAGATCAAAATGATCAAGATTTCCAAATCCCTGGATTCTGATCCATGGATCCCATTTGAAATTTCCCCACTGTGGGACGAATAAAGGATTATCTTATCTTATTTCCATCCGGATATTTACACATTTTGCTGGACTGGATCAAAATGATCCTGATCCTGATGGATATTTCCAAAATCATCCCTTCCATCAAGGGATCAAGGACAGGAAACAGGAATCGATGCGGAGCATTTCACTGAAATAAAGAGGATCTCGGTGGATTTGTATTACTAATGGTACAAATACCATTCATTTTAAGTCTAGCTGGTTAAAATCAGTTATTATGTTATGTTGTTTAACTCATTTCCACAGAACTGTACAAGAAATGTGCAACACTAAATTAACTATTTAATCTTGAATCTGTTATGAAATCAGAAAAATCAGCCACTCTTTAGGTTAGTAATGGGCCTCCTCACCAGAGAAGTCACATTTGAGGTGGTCAAATGCGTCCTCCATGCCCATGTTCTTCAGGACCTCATTCAGCTCGTAGTTCTGCTCAATCTTGAAACGAGGAAGTCTCAGATCCACCTGGTACAGGGTCATTTTGTCTCGGCGCGTCCACTCCACAAAGGACTCGTAGGTCAGCCGCTGCTCCAGCTGAACACACAGGTTTAGTCAGTGATGGAAAAGCATTTTTAGAGTTACTGCTACTAGGGCTGTTTAACCAAGGCTAAAATTATAATAGTAGACAAATAGTGTTCTTTGGGATCTCAAGACTCAGTGCTACTTTCTATACAAAGTGTTTGCACAGAAACTGATAAAGCAGTATTTCAGTTTTCTGCACAGACATCCTGGAATAATTTACAAAAGGACTGGAAACTAACACAACTGATCCCAATAGATCAGTTCAAATTCATGCTAAAAGGTTTGGAATTGAGACCTACAGTTTGTAATAGTTTTTAACTAACAAATTGTTGTAATTGTCTAAATGTTTGCGTATATACAGTTTGATCTCTGCAGTGTCTTGGCCAGGACTCCCTTGAAAAAGAGAATCTCCAGTGATGGGAAGAATACTTTGAAAATGTATTTAGTTACAGAATACTGAATACCTGCATTAAAATGTATTTTGTAACGTATTCTGATACATGGGCCATCAGAGTACTGTATTCTGAATACATTGTACATAAGTTCATTTGAAGTGCATTTCAATCTAAATTACATGATCAAATGTAATGTATTCCTTTGATTTTAGAAAAGTAACTCTATTCTGAATACCACCAAAATCAAAAATAGTATTCAGAATATGTATTCTCAGTACAGGTTTTTAGTTACTTCCCAACACTGGTAATCTCAATAGGATTTTCCTGTTAAATAAAGGTTAAATAAAAATATAATAGCAGCTGTAGTAGTAGCTGTAGTAACAGTAGCAGTAGCAGCAGTTGTTGTAGTCGTTTGTGAAGAACTACTTACCTTCTCCAGACCTGTAGTACTGTCTTCTATGTCATTAGGTAAAAAGATGAGCATGCTGAGCTCACCTGTATAAAACAGCTCTATCACCTGTAAAAGAGCATATTTGATCATTACAGTCTCATTGTTTAGTTCTTTGTATATTGTACTGTAGGTTTACTTGCCTGGCAGCTGATTTCTCTAATTTTTCTTAACCTGAATTCCTCTGACTGGTGCATCATCTTTATTGTCTGAGTTTGATGCTGTAAATGTGAGAAATACAAAAGAAATATTCAAGGCTACATATTACCACATTTACACAACATCATAACTTTTTCACAAATGATGAGCTAACTCAGTGTTTCCCAATGAATGATGGAAAGATGAATTATGATGAAATGATGGAAAGACGGAATATTTCAATAAAAATATATTTCACATGCTTGTTTAGGTAAGGTAAGCTTTTAACATCATGAGATTTTAACCATCTAAGAAGTGCAGCATGTGTAGGTCAAAGGACACAAGAAAGGGACTGTTGGATTGTGTGAAATGAGCTGTTTGTTTTTGTCGTATCCATGGAGACTGTGCAAGAGGCTAGCTAAGGAGCTAGCTATGGACATTTGAGATGCTACTCAAGTAATACTTGTGCAATTCAATTAACCATTCAAGTTTTTGAGCTTTTGAAAACGTTAAAAGTTCTCAAAATGGTGCTTATAAACTGGAAGCTAAAACCCATGAAGAGATGCAATTCTATGTTTGCTGGACATGTTTCAGAAAAGTTACATTTATGTCAGACAATATGTAACTGTCTAATGTAATACATTTTTAATCAAATATTTTCTTATCTTTTATATCTTGAGTTTTACCTTGTTAAGTCTAAATTTCACATCCCGTGTCGACTCTTTTTTAAACTGGCTAACCCAGTCGGCTTTCAAATAGATGGCGTTCACCAGCACTAACTTTGCTGCACTGTCCACGGCACCTCTGCCCAGCAGATCCTTAATTTTACCTGAGAACAAAATATATTATTATTTGTAGTAGTAGCAGTAGTAGGAGCAGCAGTAGCAGTAGCAGTAGTAGTAGTTGTATCATCACTGGTAATAAAAACATAATTATAGAAAACATTAAGGAGTACCCTGTGTCTGCTCCTCCACCCAGCGGTTCATTTGGATTCGTGCTTCCTCTGCTTTTTTGATGAAGTCCACAGTCTCTAGCTCTGCATTGTACAATTCTCTGGTCCCTTCAAGAAACTTCTAAAATGACAAATAAATAAAATGACAAATAAAATAAAATATTTTCTCAAACGTCCAGCACATTGCAGTAGCTTTGTAACTGCCAAATTCAACTATAGGAAGTTCTATAGCCTCAGTATGTTTGCCATTTGACTGTTGTAAAACTATGATTAATATTTACCGCAGATATTACCCTGCCAAACTAAGTATAAGTAATAATAAACGCACATAATAATCATTTGGTTTAAATCCCACTACCTGCAGTTCCTTGCTCTTGGGCAAGACACTTCCAGCTCCTGTGAATGGTTGATAATTGTTGGTGTCAGTAAGTAAGGTGAGATAAACACGTTACTGTAATACAATGAAATGACTAATTACAGAGCTCCTGTATCCACGTGACTAAATTTGACTTCATATTGGCTGTAGTGAATTATCGGTACTGAATGGCACCGAGTTCATTCATTACCGATCAAGCAGATTTTGCAATATCTGCAATATCTGGATATCTGATTTACTTTCACCTTTTTATATCATCAAAAAGGGTCCCTGGAGATGTTTGTGAAAAAAACAAGACTTTATTATAAAACCCTGTACATATACCGTTTGCAGATATTGACTGTTTAAACTATGTGAAATTTATAAAATGGTGAAAAGACGGTGTGCTCTGACTAAATGTGCAGATGTTGTAGTTTAGTAGCAGGCTGAAACACTCATGCAAATGTAATAAACACACAAAAAAACATTGATTTAACTTTAGTCTGAGTTCAGCATTTTAGCAAAAAGCATTTGGGATTGTTTCTCTTCAAACTACTCTCTCTGCCTAATTAATAGACTATAATGCCAATCGACAATACACAAACTTACAGCTTTTGAATTGTTATGAGACAATTGTTGAATCTTTCAAATAAAACCAAATTTAATAGAACAATAGCAATGTAAAAATACAGTGGTTGGCTGCTTTTGTGGCTACCTGACTCACACAGTGAGCAGTTTTTGAAACTTTTTGTTTTTTTGAGTTTTTAACATCATATCATGGGATTTTAACCCACTAAGAAGTTCAGCATGTGCAGTTCAAAGGACACAAGTGAGGGACTGTTGGATTGTGTGAAATAAACTGTTTTTCCCGTATCCATGGAAACTAGCTAAGAAACTAGCTATGGACATTTGAGATACTACAGGCTTTTTATATCGTATGTGGCTGCAAATGTGACAGAAGACCTTTCAGAGGAAATACTTTGAGGGAATGAACACAAGAGACTGTTGGGATTGTGTGAAATTAACTGTTTTTCCTGTATCCATGGAGATTGTGCAAAAGGCTAGTTAAGGAGCTAGCTATGGATATTAGAGATGCTACAGACTTTTTACACAATATGAGGCAACAAATGTGGCAGAAGACCTTCCAGGAGAAACACTTTAGCGTTTCTTACTGGAGTAAGAGTGAGGCCTTTCCTGTTGTGTTCATCTGGCTCCCCCTGAACACTGTTGTAACAACTTCTGGAGCTAGTGTTCAATGAAGACAATATAGACATACCTTTATAAACTCACAGGACTGTTCTCCGTACAGTCTGTTGGCAATACTGACGGCATATGATGAATATTTTTTGTTTAACTCTTTCAGCAGTGCAGCAAAACTGGAATGGACATCTTTACAATCTTTAGTTTTCAGGCACTGTGGGTGGACAGGAAATGGACAAATTAATGATAAGGACAGCGAAAAGCTTAAATACATTTTTCTCAAAGGACGGAAATATGAAATGAAATCTCCTTCATACACTACAACATTTTCAACACAAGAAATAAACATATTCATAGCATTTCTAAAAAAAAAAAGGCCATTCACAGTGGCGAAACCTGCTCAAATGCGTGTCTAGTTTTAATACTAATTTTAGTGAAAATAAATATGAGGTAAATTGTCACATTTTTATATAGCGCTTTTCTATCTTCAAGGCGCTCAAAGTGCTTTTTTAAGGAACCACACACCCATTCACACACCTGTGTATGCAGACACTAGGGGTGAGGCAAGTGTCTTGCCCAAGGACAAAACAACAGCATTCATCTGTAGGAGCTGGAATCACACCACCAACCTATGGGTCAGTGGATCAGACTGCTCAACCAATGATGGTTATGTCGAGAACCTTTGGATGAGTGGACAAACGCTCACATTGATGTGATGCTTACAAACAGACGTACTTCAGTCTATTTTAGCATCAATACGGACAATTTAGTTTGTGAAAAACATGCAGAAGGTGAGCGCTCTGTGCATTTGTGGAGAGGGAAGATGTCTGTGCTGTTGTGACATTTCGACCAATCAGATCTGAATAGTCGTTATGACGTTCCTCGTTTTCCAATCACTTTCAGCGAGTGCCGTCCCAGATTGATCATGTGTAGAACTCAAGTCAGGGTGCTACACATATCAGTCTAGCGTGAGCCAGGTTATTAAGTCGTACCTCTCTCATCTGATCTGCTGTCCTGCCTTTGGCCCCAAGTAGCACCATGGAGAGTGCTGCAGAGACACTGAGAGGAGAGAAGGAGACATTGGAGCTTTTGTTTTGTTTTCCCAAAGATCTGAACAGGTCCAGAGTAAAACTGATGTTGGCTTTGGACAGGCTCTCAGACCCGCTTGTGTCTGCTGCAAAGGGAATGAAAGAAACAATACATAATGCAGCTTATGAATAACATGATTGTGAGAAATACACTGAAACAGGAAATGCTCCTTTTAAGACCACATTTAGCATCACTTGTTGTCCGGCAAATCCAAAAGGTGGTTCAGTCATAAGAGGTTAAAAAGTCCTTATTTCTTTTTGTATGAGGTTGGAAAGATTGTCACTTAACAACTCCTTTAGGATACATGGAAGAAATAGGATACGACACAATTCTCCTCAAATGAAACCTCCTCATCCAGATTTGAAGTTTTACTCTATATAAAATACAACAAGAAACCTCCCCACTGAATCAGGCTGTGAGATAATCCAGGACATCCTCTGCTCAGACGCACTGTTGTTGCCAAATTATTGTTTTCTGTTAGGCTATAGTCAAAAGTAAGAGAACATTACTTCTGGATAATATTAATTAAATTACTTGTCTTTGCAGATTTACTCAATGAGAAGCAGGGAGAGCAACCAAAACGTGCAGGCTACTTTTATTTCAAACAGAGTATTCAAGTAGGATTAAAACTGTCTGAAAGTGTCTGAAAAACTACTCCAAGAAGTAAAATATTTAAGTTACTAAGTAGACAAGAGTAGAGACCCACCTTCTGTCGTTAAAGGGCTGTCTACAGCTGTGCATTGTCCAGAGGGAGTTTTGTCCGCTCCCTCGCAGCTCTTCGCCTGTTCCATTAGTTACAAGTTTGACTCAAAAAGCAGCAGTGTGTGCAGATGTTGTCTTCACGTACTTTGTAGGTTTTAGAAAGAGTGCAGGGGGTTTCCGCGGTCACGACATTGCGCGGTTTTACTGGAAGTCATCCGCAGTGTCGCAGTAGTTACACCAAACTTTTTTGTGATTTTCTGTTATGTAGAAGTGACACTGAACATCTGTCGAGGGACTACAGATGAAAATAGCCGTCTGGCTAACTCTGGCATATTTACATGCAAATGTTGATTAATATGCACTGTCCCTGAAAAAAATATTACATTAAAAAAAACAAAAACAAAAAAAAACATTAAAGCCGCGCGCGGCTATGGTGGCCCTCGCCCCGGTTCGCAGGCCCCCCCGCGCAGCCGTTGGGGACCCACGACCACTCCGGCTCGCCACTCGCTCTTCCCGACAGCCGCCCAGGCCGCCAGCTCGTCTGCCGGAAAAATTATATTACGCACCTTTAAATATGCCCCTTTAAATATATTGTAGGAGTCAGGGCGCCCCTGCTGGTGAGCCATAAAAAATGCCACATGTCCAAAATATGTTTTTCTTGTAATCGTTCATAGAATTTCATTCCCAAATTTGCACAGACCCTCCATCAGGAATTTATATAATGCACCTTTAAATGGTTTTGAGGGAGTCCGTGCGCCCCTGCTGGCCAACCGTGAAAAATACCCCATGTCTGTAATATATTTATCTGCTTGGAATCATGCATAGAATTTATTCCCTGAGTTTGGTCCAGATCCGATAATGTACTTGTTTTATGTCTATGGTAGGGGGCGCTATAGTGTTCAGTTTTAATATAATTTATATAGTTTTATAATCAGGTTGAAATCAAACATTAGTGATTAAAATTTCAGTGCTATAGGACAAAGCATGTGTGTGTATTATATTTTAAAGTATTTTTTTGGGGAGTATTTGCGCCCCTGTTGGCCAACCGTGAAAATTACCCCATGTCTGTAATACATTTATTTGCTTGTAATCATTCATAGTATTTAATCCCTGAATTTGGTCCAGATCCGATAACGTTGACATTTTATGTCTATGCTAGGGGGCGCTATAGTGTTCACTTTTATTATATTTCATATTTCATTACATTCGGGCCGGGGTCACGCAGTTGTGATTTGAATTTGAGCTCTGTAGGCCAATGCCTGTGGCCGTGAGAGGTCATCAAAAAAACAGGAAATGAAGGTGTTTTTTGCCGGCGTGCTATGGGCAAACCGTAAAGAGTTAAGAAAAACCAATGCACACTTTTGTGAACCCATGTCTGTAGATGTGACATGTCAAATCTGAGCTCATTTGGACTAAACACGAGGGAGTTCATTCTTTTTTCACACACCCAAGTCAAAACGGCGCCGAAATTTTGATCCAATATGGCCGACTTCCTGTACGTCATAGGGCAGTGTTATGAATGACTTTTTTGTTTGTCTCCCTGAGCTCTATCACTGTTCCGAATTTCGTGAGCCTACCCCAAAATATGCTTTTCAGATGCCCATTCATTTGAAATTTTGCATTTTTCAAGGGGGCGCTGTCGAGTGGGGTCACTTTGGTCATTGTCGCGATGCCCATTTTATCAAATTTTTCGCCGGACCGGTCGATCTGATACCCCCATGTGGGACTTTTCGTCGATGTTCAGGGGGTCAAAAATGCAATTTAAGGTGGGGAAATAGAATAATAATAATAAGAAACCGAGCAAGAACAATACCCCTCGCCATTGACTTTGTCACTGGCGAGGGCCAATTACATTACTACATTACTAATCACTTAGGCTGTGTGACTTTAGTAGAGCTCTGCTAAGTGGTGTTCCCATTCCCCCAGCCCTCACGTCCTCCTCCGTCTCCACTCCTCCATTTGGCTCTTTAGTCCCTGTTCCATGGAGTTTATTAAAATAACAATTTACGCTTACCGGAAGACGTTTGTAGACAGGCAGATGACGACTTCCGATGTCGTTCCCGACACTGTTGATGTGATAAAACCATGGACTCAGCAGCAGCGGTGTTCACAACCTGCCAAAGCTTTCCATGGGGGTCGTGACTCTACAGGCAGCTGTTGATCTTTCGAACATTACGGAACATTACGGAACATTACGGACATTTTAAAAAATTAAGTTAGACAAATTATAATACACAAATGAATAGGCAATTTCTAAAAGGAGAAAAGAAAGAATACAGTGACATCTAGATGAAGAAACCTGCTCACATCTCCTGGGAGCGCGCGTGGACAGCTCCGGGGTATCCGTGTCACGTGACCAAATCAAACGCGATTAACCGCCTGTGTTTTAATAAACGTCAATGCTTCTACAAATATAAAGTGTTCAGAGGTGCCTAAATAAATAAATGCTCAGGCTTAAACATTTTCGGTCGATAGGCTAATTGTATTCCCAATTCCCTTCTTTAAGAGATTTTGCTGCATTTGTCCTGATTTGAATTCATTCAGTCAGATAATAGTGTTATCTGCAGCAATGTGCTAAAATAGCTAAATATTTACTACTACTTTTTTTTTTTTTTTTTTGTAGAATTGTTTAATTTTATTAATATGCATTTTACTGCTTAAATAAATTTAGTAAAAAAAAATTAAGAAGTCAACTGAATCAATCAAAATTTTTCAAAATCCCTACATTTCATCCTTTAATTGACCTAAAAATCTCTGCAAAATACTTTTACTTTTTACTCTTTATGTACATTTTTAAACAGGTACTTTAATACTTTAAGTAGATTTTTTTCATGTGATACTTTTACTCGAGTAACTTTTTACCTTTGTATCTGTACTTTTACTTAAGTAACAAAATTGAGTAATGTACCACAGGATGGTGGCGCTGGTGGAGGAGAGAGAGGAAGAAATCAAATCTCTACATTCAGATCTGCAGCAAAAGGACAGTGACATCGCAGGTCAGTGAATCACAGCAAATTCTAGTCTAAGACATTTTGTACTTTGTCCTGCTGTTGATCCTTTAATTTGGATAGATAGATGAATAGATAGACTGATAGAGGGATGGATAGAGAGATAAGATGGAGAAATAAAACTGAGACATGTGGAAAGATAGACAGCTAGACGGGGCAGGTAAAATGAATATTGTTCAACTGGAGATTTTTATTGTAATACAGCATGGTCTTGGGTCTAGTCAGTAGCTCAGGTTCCATATTTGGGAATTTAACTTTATGATATTTCATGGCAAAGTACAATGTAATTAATAGGAAAAAAAAACTCACATGCTAAAATCCAAAATGTACCAAATGGTGATTTTCAGATTCTAGAATACGACATACTCGTTCTACCAAAATGGAGGCAAAGGCCAGATTTCACTATTGATTACATAGTACTTAGTTATTATGAAATAACCAAAAGGTAAAATCACATATGTTGAACCTGATCATTTCTATTATTGACTAGACCCATGAGCAAAGAACTCCAATTTAACAATATCAAATTTAGCTGCGCCCCATCTGTATTAAAGGTGCATTGTGTAACTTTTTGGTTTGGTTTTTGGTTGGGGGTCCTGTTTCTATGGAGATGTCATTGCTCTGCATGGAATGTTCCATAATATTACGTTAAACAGCTCTATCTTACATTTATTTAATTACAGATGGTTTTATAGCTCAAAAATACCTAGAAAAACAGGCATTCTGACTGTGAGCGGGGTCGCCTCTCCACAGATCTGACCTGTAACTTGGACTGGTCTCCATGAAGACAGAAAGGTTTAATACCATACTGTGAAACATTCCAAACGACGCAATAACCTCTCCATGGAGAAAAGCATCTGACAGACCTTCCACCAGAAAAGTTACACAATGCACCTTTAAACATAATTGGCTTATGGAGTGTTGTTATGTCATCTGAAAGTCAGCAATTGTCCCTTCATCCCTTGACCTCAGTGATGTAAATGGCCTTTCTCAGCAGCTTTTCCAAACATTATAAACAACGCTATGGATCCACACAAAAACATTTTCTGAGCATTTGTCAGATTTGCGCTCTGAGCTTCGAGCCGAGGAGCAGAAACTGAAGGAAAAGGAGCAGGAACGGCGTGACCTGGAGGAGACTGTCGACGTCTTGAGGAAAGAGCTGGACAAAACGCAACAGGCACGAAAAGACGCCAGCATTAAGGTACGGAGCCGCCATTTTGGAAAATAACATTTCATTTTATTTTTTTGAAGCAAATTATAATTGTAATCGAGTACATTTTAGCCGTGTAACTACACTTTTACTTGAGTACAGATTTTAAGTACTCCACCACTGCTTTTAAAGGTCCTATATTACACAAAATTGACTCTTGTGAGCTTTAAGCCATGTTAGAATGTTTTTATCTCATCAAAAACACACCTGGAGTTGAGTTTTGTTTCATTCACATTTTTAGTAATCCTTTATTATTAGTCTGTCTACATCTTCAAAGATCTGAATGCTCTGCTCCACCTTGTGATGTCATGATTTCAAGTTAACAGCTTAACACCTTTTACAAAAAAATTCAGTCTCTAGATGTACAAAACTGATACATACCCCAAAAGACTTGCAGCTGTAATCGCAGCAAAAGGTGGTTCTACAAAGTATTGACTCAGGGGGGTGAATATTTTTGCACGCCCTACTTTTCAGTTTTTTATTTGTAAAAAGAAGTTTAAAATATCGAATAAATTTCATTCCACTTCATGATTGTGTCCCACTTGGTGTTGATTCTTCACAAAAAATTCCAATTTTATCTTTGATTGAAGCCTGAAATGTGGCAAAAGGTCAAAAAGTTCTAGGGGGGCTTTTGCAAGGCACTGTATATAATATTTGTGTTAAACATGTGTGAATGATAAAAAAAAACAACTCTAGGTATTTTGTGATGAGGGAATCACATTGTAACTCTAGTGAAGGTGTATGGTCCTTTAAATATATGGAAAGTTAAATGTTATATTGTTGTATTATTAGGCGTCATCCTTGGAGCAGCAGAAGAGTCAGTTGGAGCTGAAACTGAAACAGAAGGAGGATGAACTGAACAAACACTCGGCCATGATCGCCATGATCCACAGCCTGAGCAGCGGCAAAATGAAGAACGACTCCAACGCGTCATTGTGTTTATTTCCCCACTTCATTTGACTGAATTATTGTTCTGAGCAGAATCTCCCAGCGAACAGGACTGTGCCGGTGGGGTTGTGTCTGATGAAGAAAATGAAAGGATGATCTGCGTTGAAAGTGGCTCGTGGAGGATGATATAATGATGCCGAGCATCCAATAACAAAAGACAGCATTGTAACAGCCGCCGCCTCTGTTCCTGCTTCATCCACATCAACAACAGCTCTGTGGACGGCGCGGGACAGCATCAGGTCTTTGGCAGGTGACATTCCTACAGAGATCAACAAAACAACATCATGAATGTTCAAAACATATTTTTTCATACAATAACACATAAAAGTGTATTTGATCAAGGCCAGTATTTCAACACACTGAGTTCAGATCAAAATTATCAAGATTTCCAAATCCCTGGATTCTGATCCATGGGTCCCATTTCCATCCGGATATTTACACATTTTGCTGGACTGGATCAAAATGATCCTGATCCTGATGGATATTTCCAAAATCATCCCTTCCATCAAGGGATCAAGGACAGGAAACAGGAAGCGATGCGGAGCATTTCACTGAAATAAAGAGGATCTCGGTGGATTTGTATTACTAATGGTACAAATACCATTCATTTTAAGTCTAGCTGGTTAAAATCAGTTATTATGTTATGTTGTTTAACTCATTTCCACAGAACTGTACAAGAAATGTGCAACACTAAATTAACTATTTAATCTTGAATCTGTTATGAAATCAGAAAAATCAGCCACTCTTTAGGTTAGTAATGGGCCTCCTCACCAGAGAAGTCACATTTGAGGTGGTCAAATGCGTCCTCCATGCCCATGTTATTCAGGACCTCATTCAGCTCGTAGTTCTGCTCAATCTTGAAACGAGGAAGTCTCAGATCCACCTGGTACAGGGTCATTTTGTCTCGGCGCGTCCACTCCACAAAGGACTCGTAGGTCAGCCGCTGCTCCAGCTGAACACAGGTTTAGTCAGTGATGGAAAAGCATTTTTAGAGTTACTGCTACTAGGGCTGTTTAACCAAGGCTAAAATTATAATAGTAGATAAATAGTGTTCTTTGGGATCTCAAGACTCAGTGCTACTTTCTATACAAAGTGTTTGCACAGAAACTGGTAAAGCAGTATTTCAGTTTTCTGCACAGACATCCTGGAATAATTTACAAAAGGACTGGAAACTAACACAACTGATCCCAATAGATCAGATTAAATTCATGCTAAAAGGTTTGGAATTGAGACCTACAGTTTGTAATAGTTTTTAACTACCAAGTAGTTGTAATTGTCTAAATGTTTGCGTATATACAGTTTGATCTCTGCAGTGTCTTGGCCAGGACTCCCTTGAAAAAGAGAATCTCCAGTGATGGGAAGAATAAAAATGTATTTAGTTACAGAATACTGAATACCCGCATTAAAATGTATTTTATAACGTATTCTGATACATGGGCCATCAGAGTACTGTATTCTGAATACATTGTACATAAGTTCATTTGAAGTGCATTTCAATCTAAATTACATGATCAAATGTCGTAATGTATTCCTTTGATTTTAGAAAAGTAACTCTATTCTGAATACCACCAAAATCAAAATTACTATTCAGAATATGTATTCTCAGTACAGGTTTTTAGTTACTTCCCAGTACTGGTAATCTCAATGGGATTTTCCTGTTAAATAAAGGTTAAATAAAAATATAATAGCAGCTGTAGTAGTAGCTGTAGTAATAGTAGCAGTAGCAGCAGTTGTTGTAGTCGTTTGTGAAGAACTACTTACCTTCTCCAGACCTGTAGTACTGTCTTCTATGTCATTAGGTAAAAAGATGAGCATGCTGAGCTCACCTGTATAAAACAGCTCTATCACCTGTAAAAGAGCATATTTGATCATTACAGTCTCATTGTTTAGTTCTTGTTTGGTTACATTCTATGGCACGTTTACTTGCCTGGCAGCTGATTTCATCAACCTGTCTTAAGCTGAACGTCCCTGACTGATGCATCATCTTTATTGTCTGAGTTTGACGCTGTAAATGTGAGAAATACAAAAGAAATATTCAAGGCTACATATTACCACATTTACACAACATCATAACTTTTTCACAAATGATGAGCTAACTCAGTGTTTCCCAATGAATGATGGAAAGATGAATTATGATGAAATGATGGAAAGATGGAATATTTCAATAAAAAATTTCTTAGTAATATATTTCACGGGTTCCGGTTCCGGCTTTGTCCAACATGGCAGCTTAGGAAACGTGCTCCTCCAAATAAGATTTAAAAAACGTTCCTGCAGGGTATTGAAATCATCCGCGAATCTTCTTACCCTGATTTAAAGAGCAGGACAAGATGGAAACACGAGAGAAAAGCAGAAGATATGCCACAGATATGGCTAACGCTGCCGAGGACGATTTACAAGGTTCGGAAAGCTATGCTAGTGGAAAAGATGGCATTGGAAGACCAAAAGGCATAGATAAAACTGGTGTCAATTTGGAAATGATTTTGCAAGAAATACAGGAATTTAGACATGAAAACAAGCAGCAACTGGATGTCATTAGAGAAGACATTAATAATGCAAATCAAAGGATTGGAGAAGCTGAAGACCGTATCGGCGCAGCAGAAGCTAAACTAGAGTCGATGGAGCTAATCATGAGAAATATGCTAAAAACCCAGACGCAAACCGAACATACACTTGTTGATCAAGAAGCAAGAGCAAGGAGAAACAACCTACGGATTTTCAACATACCGGAAAATGAAGAACAAGGCAGTACGATGGTGGTGTTCGTGGAAAAGTTTCTCAGAGAGAAACTTAATATTCCGGACTCCCTTGAACTTAACATCGAAAGGGCGCATAGGGCTCTAGCGCCGAAACCTGCGGCTGGGGGAAAACCCAGATCGATTGTGATCAGATTTTTGCAGTACCGAACGAAGGAAGAAGTGTTGAGAAAGGCTTGGGAAAAGAAGGAAGTTTATGTTAACACCCAAAGGATTTACTTTGACCACGACTATCCAACTGCTATCCTTAATACTCGTAAGGAGTACAACGAGGCGAAGCGAGTGCTGAGGCAGAAGAAAATCCGGTTTCAGACACCTTACCCATCCAAGTTGCGGGTCTTTTATGAAGACGGGACGCGTCTATACCAGACGGCAAATGAGGCTACGAAGGACATGCGAGACCGAGGCTTCGAGGTACGCATGGTTCCGCCCCGGCAGGACCTGATGGAGCTGTTTGACGCTGAGCCGTGGCACATCGCAGGGAAGAAAAACACCGACTCCCGTGAACCTTCCACCGGACAAGCTGCCATCATATCCAAACTTCAGGCTTTCAGACGCTAACGCCATACAAAAAAGAACGGTGATTTTTTTTTTTTTTTTCTTTCTTCTTCTCCTATTATCAGTATTCTCTGTGTTTCCTTTTAGTTTAGTAGTTAAATGGAGGACCAAAACAAAATATGTATGGACACTTACTGCTTTAGGTTGTCATGGAGGGCCCTATTCTTGTGCCCAACTGAAAAGGATGTCCCTCCAAACCTTGACCATAACATTGGTCAGGTAAAGGATCATTTGTATACCTTTACAATGGAACCCAAAGTGTTGCAGGGTAAACATTTTCTCAGTTCTAATTGTTATAGTTCATATGTTATGTTATGTTTGACCAGAGAGGTTCGTAGCACCACCAATGTCTTAAATTACTTTTTCATACAAGTAAATGGTTACTGAAAAGCTAAAATTTGCATCTTTCAATGTTAACGGCATATTAAATCCAATTAAGCGTACAAAGATACTGACAAAAATGAGAAGAGAAAAAATAGATATCATATATTTACAAGAAACACATTTGAGTGACTTTGAACATTTGAAGCTAACTAAATACGGTTATACCAAATTATATTATTCTTCTTACAAAGGTAAACACAAAAGAGGGGTGGCAATATTGTTATCAAGCAAGGTGGTCTTCGAGCAGAGTTATGAATATAAAGACAAAGAAGGTCGTTTTATATTGGTCAAAGGTGCTTTGTGTGGTAAAATGCATACGTTACTCAATGTATATGCCCCACCAGGCAGTGATGCTTTGTTCTATACTAAAGTCATAGACTTGATTGCTAACCACTCCGAGGGAACTCTTATCTGTGGTGGCGATTTTAATATTCATTTACAGCCTGGATTAGACGTCTCAAATCAGAAAAGTAGTAATAAATCAATGAATACCAAATTGGGTAAATTAATGAAGAATATAGGATTAATAGACATCTGGAGGGAAATGCACCCAAGAGCAAGACAATATACCCACTTTTCAAATGTTCACTTGATATATACAAGGATAGACTATTTTTTTATTTTCAATAAAGATCGATCCAAAATTGTTGAAGTAGACATAGGCACAATAGACTTAAGTGATCATGCCCCAGTATATATGACAATAGACATGGCTGAAGAGCAAAGAAATACACTTTGGAGATTCAATGCTAATCTGCTGAATGACTCTCAATTTAAAAAGAGGATTTCAGAAGATGTCTTTAGATATATTAAAGAAAATGATAATGGTGAAACCTCTCCACCGATCCTTTGGGATGCAGCCAAAGCGGTTTTAAGGGGTAAAATAATCGCTTTAGCCTCTGCAAAAAAGAAACAAAGACAGAAAAAATTACAGGATTTACAGAACAATTTAAAACTCCTTGAAAATACTCACGCTCAGAATAGAAATCCACAATTATTACAAGAAATGAAAAGAATAAGAAATGAAATTAATGATTTAACTTCACAAGAAATAATGAAAAAAATGCTCTACACAAAGCAAAGATACTATGAGAGTGGTTCTAAATTTTCCAAAGTATTGGCTTGGAAACTTAAAAGGCAACAAGCAGATAGATCAATTTTCAAAATACGTGATAGCCAGAGTAACACCATAGTAACCAAACAAGATAAAATACAATCAACGTTTAAATCTTTCTATGAAAAATTATTTTCCAAAATGACTGAAGATAAAGAAGAAGAAATTAATTCCTTTCTACAAACCCTTAACCTTCCAGTAATGACCAAAGAACAAAATGACAAGCTTGGGGCAGAAATAACAACCGCAGAAGTACAAAATGCAATCAAAAGGCTAAAGAACAATAAGTCACCAGGAAGTGATGGGTTCACCTCGGAGTGGTATAAAGCCTTTAAGGAGGAGCTAACTCCCCTACTGACAACCACTTTTAATTGGGCACTTAAAGAAGCCCAGATGCCCCCAAGCTGGAGAGAAGCTATAATGTCATTAATACATAAAGAAGGTAAAGATAGACTTGAATGTGGATCATATAGACCCATCTCAATCCTCAATGTCGACTATCGCCTTTACACATCTATAATGTCTAAAAGAATGGAAAATATTCTACCAAATCTTATAAATAATGACCAAACAGGATTTATTAATAAACGTCAAACTCAAGATAATATAAGACGTACACTACATATAATGAGCTGTATACAAAAATATAAACAGAAAGCCATGATCATTAGTTTAGATGCTGAAAAGGCGTTTGATTCAGTTGACTGGTTTTATCTGTTCAAAGTTTTGAAAAAATTTCAGATAAGTGATTTGATAATAAACAATATCAAGGCCCTTTATAGTAAACCAACATCAAGAATAAAAATAAATGGTTATTTGACAGACCCATTATTACTGGAAAGAGGTGTAAGACAGGGATGTGCTTGGTCACCGCTTCTCTTTGCCTTATACCTGGAGCCATTGGCCCAACATATTAGACAATCAAAAACAATCAGTGGTATTACAATTGACAAATTGGAGCATAAAATCGCATGTTATGCTGATGATATAATTTTATTTTTAACCAACCCTGAAAAATCAGTACCAGAATTAATGATTTTCTTGGACAATATCGGCCCATTGTCTGGTTATAAATTAAATATTGATAAAACAGAAATAATTTCCTATTGGCACCCTACCGAGGATTTTAAAAAGAAATATCCATTCAAATGGCAAACAGACAATCTCAGATATTTAGGGGTAAACCTTCATAGGAATTTGTCAAAGATTTTGGAGATAAATTATAACCCCCTTTACTCAAAGGTGAAGAAAGATCTTGAAAAGTGGAATCTTATTCCATATCTTAGTCTAACCGCAAGGATTGAAACTATAAAAATGAATGTTTTACCCAGATTCCTTTATTTATTTCAAACTCTTCCAATATCAATTCCAAATCATCTTTTTGCTGAATGGAACAAAACAATCTCCAGGTTTATATGGCAAGGACACAAACCTCGTATTCGTTATAAAACACTACAATTGTCAAAAGAGAAAGGAGGCTGGGGCCTTCCTTGCCTTAAAAACTATTTCATTTCAGCTCAAATTAGAGCATTGCTCTACTGGTGTGATCCAGAATATGTAGCCAAATGGAAGGATATAGAATGCAATTCGATTACAGAAGTTCCTCCAGAAGCAGTACTAGCAGACAATAAGCGACTCGAAACAATTGATAATTAGGAAAATGCATGGATAAAATCTACCTTTGCAACTTGGAAAGAGCTGATAAAAACAAATAAATTACATAAAGAAATTAAAGTGTTGAGTTGGTTAGCTTATGATCAGAATTTCATGCCAAATCGTGATGACTCCAGATTTAAGACCTGGATAACAAAAGGCATAAAGACTTTTTTCCAAGTTGTAAAGAACAATCATCTGGAAAGCTTTGACACATTACAATGCAAATTTAATCTGGAGAAAAAAGATTTTTATAGGTACTTACAAATAAGAAATTATTTTAATAAGGAGATCAAGCAAGTCACAGAACAATATAATCCATTAATTGAACTTTTTATAAAAGCATATAAATCAGAAATAACAAGAGGGATAATATCAAAATTATACAAGTGTATTAATAATCTTAATATCCACTCAACAAAATATGTTAAAAACAAATGGGAAAAGGAAACAGGACTGGTTATAACAGATGAAGAATGGGAATACATATGTGCATCTCAGTGGAGATGTACACAATCGCATGTTTGGAAAGAATTTTGTTGGAAAAGTGTGTCACGTTATTTCTTAACACCATACCAAAGTGCACATTTTTCACAGGGAACCAGTCAGTGTTGGAGACATTGTGGTTGCCAAACAGCACATCATTATCATATATTTTGGGAATGCCCGAATCTTCAAAAATATTGGTGTGATATTAATAGTACTATAAAACAGATTTTTCAAATATACATCCCACTCGATTTTAAAACAATGTTCCTGGGTTGTAAAACTTCAATAATGCAAACAATAGATGGATATCTTCTGAGTATACTGTTGGCTGCTGGGAAAAAAGCAATTACAAAAAAGTGGATGGTAGGAATTGAACCAACTGTTCAGGAATGGGCCCAAATAGTAACAGATATTTACAAAATGGAGAAAATTACTTTTATAGTGAATTTAAAGATGGAGATTTTTTTTAAACACTGGAAAATATGGGAAAAATATGCCAAACTGTATATGCCTGATCTTATGTAGAATATCTGTACATAATTTTCATAAATACAAAAGATGTATATATACATATACATATATATATGTAAATATATATTTTTATTTTTACATTGAAATTATTTTTTACTTTTAAATTTTGATATTGTACAATGCTACAGTTAATGTTCATTCTCTGGATGTTCAAACGTTTTCTTATTTATATATGAAAATGGGATACAGGTAAAAAAAAAAAAAAAAAGTATTGTCTTGAAACTGTATTGCCATGGCCGTCTTTGTTTGAAGATTACTGCTCTAGTAATTGTATATGGCATATAAGATGTATCTTGTCTTGAAAACTAATAAAAATATAATTAAAAAAAAAAAAGTAATATATTTCACATGCTTGTTTAGGTAAGGTAAGCTTTTAACATCATGAGATTTTAACCATCTAAGAAGTGCAGCATGTGTAGGTCAAAGGACACAAGAAAGGGACTGTTGGATTGTGTGAAATGAGCATTTTGTTTTTGTCGTATCCATGGAGACTGTGCAAGAGGCTAGCTAAGGAGCTAGCTATGGACATCTGAGATGCTACTCAAGTAATACTTGTGCAATTCAATTAACCATTCAAGTTTTTGAGCTTTTGAAAATGTTAAAAGTTCTCAAAATGGTGCTTATAAACTGGAAGCTGAAACCCATGAAGAAATGCAATTCTATGTTTGCTGGACATGTTTCAGAAAAGTTACATTTATGTCAGTTTTTAATGAAAATGCAGACAATATGTAACTGTCTAATGTAATACATTTTTAATCAAATATTTTCTTATCTTTTAGATCTTGAGTTTTACCTTGTTAAGTCTGAAGTTCACATCCCGTGTCGACTCTTTTTTAAACTGCTTCTCCCAGTCGGCTTTCAAATAGATGGCGTTCACCAGCACTAACTTTGCTGCACTGTCCACGGCACCTCTGCCCAGCAGATCCTTAATTTTAATGAACAAAATACATTATTATTATAATTATAATTATTATAATTATTATTATTATTAGTTTATTTATTATTATTATTAGTTTATTTATTATTATTATTATTAGTTTATATTATTATTAATAATAATAATAATAATAATAATAATATTATTATTATTATTATTATTATTAGCAGTAGTAGTAGTAGTTTTATCATCACTGGTAATAAAAACATAATTATAGAAAACATTAAGGAGTACCCTGTGTCTGCTCCTCCACCCAGCGGTTCATTTGGATTCGTGCTTCCTCTGCTTTTTTGATGAAGTCCACAGTCTCTAGCTCTGCATTGTACAATTCTCTGGTCCCTTCAAGAAACTTCTAAAATGACAAATAAAATAAAATACTTTCTCAAACGTCCAGCACATTGCAGTAGCTTTGTAACTGCCAAATTCAACTATAGGAAGTTCTATAGCGTCAGTATGTTTGCCATTTGACTGTTGTAAAACTATGATTAATATTTACCACAGATATTACCCTGCCAAACTAAGTATAAGTAATAATAAACGCACATAATAATCATTTGGTTTAAATCCCACTACCTGCAGTTCATTGCTCTTGGGCAAGACACTTCCAGCTCCTGTGAATGGTTGATAATTGTTGGTGTCAGTAAGTAAGGTGAGATAAACACGTTACTGTAATACAATGAAATGACTAATTACAGAGCTCCTGTATCCACGTGACTAAATTTGACTTCATATTGGCTGTAGTGAATTATCGGTACTGAATGGCACCGAGTTCATTCATTACCGATCAAGCAGATTTCGCAATATCTGCAATATCTGGATATCTGATTTACTTTCACCTTTTTATATCATCAAAAAGGGTCCCTGGAGATGTTTGTGAAAAAACAGACTTTATTATAAAACCCTGTACATATACCGTTTGCAGATATTGACTGTTTAAACTATGTGAAATTTATAAAATGGTGAAAAGACGGTGTGCTCTGACTAAATGTGCAGATGTTGTAGTTTAGTAGCAGGCTAAAACACTCATGCAAATTTAATAAACACACAAAAAAACATTGATTTAACTTTAGTCTGAGTTCATTAAAGCCGCGCGCGGCTATGGTGGCCCTCGCCCCGGTTCGCAGGCCCCCCCGCGCAGCCGTTGGGGACCCACGACCACTCCGGCTCGCCACTCGCTCTTCCCGACAGCCGCCCAGGCCGCCAGCTCGTCTGCCGGAAAAATTATATTACGCACCTTTAAATATGCCCCTTTAAATATATTGTAGGAGTCAGGGCGCCCCTGCTGGTGAGCCATAAAAAATGCCACATGTCCAAAATATGTTTTTCTTGTAATCGTTCATAGAATTTCATTCCCAAATTTGCACAGACCCTCCATCAGGAATTTATATAATGCACCTTTAAATGGTTTTGAGGGAGTCCGTGCGCCCCTGCTGGCCAACCGTGAAAAATACCCCATGTCTGTAATATATTTATCTGCTTGGAATCATGCATAGAATTTATTCCCTGAGTTTGGTCCAGATCCGATAATGTACTTGTTTTATGTCTATGGTAGGGGGCGCTATAGTGTTCAGTTTTAATATAATTTATATAGTTTTATAATCAGGTTGAAATCAAACATTAGTGATTAAAATTTCAGTGCTATAGGACAAAGCATGTGTGTGTATTATATTTTAAAGTATTTTTTTGGGGAGTATTTGCGCCCCTGTTGGCCAACCGTGAAAATTACCCCATGTCTGTAATACATTTATTTGCTTGTAATCATTCATAGTATTTAATCCCTGAATTTGGTCCAGATCCGATAACGTTGACATTTTATGTCTATGCTAGGGGGCGCTATAGTGTTCACTTTTATTATATTTCATATTTCATTACATTCGGGCCGGGGTCACGCAGTTGTGATTTGAATTTGAGCTCTGTAGGCCAATGCCTGTGGCCGTGAGAGGGCGTCAAAAACACAGGAAATGAAGGTGTTTTTTGCCGGCGTGCTATGGGCAAACCGTAAAGAGTTAAGAAAAACCAATGCACACTTTTGTGAACCCATGTCTGTAGATGTGACATGTCAAATCTGAGCTCATTTGGACTAAACACGAGGGAGTTCATTCTTTTTTCACACACCCAAGTCAAAACGGCGCCGAAATTTTGATCCAATATGGCCGACTTCCTGTACGTCATAGGGCAGTGTTATGAATGACTTTTTTGTTTGTCTCCCTGAGCTCTATCACTGTTCCGAATTTCGTGAGCCTACCCCAAAATATGCTTTTCAGATGCCCATTCATTTGAAATTTTGCATTTTTCAAGGGGGCGCTGTCGAGTGGGGTCACTTTGGTCATTGTCGCGATGCCCATTTTATCAAATTTTTCGCCGGACCGGTCGATCTGATACCCCCATGTGGGACTTTTCGTCGATGTTCAGGGGGTCAAAAATGCAATTTAAGGTGGGGAAATAGAATAATAATAATAAGAAACCGAGCAAGAACAATACCCCTCGCCATTGACTTTGTCACTGGCGAGGGCCAATTACATTACTACATTACTAATCACTTAGGCTGTGTGACTTTAGTAGAGCTCTGCTAAGTGGTGTTCCCATTCCCCCAGCCCTCACGTCCTCCTCCGTCTCCACTCCTCCATTTGGCTCTTTAGTCCCTGTTCCATGGAGTTTATTAAAATAACAATTTACGCTTACCGGAAGACGTTTGTAGACAGGCAGATGACGACTTCCGATGTCGTTCCCGACACTGTTGATGTGATAAAACCATGGACTCAGCAGCAGCGGTGTTCACAACCTGCCAAAGCTTTCCATGGGGGTCGTGACTCTACAGGCAGCTGTTGATCTTTCGAACATTACGGAACATTACGGAACATTACGGACACTTTTTAAAAATTAAGTTAGACAAATTATAATGCACAAATGAATAGGCAATTTCTAAAAGGAGAAAAGAAAGAATACAGTGACATCTAGATGAAGAAACCTGCTCACATCTCCTGGGAGCGCGCGTGGACAGCTCCGGGGTATCCGTGTCACGTGACCAAATCAAACGCGATTAACCGCCTGTGTTTTAATAAACGTCAATGCTTCTACAAATATAAAGTGTTCAGAGGTGCCTAAATAAATAAATGCTCAGGCTTAAACATTTTCGGTCGATAGGCTAATTGTATTCCCAATTCTCTTCTTTAAGAGATTTTGCTGCATTTGTCCTGATTTGAATTCATTCAGTCAGATAATAGTGTTATCTGCAGCAATGTGCTAAAATAGCTAAATATTTACTACTACTTTTTTTTTTTTTTTTGTAGAATTGTTTAATTTTATTAATATGCATTTTACTGCTTAAATAAAGTTAGTAAAAAAAAATTAAGAAGTCAACTGAATCAATCAAAATTTTTCAAAATCCCTACATTTCATCCTTTAATTGACCTAAAAATCTCTGCAAAATACTTTTACTTTTTACTCTATACGTACCTTTTTAAACAGGTACTTTAATACTTTAATTTAAGTAGATTTTTTTCAAGTGATACTTTTACTTGAGTAACTTTTTACCTTTGTATCTGTACTTTTACTTAAGTAACAAAATTGAGTAATGTACCACAGGATGGTGGCGCTGGTGGAGGAGAGAGAGGAAGAAATCAAATCTCTACATTCAGATCTGCACAAAAGGACAGTGACATCGCAGGTCAGTGAATCACAGCAAATTCTAGTCTAAGACATTTTGTACTTTGTCCTGCTGTTGATCCTTTAATTTGGATAGATAGATGAATAGATAGACTGATAGAGGGATGGATAGAGAGATAAGATGGAGAAATAAAACTGAGACATGTGGAAAGATAGACAGCTAGACGGGGCAGGTAAAATGAATATTGTTCAGCTGGAGATTTTTATTGTAATACAGCATGGTCTTGGGTCTAGTCAGTAGCTCAGGTTCCATATTTGGGAATTTAACTTTGGCAAAGTACAACGTAAACAATGGGGAAAAACTCACATTCTGTAATCTGAAAACTACCGGTTGACCTCTAATCCCTAGTCCTGAGTGATGTGAAGGGTCTTTTCCTTCTCAGCAGCATTTCTAAACATTTGTCAGATCTGTAAAACACGGTCTTCTTGGCTCTAGCCAGTAACGTAAATTATCAGGTTCCATATTTGGGAATTTAACTTGATGATATTTCATGGCAAAGTACAATGTAATTACGGTAATAGGAAAAAACTCACATGCTAGAATCTGAAATGTACCAAATGGTGATTTTCAGTTTCTAGAATACGACATACTCATTCTACCAAAATGGGGGCAAAGGCCAGATTTCACTATTGATTACATAGTACTTAGTTATTATGAAATAACCAAAAGGTAAAATCACATATGTTGAACCTGATCATTTCTATTATTGACTAGACCCATGAGCAAAGAACTCCAATTTAACAATATCAAATTTAGCTGCGCCCCATCTGTATTAAAGGTGCATTGTGTAACTTTTTGGTTTGGGGGTCTTGTTTCTATGGAGATGTCATTGCTCTGCATGGAATGTTCCATAATATTACGTTAAACAGCTCTATCTTACATTTATTTAATTACAGGTGGTTTTATAGCTCAAAAATACCTAGAAAAACAGGCATTCTGACTGTGAGCGGGGTCGCCTCTCCACAGAACTGACCTGTAACTTGGTTTGGTTTGGTCTCCATGAAGACAGAAAGGTTTAATACCATACTGTGAAACATTCCAAACAATGCAATAACCTCTCCATGGAGAAAAGCATTTGACGGACCTTCCACCAGAAAAGTTACACAATGCACCTTTAAACATAATTGGCTTATGGAGTGTTGTTATGTCATCTGAAAGTCAGCAATTGTCCCTTCATCCCTTGACCTCAGTGATGTAAAAGGCCTTTCTCAGCAGCTTTTCCAAACATTATAAACAACGCTATGGATCCACACAAAAACATTTTCTGAACATTTGTCAGATTTGCGCTCTGAGCTTCGAGCCGAGGAGCAGAAACTGAAGGAAAAGGAGCAGG
The DNA here is from genome assembly GCA_029959045.1 of Taenioides sp. WSHXM2023. Classification (NCBI taxonomy): domain Eukaryota; kingdom Metazoa; phylum Chordata; class Actinopteri; order Gobiiformes; family Gobiidae; genus Taenioides; species Taenioides sp. WSHXM2023. The sequence continues at coordinate 5,863,364 of CM057105.1, forward strand.
AACGGCGTGACCTGGAGGAGACTGTCGACGTCTTGAGGAAAGAGCTGGACAAAACGCAACAGGCACGAAAAGACGCCAGCATTAAGGTACGGAGCCGCCATTTTGGAAAATAACATTTCATTTTATTTTTTTGAAGGAAATTATAATTGTAATTGAGTACATTTTTAGCCATGTAACTACACTTTTACTTGAGTACAGATTTTAAGTACTCTTTCTACCACTATATTTTTGCACGCCCTACTGTTCAGTTTTTTATTTGTAAAAAAAAAAAGTTTAAAATATCAAATTTCATTCCACTTCATGATTGTGTCCCACTTGGTGTTGATTCTTCATAAAAAATTCCAATTTTATCTTTGATTGAAGCCTGAAATGTGGCAAAAGGTCAAAAAGTTCTAGGGGGGCTTTTGCAAGGCACTGTATATAATATTTGTGTTAAACATGTGTGAATGAAAAAAAAACAACTCTAGGTATGTTTGTGATGAGGGAATCACATTGTAACTCTAGTGAAGGTGTATGGTCCTTTAAATATATGGAAAGGTAAATGTTATATTGTTGTATTATTAGGCGTCATCCTTGGAGCAGCAGAAGAGTCAGTTGGAGCTGAAACTGAAACAGAAGGAGGATGAACTGAACAAACACTCGGCCATGATCGCCATGATCCACAGCCTGAGCAGCGGCAAAATGAAGAACGACTCCAACGCGTCGATATGACAACACTCTTTTTAACAAAACTATATTGTCTTCAAATTTTACATTTTTAGCTTAATAAAATGTGTAATGAATTACATCTTGCTTTTAAAAATAGATAAATGCCTTTGTAGATTTTATGATACTTTACGTCTTTCTTTCTTTCTAAGCCTAAATTAAAGTGTGACTAAAATATCCACAAATTGTGTGTGTGTATTCATACAAACAAATCATTGTGTTTATTTCCCCACTTCAATTGACTGAATTATTGTTCTGAGCAGAATCTCCCAGCGAACAGGACTGTGTCTGTGAGGATGTGTTTGATGAAGAAAATGAAAGGATGATCCGCGTTGAAAGTGGCTCGTGGAGGATGACTAAAAGATGGAAATAATCCAAAAGTAACTAACGCCACTGTAGCAGCCGCCGCCTCTGTTCCTGCTTCATCCACATCAACAACAGCTCTGTGGACGACCCGGGACAGCATCAGGTCTTTGGCAGGTGACATTCCTACAGAGATCAATAAAACAACGTCATGAATGCTCAAAACATGTTTTTTCATACAATAACACATAAAAGTGTATTTGATCAAGAAACAATACATTATTTTTATTGCACTGAAATTTATTTTGTCACTTAAAACTACAACTCCCTATTTCAAGAAAATATCCGGAGGCCAGTATTTCAACACAGAGTTCAGATCAAAATGATCAAGATTTCCAAATCCCTGGATTCTGATCCATGGATCCCATTTGAAATTTCCCCACTGTGGGACGAATAAAGGATTATCTTATCTTATTTCCATCCGGATATTTACACATTTTGCTGGACTGGATCAAAATGATCCTGATCCTGATGGATATTTCCAAAATCATCCCTTCCATCAAGGGATCAAGGACAGGAAACAGGAATCGATGCGGAGCATTTCACTGAAATAAAGAGGATCTCGGTGGATTTGTATTACTAATGGTACAAATACCATTCATTTTAAGTCTAGCTGGTTAAAATCAGTTATTATGTTATGTTGTTTAACTCATTTCCACAGAACTGTACAAGAAATGTGCAACACTAAATTAACTATTTAATCTTGAATCTGTTATGAAATCAGAAAAATCAGCCACTCTTTAGGTTAGTAATGGGCCTCCTCACCAGAGAAGTCACATTTGAGGTGGTCAAATGCGTCCTCCATGCCCATGTTCTTCAGGACCTCATTCAGCTCGTAGTTCTGCTCAATCTTGAAACGAGGAAGTCTCAGATCCACCTGGTACAGGGTCATTTTGTCTCGGCGCGTCCACTCCACAAAGGACTCGTAGGTCAGCCGCTGCTCCAGCTGAACACACAGGTTTAGTCAGTGATGGAAAAGCATTTTTAGAGTTACTGCTACTAGGGCTGTTTAACCAAGGCTAAAATTATAATAGTAGATAAATAGTGTTCTTTGGGATCTCAAGACTCAGTGCTACTTTCTATACAAAGTGTTTGCACAGAAACTGATAAAGCAGTATTTCAGTTTTCTGCACAGACATCCTGGAATAATTTACAAAAGGACTGGAAACTAACACAACTGATCCCAATAGATCAGTTCAAATTCATGCTAAAAGGTTTGGAATTGAGACCTACAGTTTGTAATAGTTTTTAACTAACAAATTGTTGTAATTGTCTAAATGTTTGCGTATATACAGTTTGATCTCTGCAGTGTCTTGGCCAGGACTCCCTTGAAAAAGAGAATCTCCAGTGATGGGAAGAATACTTTGAAAATGTATTTAGTTACAGAATACTGAATACCTGCATTAAAATGTATTTTGTAACGTATTCTGATACATGGGCCATCAGAGTACTGTATTCTGAATACATTGTACATAAGTTCATTTGAAGTGCATTTCAATCTAAATTACATGATCAAATGTCGTAATGTATTCCTTTGATTTTAGAAAAGTAACTCTATTCTGAATACCACCAAAATCAAAAATAGTATTCAGAATATGTATTCTCAGTACAGGTTTTTAGTTACTTCCCAACACTGGTAATCTCAATAGGATTTTCCTGTTAAATAAAGGTTAAATAAAAATATAATAGCAGCTGTAGTAGTAGCTGTAGTAATAGTAGCAGTAGCAGCAGTTGTTGTAGTCGTTTGTGAAGAACTACTTACCTTCTCCAGACCTGTAGTACTGTCTTCTATGTCATTAGGTAAAAAGATGAGCATGCTGAGCTCACCTGTATAAAACAGCTCTATCACCTGTACAAGAGCATATTTGATCATTACAGTCTCATTGTTTAGTTCTTTGTATATTGTACTGTAGGTTTACTTGCCTGGCAGCTGATTTCTCTAATTTTTCTTAACCTGAATTCCTCTGACTGGTGCATCATCTTTATTGTCTGAGTTTGATGCTGTAAATGTGAGAAATACAAAAGAAATATTCAAGGCTACATATTACCACATTTACACAACATCATAACTTTTTCACAAATGATGAGCTAACTCAGTGTTTCCCAATGAATGATGGAAAGATGAATTATGATGAAATGATGGAAAGACGGAATATTTCAATAAAAATATATTTCACATGCTTGTTTAGGTAAGGTAAGCTTTTAACATCATGAGATTTTAACCATCTAAGAAGTGCAGCATGTGTAGGTCAAAGGACACAAGAAAGGGACTGTTGGATTGTGTGAAATGAGCTGTTTGTTTTTGTCGTATCCATGGAGACTGTGCAAGAGGCTAGCTAAGGAGCTAGCTATGGACATCTGAGATGCTACTCAAGTAATACTTGTGTAATTCAATTAACCATTCAAGTTTTTGAGCTTTTGAAAACGTTAAAAGTTCTCAAAATGGTGCTTATAAACTGGAAGCTAAAACCCATGAAGAGATGCAATTCTATGTTTGCTGGACATGTTTCAGAAAAGTTACATTTATGTCAGTTTTTAATGAAAATGCAGACAATATGTAACTGTCTAATGTAATACATTTTTAATCAAATATTTTCTTATCTTTTATATCTTGAGTTTTACCTTGTTAAGTCTGAAGTTCACATCCCGTGTCGACTCTTTTTTAAACTGCTTCTCCCAGTCGGCTTTCAAATAGATGGCGTTCACCAGCACTAACTTTGTTGCACTGTCCACGGCACCTCTGCCCAGCAGATCCTTAATTTTACCTGAGAACAAAACATATTATTATTATTAGTTTATTTATTATTATTATTATTATTATTATTATTATTATTATTATTAATAATATTAATACTACTACTACTACTAATAATAATAATAATAATAATAATAATAATAATAATAATAATAATAATATTATTATTATTATTAGCAGTAGTAGTAGTAGTTTTATCATCACTGGTAATAAAAACATAATTATAGAAAACATTAAGGAGTACCCTGTGTCTGCTCCTCCACCCAGCGGTTCATTTGGATTCGTGCTTCCTCTGCTTTTTTGATGAAGTCCACAGTCTCTAGCTCTGCATTGTACAATTCTCTGGTCCCTTCAAGAAACTTCTAAAATGACAAATAAAATAAAATATTTTCTCAAACGTCCAGCACATTGCAGTAGCTTTGTAACTGCCAAATTCAACTATAGGAAGTTCTATAGCCTCAGTATGTTTGCCATTTGACTGTTGTAAAACTATGATTAATATTTACCGCAGATATTACCCTGCCAAACTAAGTATAAGTAATAATAAACGCACATAATAATCATTTGGTTTAAATCCCACTACCTGCAGTTCCTTGCTCTTGGGCAAGACACTTCCAGCTCCTGTGAATGGTTGATAATTGTTGGTGTCAGTAAGTAAGGTGAGATAAACACGTTACTGTAATACAATGAAATGACTAATTACAGAGCTCCTGTATCCACGTGACTAAATTTGACTTCATATTGGCTGTAGTGAATTATCGGTACTGAATGGCACCGAGTTCATTCATTACCGATCAAGCAGATTTCGCAATATCTGCAATATCTGGATATCTGATTTACTTTCACCTTTTTATATCATCAAAAAGGGTCCCTGGAGATGTTTGTGAAAAAACAAGACTTTATTATAAAACCCTGTACATATACCGTTTGCAGATATTGACTGTTTAAACTATGTGAAATTTATAAAATGGTGAAAAGACGGTGTGCTCTGACTAAATGTGCAGATGTTGTCGTTTAGTAGCAGGCTGAAACACTCATGCAAATGTAATAAACACACAAAAAAACATTGATTTAACTTTAGTCTGAGTTCAGCATTTTAGCAAAAAGCATTTGGGATTGTTTCTCTTCAAACTACTCTCTCTGCCTAATTAATAGACTATAATGCCAATCGACAATACACAAACTTACAGCTTTTGAATTGTTATGAGACAATTGTTGAATCTTTCAAATAAAACCAAATTTAATAGAACAATAGCAATGTAAAAATACAGTGGTTGGCTGCTTTTGTGGCTACCTGACTCACACAGTGAGCAGTTTTTGAAACTTTTTGTTTTTTTGAGTTTTTAACATCATATCATGGGATTTTAACCCACTAAGAAGTTCAGCATGTGCAGTTCAAAGGACACAAGTGAGGGACTGTTGGATTGTGTGAAATTAACTGTTTTTCCCATTTCCATGGAAACTAGCTAAGAAACTAGCTATGGACATTTGAGATACTACAGGCTTTTTATATCGTATGTGGCTGCAAATGCGACAGAAGACCTTTCAGAGGAAATACTTTGAGGGAATGAACACAAGAGACTGTTGGGATTGTGTTTTTCCTGTATCCATGGAGATTGTGCAAAAGGCTAGTTAAGGAGCTAGCTATGGATATTAGAGATGCTACAGACTTTTTACACAATATGAGGCAACAAATGTGGCAGAAGACCTTCCAGGAGAAACACTTTAGCGTTTCTTACTGGAGTAAGAGTGAGGCCTTTCCTGTTGTGTTCATCTGGCTCCCCCTGAACACTGTTGTAACAACTTCTGGAGCTAGTGTTCAATGAAGACAATATAGACATACCTTTATAAACTTGCAGGACTGTTCTCCGTACAGTCTGTTGGCAATACTGACGGCATATGATGAATATTTTTTGTTTAACTCTTTCAGCAGTGCAGCAAAACTGGAATGGACATCTTTACAATCTTTAGTTTTCAGGCACTGTGGGTGGACAGGAAATGGACAAATTAATGATAAGGACAGCGAAAAGCTTAAATACATTTTTCTCAAAGGACGGAAATATGAAATGAAATCTCCTTCATACACTACAACATTTTCAACACAAGAAATAAACATATTCATAGCATTTCTAAAAAAAAAAAGGCCATTCACAGTGGCGAAACCTGCTCAAATGCGTGTCTAGTTTTAATACTAATTTTAGTGAAAATAAATATGAGGTAAATTGTCACATTTTTATATAGCGCTTTTCTATCTTCAAGGCGCTCAAAGTGCTTTTTTAAGGAACCACACACCCATTCACACACCTGTGTATGCAGACACTAGGGGTGAGGCAAGTGTCTTGCCCAAGGACAAAACAACAGCATTCATCTGTAGGAGCTGGAATCACACCACCAACCTATGGGTCAGTGGATCAGACTGCTCAACCAATGATGTTTATGTCGAGAACCTTTGGATGAGTGGACAAACGCTCACATTGATGTGATGCTTACAAACAGACGTACTTCAGTCTATTTTAGCATCAATACGGACGATTTAGTTTGTGAAAAACATGCAGAAGGTGAGCGCTCTGTGCATTTGTGGAGAGGGAAGATGTCTGTGCTGTTGTGACATTTCGACCAATCAGATCTGAATAGTCGTTATGACGTTCCTCGTTTTCCAATCACTTTCAGCGAGTGCCGTCCCAGATTGATCATGTGTAGAACTCAAGTCAGGGTGCTACACATATCAGTCTAGCGTGAGCCAGGTTATTAAGTCGTACCTCTCTCATCTGATCTGCTGTCCTGCCTTTGGCCCCAAGTAGCACCATGGAGAGTGCTGCAGAGACACTGAGAGGAGAGAAGGAGACATTGGAGCTTTTGTTTTGTTTTCCCAAAGATCTGAACAGGTCCAGAGTAAAACTGATGTTGGCTTTGGACAGGCTCTCAGACCCACTTGTGTCTGCTGCAAAGGGAATGAAAGAAACAATACATAATGCAGCTTATGAATAACATGATTGTGAGAAATACACTGAAACAGGAAATGCTCCTTTTAAGACCACATTTAGCATCACTTGTTGTCCGGCAAATCCAAAAGGTGGTTCAGTCATAAGAGGTTAAAAAGTCCTTATTTCTTTTTGTATGAGGTTGGAAAGATTGTCACTTAACAACTCCTTTAGGATACATGGAAGAAATAGGATACGACACAATTCTCCTCCGCTGCTCCTCCTCCCGTGAACACGTCATCTTCAGAGATCTCCACTGGCTCCCCATCCCCCACTTCCTCCTCACCACTGTGTACAAGTCCCTCCATAACCTGGCCCTCACCTACCTCTCTGAGCTCCTCTGCCACCACACCCCCACCCGTGCCCTGCGATCAGCTGACCTGTTTCTTTCATTTGTGTTTTGTCTGTTTTGGAATGTGTGAAGCATCTTTATGAAAAGTGCTATACAAATGTTATCTACTATTATCATTATTAAAGTGAACAGGAAAAATGAAAATATAAATGTTGTAATAGTGCTCTCAACAATCAAATGAAACCTCCTCATCCAGATTTGAAGTTTTACTCTATATAAAATACAACAAGAAACCTCCCCACTGAATCAGGCTGTGAGATAATCCAGGACATCCTCTGCTCAGACGCACTGTTGTTGCCAAATTATTGTTTTCTGTTAGGCTATAGTCAAAAGTAAGAGAACATTACTTCTGGATAATATTAATTAAATTACTTGTCATTGCAGATTTACTCAATGAGAAGCAGGGAGAGCAACCAAAACGTGTAGGCTACTTTTATTTCAAACAGAGTATTCAAGTAGGATTAAAACTGTCTGAAAGTGTCTGAAAAACTACTCCAAGAAGTAAAATATTTAAGTTACTGAGTAGACAAGAGTAGAGACCCACCTTCTGTCGTTAAAGGGCTGTCTACAGCTGTGCATTGTCCAGAGGGAGTTTTGTCCGCTCCCTCGCAGCTCTTCGCCTGTCCCATTAGTTACAAGTTTGACTCAAAAAGCAACAGTGTGTGCAGATGTTGTCTTCACGTACTTTTAGTTGAAACTGTGTCGAGGACAAGTCGCTTCTGTCTGTGACAAATCTCAGGGATGATGCCAACTTCTTATCTCACCACGCCCATTTTACCAGGGGGTGGTGTTCAAATAACTGAATTTCCCAGTTGCCAGGAATGATTGACTTCTGGACCACTTGGGAGAAATCCACGTCAGTAGAGCTCCGTTAAGTGGTGTTCTCATTCCCCCAGCCCTCACGTCCTCCTCCGTCTCCACTCCTCCATTTGGCTCTTTAGTCTCTGTTCCATGGAGTTTATTAAAATAACAATTTACTCTTACCGGAAGACGTTTGTAGACAGGCAGATGACGACTTCCGATGTCGTTCCCGACACTGTTGATGTGATAAAACCATGGACTCAGCAGCAGCGGTGTTCACAACCTGCCAAAGCTTTCCATGGGGGTCGTGACTCTACAGGCAGCTGTTGATCTTTCGAACATTACGGAACATTACGGACACTTTTTAAAAATTAAGTTAGACAAATTATAATGCACAAATGAATAGGCAATTTCTAAAAGGAGAAAAGAAAGAATACAGTGACATCTAGATGAAGAAACCTGCTCACATCTCCTGGGAGCGCGCGTGGACAGCTCCGGGGTATCCGTGTCACGTGACCAAATCAAACGCGATTAACCGCCTGTGTTTTAATAAACGTCAATGCTTCTACAAATATAAAGTGTTCAGAGGTGCCTAAATAAATAAATGCTCAGGCTTAAACATTTTCGGACGATAGGCTAATTGTATTCCCAATTCCCTTCTTTAAGAGATTTTGCTGCATTTGTCCTGATTTGAATTCATTCAGTCAGATAATAGTGTTATCTGCAGCAATGTGGCTAAAATAGCAAAATATTGGTCACCTCGGAACTCAGAATTGCGCCCAATGCACTGAAATTTCATTTTTTACAAACTTCATTTAAGTAGTAAAATTAATTCTAATAAAATAAAAATCATTACACAAAAAAGAAGTAAATATTTTGCTGTTTTAGCTTTCGTTGACCATGTAGTAGATTTTGACATCTGTGTCAATACAATAATATATATATTTAAAACATATAATTTTCCCCAACAAATAACCTAGTCTATCTTCCACAACATAGAAGTCTGTTCTACACATGGATCTGTGGCTCTACAACGTTACACCAATACCGGAAGTTGAACACGCGCTGCCTGTTACCATGGTTACGCTCCCAAATACAGTGGAGCACTTTTGGATGAATAAACGCTTTTGAGAATAAATATAGACGGCTATAATTGTCAAGATGAGTCTGTCAAACACTCGCACAATCCTCCGTAAAGATACTGCGAGCAAATTTGTGAGCCGGGAGCGCACGTATGACTACCTGTATGGTAAGGCGAGTTAACCTAGCCTACTTTAGCCACTTTGACTGTGTGTGTGACAGACCCTGGTCAGCTCAGATCTTTCCATACAGACCCAGTTTACACCGTCTCATCAGAAGTGGACCATATCAGGACCAGCTTGAAAGCTTACACATCCAAGGACAGAGTGGTACATTCTTTTTACTTGTTGGTTTGATTTTTAAACTATAGATTGTAGGTTAAAGCAATGTAGGCCTATAGACACAGTTTATATTAATCTTTTCATCTGGCCAACTGTTAATGACCAATTTACATTGTAATAGGCTCTAATAGTGTACTTTTTTTACACAGTTGAAAATCCCAGAGTATGGATCTATGTTCAGTCATCTTCCTCACTATCCGAGATTCAAACTTCAATTGGACCCTACAGACCCCGTACCAGCCTCTATAGACCGCCGATGGAGAGGTCAGGCAGAGCAATACAAAGAGGCACTGCATCAACTGGCTGGGTAACTGTGTCTGGTGTTGTTCTTGTTTGATTTCTTTTAGACTGTCATTGCAACAATTAATATGACTTCTATTGCAGTGTTAGAAGTGCCTCATCATGGCTGCATAAAGAGGAAGGTAATGTGACTGGATCTGATCGCTGGAAGTATTTCTCACGGTAGGCCTTTTTGCTCAATATCATATATATCTTGAACATGAAATCTAACTTTTGTACTTGTTTTTATCCAGCCCTTTGATTCCATTTGGACAGCAACTGCCCCCAGATGTGATCTTTGCGTTGCCAAAGTATGTTTTGTGGATATTTTGATGTCTTGCTTTATCCATGTTTAATCATTCCTATACTTGTTCACAGAGAAGAGTTTGTGTCCAGTCTGGACCAAAAGCCTATACAGCAGCCCACACATTTTACTGTGGCAGTCCAGACTGACTACAGAGAGAGTGAGACACAGACAGATCCTTACAGTCCACAATATATTATCGAACCTGGCACAACGCCCTCTGAACTCCTGACCCTGGCATCTCTGACTTGGGGTATGAAATTATAACATTATTGAAAGCTGAACATTGAATCTAGTGTCAAGATTTGAAAAGTGCAATTATCAACATATACACATGTAAACAGTTTATCCCACTTTAGATAGTGGTTCCTAAGTTATACATAATATTGCCTAGAGAAGAAAAAGAGTCCTCAAAGACTATATTTCATTTTTATGTTGCGCTAAAGTCTCTTGATATTTGACTCCCTCAGGTCATGGACTGCCTGCAGGTTTGGCAGAGGTAGAAATGATAGAGCGTGCTCGAGCCAAAAGAGCATGGGAGGCCACTCTCCCTCCTCTGGATGACCTCAGTCAGCTGGACAAGAGGAGACGCATGATGGAGGAGATGGAGGCCAGGGAGTGGGCTTTCAGAGAGGGACAAATCCAGAAGTGGGTATCACTGCTTTCAACGAGTCACAAATGGACAAAAGGGACTCACCAAAACATAACAGATGTAGTTAAATACAACCTCATTGCAGTCTGTTTTATATGAACACTAGGAGGCAGCCTACAGTAAAACAATACAACTTGTGCCTGACTGACTGGCTAGTAGCTAATAATATAATTTTTGCCTTTCTTGAAAACAAACTTCCTATTTATTTATTTATTTATTCATCTATCTCTCTTTTCGGTTTTGCAACGGATGGTGTTCAGGCTAAAAGAGGCCCGTCTAGAGGTGCTGACAGACCTCCTGAGAAAAAGAGATGAGATTCAGCAGAATTATACACATGACAGATTGAAGCAGATCAATCATAAGCTACAGAAAGAGAAGGAGACCAAAATTAATAAGATCAACAATGACTATTTCCGGGGTAAGGAACAATTTTTTTTTTTTATGTGAGAGACATTTAAAGGTGCACTGTGTAACTTTTTTTGTGGATGGTCCGCCAACTGCTTGTCTCCATGGAACTGTTTTTGTTTTGCTTGGAATATTCCAAAGTAAAGCATTAAAGTCATCTATCTCCATGAAAATATAATTATTATTATTATTATTATTATTATTATTATTATTATTATTATTATGCATCAGTTTTATATAGCGCTTTTCTGGACACTCAAAGACGCTTTACAGATCATTATTCATTCACTCCACACTCAGTGGTGATAAGCTACTACTGTAGCCACAGCAGACTGACGGAAGCGAGGCTGCCAATCTGCGCCATTGGCCCCTCCGACCACCACCATCACTCATGCACACACCACTATCATACTAGGCAATGTGTGTGAAGTGCCTTACCTAAGGACACAACGAAGCGCCCAACTGTGGCACCTGATTTTCCCAGTGGTCTCCCATCCAAGTACTAACCAGGCCCAGCCTTGCTGAGCTTCTGAGATCTGACGGGATCTGGCTTTGACAAGCCGGTATGGTCACATGATGTGCAGAAACGAAACTAGGCCAAGGTAAAAGTCAGATCTGTGGTGAGGCATCTCATTGTATCATAAGAATGCCTGTCTTTCATGATATTTTTAAGCAATAAAAACACCTGTAATGGAATAAATGCAAAATATACACGATTAATACAGTACTGTGGAACACTTCAGGCAAACAATCACATCCCCGTGGAGACAGGTGGTGGACCCTCTCCCAGAAAAGTTACACAATGCACCTTTACCTATGCTTTACCTTTTGTTTCACAACAGCAATGAGAAAACTGGACGCCAGACATAGCATAGCAATGGACAAACTAACACATGCATTAAACTTCAAAGATTATTCAGATCTTTCCTCGCACACACGCCCAGCTGTAAGACGAAAGCACGACGCAGACAAGAACTGCTACTTTGACATCGAAGGTCAGAATAAAACCATAATGATTTTTTTCTAGAAATTATGTATGTTACAATGTTAAGATAATGTTTTAAAGACTTGACAGAACTGGAAACTGGACTCTCTGCTTCTTCATTGAAATCATCCGTGAAAAATGCACAGCAACCCATTAGGAGTAAGATCAAAAACTCTAGTCAGAGAGCAAAAGAGCTGTATGAGCAGTACAGGGTAACTCACAAAAATATCCAAATTAAGCATATTTTGTGTGGTGTATGTATACCAAATATTAAATACCAAACACCGTCTGTTTAGGCCCTACGGAGAAGAGACACGTCAGAAGCTCCACTGAAATGCCTTGTTAAGATTGAGAAGCCCTCTCCTCCGCCAGTCACTCCTGAATTAGAACAACCACCAGAAGTAAGATCATGCTAAACAGATACTAACATTGTTAAAGGTCCTATATTACACAAAATTGACTCTTGTGAGCTTTAAGCCATGATATAATGTTGTTACCTCCTCAAAAACACACCTGGAGTTGTGTTTTGTTTTAATCACATGTTTCAGTAACTCTTTATTTTTAGTCTGTCTACATCTCCAAACCTCAAAATGCTCTGTTCCAAGCTGTGATGTTATGAAATAGTAGTTTTCAAGTTAACAGCCAAATTTAACTTTTAGTTCCAAATGATTCTAGTGAAGGTGTATGGAGCACTTCCTGTATTACCACATGACATCACAGAGTGGAACAAAGTATTTTCTGTTTGAGAGAAGAACACAGCCTAAATAAGCAGGATTTGTGTGTTAAACATGTGAGAATGAAACACAACACTAGTCCAGGTATGTTTATGATGAGGATTAGGAGAACATGAGGACAACATTATAACATAGATCAGAAAATGTCATAATATGGGCCATTTAAAGACACACTAAATATATTTATTAACTTCATTAAGGGGGAAGAAGAAAGAGAAATTGCCATCATCAACTTGCAGAAGTTACTGAGAGGAAGAGCCATTCAATATGAGGTTTGGTCATATTCGCAAGTATTAATTTGGCTCTGCATGTTGGTTATATTTTCCGCATATTTAATTATGGAATCTGTTTTGATGCAGCTAATTAAAGGTAAACAAAACCACCTAGACCTCATCAGAGAACTAAGAAGCGTCCATGCTCTTCAGAGTGAAGAACAGACGCTACAGAAAGCAGAAAAAGAGCGAATATTGAACCTCAAACGGGAGAGAGATCAACAGAGCCGCAGGGTAAAACTACATCTGACCAGTGTTGGGAAGTAACAGAACACATGTACCGAAAATACATATTCTGAATACTTTTTTTAATTTTAAGTACCTGTATTCTGGTACAGTTATTCTTTCATTTGGTGTTGTTCAGAATACAGTTACTTTCAGTGGTGGAAGTACCACTGGAAGCACAAAAGTAAAACTACAATACTTAGGTACAATTTTTAGGTATCTGTACTTTACTTAAGTACATTTTACAGTGATACTTTTTACTTTTACTACATTTGAGACCAGGTATCTATACTTTCTACTCCACTACATTTTAGATCTGGACTAAAACGTAAAAAGTAAATGTCCCAACTTTGAACAAACCAAATAATGCAACTCGGTGTAAAAGTATTCAGAGTATTCAAAACACAGTACTCTGATATATATATATATATATACAATACAAAATATACTTTAATTTGGGTATTCAGTATTCTGTAACTAAGTACATTTTCAAAGTATTATTCCCATCACTGCATCTCACATTACGGTAAACTCCCAAGTGAAATACAAAACTCTTCACACATTTCCTTAGACTGACAAGATGGAAGCACTGCAGGCCAGAGGTGTGGACACAGAGCTTGAATACATGTTTGACACTTTATCCAAAGAGCTGATCAGACTGCAGGAGGAACGAAGGATCCATGCCTTCACTCTCCTCGCTGAGAGAGACCGCCGCGTGCGAGAAGCGGAGGAGAGTGGGCGGAGACAGGTTGAAGAACGCAGAAGAGAAGAAGAAGACAGCATTTTCAGACAAGTCAGTGTCAAAAGTTCACCCATGATTTGTGTTTATTTTACTATGTCACGGACTGCATTCACACTTGCACACACACATAGGCAGGGGAGTCGACAAAGGGGTTTGTTGTCCAATGCCCCAGAGTCTTAGGGGCCCAGAATTGGAACCTCTGCCTATTCATTTATATTAGAGGCGGGCCCATGTGAGTATTCCTGCCCAGGGCCCCCAGATTTCTGTCAGTGAGCCTGTACATAGGCCTGCCAACAAATTTTGAAGAAAAGAAAGAAAAAGACGATATGTGATATTATTGAAACTAACTACACAATAATCCTAAAGTAGAATTATCCCCCCAAAATATTCTAAATGCAAAATATGGTTAAAAAAGATAACTAGAATAAATAAAAAATTAAAGTATATATATATATATATATATATATATATATATATATATATATATTCATTACAGTAGACAGAATATTTATATTTTTTATTTTTTTTATCCCCAGTTTTCCCCTACCCTCATGTTAACACAAACATCTTAACAAAAAATATATCTGTTGATAATAAATATAAGTCAACAAAGAAAAGAAATAAAATGAAATAATAATTAATAAAAAATAAAGTAAAAATAAAACTAGTCAAAAAAATCTAATCAAATAATTAATAATTTAATATGGCTCAAATCTAATTGTAGAACAGAAAACATAATACAAAATTCCCCACTGGTACAAAGAAAAAGTCTCCACGATAAATACTGACCTCTAAAAATGATTGCTCCATCTGACGTGTATTGAACGATAAGTAGGGATATCATTATAGACCTACACACATCAAAACTGGGACCAAATCTGGATTAGATTAGGTTCAAACCAAGTCTACATCAGGGCTAAACCAAGATCGAAGTGTGAGCACAGCCTTGGAAACTGTGTTGCAGGTGGTGCAGATACACCAGGAGAGTGTAGACTTGTACTTGGAGGACATCATTCTGGAGACCACTGAGACCGCAGCAGATGAGCAGGCGAGAAAGGAGATCCACCAACTGGCCAAAGAGGTCAATGATGTAGCGTGCGCCATGGAGGAAAGGTCAGTGACAACAGCGTGTGATGTTTTATTCTGTAAAACATAAAAGCATCACTAAAAAGCAGAACGTTCCTGTGTGTCTGAACAGCCATCAGTCTGAAGCCATTGTCTATGAGTTGGTGTACAGCTTCCTCATCCCAGAGGTGGTTAAGGCGAGTGTCAGGCAAAAAGGTAAGGGACCATGTGTTATATGTACAAGTACTGTGTAAGTGAACTAAGCAAGTGTGACGTCACCCATAGCGTTCAGCTCCGCTCAAATGAAGCTTGTGATGCTAACAGTTACAGGGGCAAATTTGGAGTCAGGCTCTATGTTACGAATAGGAATTTTTTAACAGACATAATCGCAAAATTAAAACACCAGGTTCATGTAGCATGGGTTAAAATGAACATTTTAAGACCAAAATGACGAGACTAACAGCAGCAGTTACAGAGAGAGGGGCAACAATATTCTAATGTCAATGGGAGCCAGGGTCAGAAGGAGCCGGAAGAGCCCCCATGCAAACTTCCTACTGTGTCCATTTATATATAGTCTATGGTTATAAGAGACAAAAAAGGAGTTTAATTTGAAAATATAATATTCCCCATGTGCTTAAAGGTGAACTATGTAACTTAACTGGTGTTCACCACCTGATTGTCTCCTATGAGATGTCATTGCTTTGCATTAACTTTATCCATTTCCATGAAAACAAGCAGGTGGCACAACCAGGCCAGAGTGACAAATCTGTTTTGAGCAATAGAAACACCCGTAATTAATAAATGCTAGATAGATGTGTTTAATGTCACACCATGGAACATTCCAGGCAAAGCTATAACATCTCCATGGAGACAAGCAGGTGACAGACCTTCCACCAGAAAAGTTGTGCAATGCACCCTTAAATCTATAATGTGCGGCTCAGGTACCACAATTCAGACAGAACAGAGAACATCAGACATTGATCATGAATTGATATCACCCGCTCACAGAGAACTAAGAGAATAGCCCAAAGTAGTCTAATTCCAACCTGTTCGCTTCAAGACTGAAATTTAATTATGTTTTTATTTTCTTACTCAGTTCAACAGAAGCAGGAGAGACACTTGCAGGCAGCTCGGAGCCTCATCCATGGTCCTTCACCTCCCTCTGCTCAAAGCCCCTCAAACTCTGTCACTCAAGATGAAGAGAGAGTGAAAGAGCCAGAGCAGCCCCATACACACACAAACAATTAAACTGCACATTAATTCAGTTATTCATGTGTTGTAAGCAATAGCAACGTGATTTTTAAATACGTTTATGTTGTTATTTAACGTATTTTTAAAATCATATTTTTCTTTTCTTTTTTGTGTGTGATATCTTGAATTATAGTATGTTTATGTTTTTAAAGGTGCACTATGTAACTATTCCATATTGTTTTTTCCCAGAATATTGTACAGTATAGCATTAAATATGTCTGTCTCCATCAAAACAAGCAGGCCACATCACTAAACCCAGTTACAGGTCAGATCTGTGGAGAAGTGGCCCTGCTGACAGTAATAACGCGTGTTTTTTCGCTAGTTGTGACAAAAAAACACTTGTAATTGACTTGTAAAAAACACTTGTAATTGAATAGATACAAGATATATTTGTTTAATGCCATAATGTGGAACACCCTGGGCAAAGCAATAACATCACCATGGAGACAAGCAGATGCCGGACCCTCCACCAAAAAAGTTACACAGTGCACTTAAACTACAGGAACTTATGAGATGTTTATAAGACTTTTTCTAGAAGCATAAGAGACAATTTTTTTTTTTTTAAATAATTATCCCTGGAAACTAGTGGTTAATTGTCTTAAAATCCATAATAGAAGTTTTAGTTCATAGGACAATAACGCAACAATTTTGAGTCTGCGGGACGTTCAGTGTGAGAAGGCTGCAATGAGTCACAAGCTCTGTTTTCAATCTAACTCGGTCATTTTTATTATACAGGTAAGATCTGATAATAAAATAAAAATACCAACTTATAACAACATATTAATTATAGCCACAGCAAATATTTGACTTTCTTATTTAAAAGGCCCATATTAGGCCATTTTCTGATCTATGTTATTATTATGTTGTTTCCTCGTCAAAAAACAGACCTGGAGTTGTGTTTTGTTTCATTCACACATGTTTAACACACAAACCTGCATATTTAGGCTGTGTTATTCCCTCAACCCTAAAACGCTGTGTTCCACCTTGTGATGTCATGTGGTAATACAGGAAGTGCTCCACTGTGTTTTTAAACTCCATACACCTTCACTAGAATCACTTTGATAATTTCAGCTCTTGAATTGCCAATTTGTCATGCACAAAAAAGTAAAAGGTAGCTGTTAATCCGAAAACTATGAGCCTGGAACACTTTGAGCCTTGGAGATGTAGACAGACAAATAATTCAGGATTACTCAAACGTGTGAATGAAACAAAACACAACTGCAGATATATTTTTGATGAGGTAACAGCATTATACGAAGGGTTAAAGAATCAATTTTCTGTATTATGGAACCTTTTAAAGTAGTTTAAAAAAAGATGACAAAACATGATATATTGAACTGCTTTCTTCAAGATGTAATTTAGTTTTATCTTAAAGGGTCTATATTATTCAACCCTGTGAGCTTTAAGCCATGCTAGAATATTGTTACCTCATCAAAAACATACCTGGAGTTGTGTTATGTTTAATATGTTTGTTTAATTGTTCTGTCTTAAAGCTCAAAATGCTCTGTTCCACCTTGTGATGTCATGTAGTGGTAGTTTTGAAATTAACAACAACCTTTTACCTTTTGTTCATTTCCAGGGCTGAAATTATCCACATGATTCTAGTGAAGTTGTACTGAGTTTAAAAACACAGTGGAGCACTTCCTGTATTGCCGCATGACATCACAAGCAATAAAACAGCCTAAATATGCAGGGTTTGTGTGTTAAACATTTTTAAATGAAACAAAACACAACTCCAGGTCTGTTTATGATGAGGAAACAACATTATAACAGAGATCTGAAAATGACCTAATATGGGCGGTACCGGACGAGCCTCTTCCCGTCTCTCCTCGCCCCCACCTCGGGCTGCAGCTCCAAACTCTGGAAACTACAAAGTGAAGCAATAACCTAAACTTAAATATACGTGAAGACATAAGACATCTGCGCACACTGTCGCTTTTTACAAACTTCTAAATAATGGGACAAGCGAAGAGCAGCGAGAGAGCGCGCAAAACTCCCCCTGGACAACGCACAGCCGTGTCCGGTAAAAGCATTGATTTCTATGTTTGTTTTATTAACAAGTGTTGGTAGAAAACTTATGTGAAAGAAGCTTGGACCAAATGGAAAAACAAATTAGGTGATTATCTAGGCTAACTAGTCAGTGTAGCCAGTCTGAGATATTTATATTTTATATTTGGAATAGTTTTCTGGAATCCGCTTTCTGGATTTGGAAGTGACAAAAGCCCAGATGTTTCTTACGCGTTACCTTCAGATTCTCATTTCGTTGGTCTTTACTTGAGTGCATTATTTTTAATGTTTAGTCCTTCCAGTTAGAAATTCTTAACTTCAAATTATACATCTAGACAGTTACTCTTACACTTACTTTACTAAACCTTTTTTTTTTTACTCTTTGTAACTTTGTGCTTTTATTTGAGTAATATTATTTTGAAGTAACTTTACTGTTACTTAAAGGTGCATTGTGTAACTTTTCTGGTGGAGGGTCCGTCAAATGTATTTTTAAGCTATGAAACCACCTGTAATAAATTTAAGGTAGAGCTGTTTATGTCATGCTGTGGAACATTCCAGGGAGAGCGATGACACATCCATGGAATAAAGCAGGTGATGGACCAAAAAAAACCCAACCAAAAACTTACATAGTTCACTGGTTGTAGATTTTGGCTGCTCTACCTCCCTCCTCTTCACTGTAACCTAAAAGAACATAATAGTTTGGCAACAACAGCAGAGGATGTCCTGTATTTCCTCACAGTCCGATTCAGTGGAGCGGTTTCTTGTTGTACTTTATCATTTGATTGTTGAGGGCGCTATTGGATAATTGATATTAAAGGTGCATTGTGTAACTTTTCTGGTGGAGGGTCCGTCAAATGCTTTTCTCCATGGAGATGCTGTTGTTTTGTCTGGAATATTTCACAGTATGGCTTTAAACCTTTCTATCTTCACTCCGACCAAACCAGACCAAAGATCACATTTCTGACATTATCTTTTGACTCTTTAGGCCTGTAGAGAAAAATAATTTAAAATCCATAATTTCAGATAAAAAATGACGTTAGACAAAATATAATACACAAATGAAGATGCAATTTATAAAAGGAAAAAAGAAAGCATACAATGACATCTAGATGAAGAAAACCGGGCCATTTTCTCAGTTTTCCTCAGTTACTATCGCCAAAGGAAGTCGTCATCCGCATGTTTCCAAATGTCTAACGGTTTTGTGACGTAAGCGTGAATAGAGCCCTGAGTTCAGATGGGTGTGACTGACAGGTAGATTAGCCAATCAGGGTCATGCATGGTCATAATCTGTAAATGATAGGTGACCAATGAGCTCAGAGATATCATTCTGGATTTATATGTCAATAAATGATGCCAAATGTGGTCTTAAATGATCATTTCCTGTTCTGTTTCTTTTGTTACAGTGTATTTTTCACAGTCATATTATTAAAGGTGCACTCTGTAACTTTTTTGGTTGGGGAGCCATCACCTGCTTGTTTCTATGAATTTCTATGTCATTGCTTTGTCTGGAATGTTCCACAGTATGACATTAAACAGCCCTACCTAGCTCAAAAAAAAAAAAATAATAAAAATAAAAATAAAAATCGTCTCTCCACAGATCTGACCCTTGCAATAATATCTAGCATTTGACGGACCCTCCACCAGAAAAGTTACACAATGCACCTTTAACAACATAAATAACAAATTGTTTCTTTCATTCCCTTTGCAGCAGACACAAGTGGGTCTGAGAGCCTGTCCAAAGCCAACATCAGTTTTACTCTGGACCTGTTCAGATCTTTGGGAAAACAAAACAAAAGCTCCAATGTCTCCTTCTCTCCTCTCAGTGTCTCTGCAGCACTCTCCATGGTGCTACTTGGGGCCAAAGGCAGGACAGCAAATCAGATTAGAGAGGTAGGATACTATGGGACACTGTGTAACTTTTATGCACGTGCTTGTCTCCATGGAGATGTTCTTGCTTTGCCTGGAATGTGATAAACAAAAATGAATACTTCAACTTTCTTTTTTTGGCTTATCCAGGTAACAATATTCAGATAATATTATGTTAATCAAACAGAAATGTTTTTAAATGGTTTAGGTTTAAAGGTGTATTGTGTAACTTTTCTGGTGGAGTGTCTGTCAAATGCTTTTCTCCATGGAGATGAGCTTTGTCTGGAATGTTTCACAGTATGACATTTAACCTTTCTATCTTCATGGAGACCAAACCAGGCCAAGCTACAGGTCCAAAACCATCTGCAGTTGAATAAATGTAATGTAAATCTGTTTAATGTCATAGTGTGGAACAGAGCAATGACAAGGAGGAGACAGACCCACTACCGAAAAGTTACACAGTGCACCTTTAAGTATTACACTGATGTGAAAAATCTCTATACCCACATATTTATTTGCTCTAAAACTAGGATCTAAACTGTACTAGACAAACATTTGACCAGGTTTTGCCACTATGAAAGACCTTTTTTAGAAATGCTATGAACATTTGTTGAAAATAATAATGTTATGTTATGTAGTTTCCCTGATTTCTAATTTCTGTGTTTGTGAGTAAAGCTGCAATTTATGTTAAAGGTCCTATATTACACAAAAACTGATTCTTGTTAGCTTTTAGCCATGTTAGAATTTTGTTACCTCATCAAAACATACCCGGAGTTGTGTTTTGTTTCATTCACACGTTTGAGAAATCCTGCCTTATTAGTCTGTCTACATCTCTAAAGCTCAAAATTCTCTGTTCCACCTTGTGATGTCATGAAGCGGTAGTTTTAAAGTTAACAGCTACCTCTGACCTTTAGTTTAGTAGAGATTGGTAATTCTGGTAATTCTGTCCAAATGTGGTATCACACTTCCTGTATTACCATATGACATCACAAGGTGGAACAAAGTGTTTTCTGTCTGTTTTCTGTTAAAAGAAAACACAACTCCAGGTGTGTTTGTGGTAAGTTCTTAATAGTTTTACAGTGGATTAAATTAAATTACTCTCTTTGTCACTTATTTTCAAACAGTCTTGCTTTGTTTCCAATTCATATTTCCGTCCTGTCAGTCAAATGTATTTAATTTTTTCACTGTCCTAATTTGTCCGTTTCCTGTCCACCCACAGTGCCTGAAAACTAAAGATTGTAAAGATGTCCATTCCAGTTTTGCTGCACTGCTGAAAGAGTTAAACAAAAAAGATTCATCATATGCCGTCAGTATTGCCAACAGACTGTACGGAGAACAGTCTTCCAAGTTTAAAAAGGTACGTCTATATTGTCTTCATTGAACACTGTAATTAGTAATTTCATTGCATAACACACAAGTAGTCCGGCAACAGCCAAATCACTGTTCTATATCACTGCTCTGTGGCCATCGCCATGACATCACCATAGCAACGGGTAAACAAATGTAGTAATTAGCATCATTTAAAACTTTTAAATAATTGACATTTTGGACATTTACAGACAATGAACAGGCTTTTCACATTTACAGTGAGACATTTCAGTTTGTAGCCGTGGTTTAAGCACATTATACAACTTGGAGCTGTGCGTTATGTAGTTTTAACGCACTGCTCCTTGTTGTTTAATGCTTTTACATATCACTGCTCTGCTGCCATCGCCATGACAACACCATAGCAACGGGTAAACACATCCTCCACTGCTCTGAGGAGAATGGAGGGATTAGATTAATAAAAAAAACAAACTGAAGTAACTGTTATTTGAGACATTTACAGACAGTGAACAGGCTTTTCAGATTCACTGGTGAAACATTTCAGTTTGTAGCCGTGGTATAAGCACATTAAACAACTTGGAGCCCTGTGTTATGCAGTTTTAACTCACTTCCTTGTTGTTTAATGCTTACTTACCTATTGACACTAACAATTACCAACCTTTCACGGAAGTTCAAAGTGTGTTGCCCAAGAGCAATAAAATGCTGTTTGTGAGAATTAAACCCTCAACCTCTGGATTAGTGGGTGATTGATTATTATGTGCGTTTATTATTACTTATACTTAGTTTGGCAGGGTAATATCTGTGGTAAATATTAATCATAGTTTTACACCAGTCAAATGGCAAACATACTGACGCTATAGAACTTCCTATAGTTGAATTTGGCAGTTACAAAGCTACTGCAATGTGCCGGACATTTGAGAAAATATTTTATTTTATTTGTCATTTTAGAAGTTTCTTGAAGGGACCAGAGAATTGTACAATGCAGAGCTAGAGACTGTGGACTTCGTCAAAAAAGCAGAGGAAGCACGAATCCAAATGAACCGCTGGGTGGAGGAGCAGACACAGGGTACTCCTTAATGTTTTCTATAATTATGTTTTTATTACCAGTGATGATACAACTACTACTACTGCTACTGCTACTGCTGCTCCTACTACTGCTACTACTACTACAGTTCTACTGCTATTGCTATTACTACTGGTGCTGCTACTACTACTACTACTACTAATAATAATAATAATAATAATAATATGTTTTGTTCTCAGGTAAAATTAAGGATCTGCTGGGCAGAGGTGCCGTGGACAGTGCAACAAAGTTAGTGCTGGTGAACGCCATCTATTTGAAAGCCAATTGGAAGAAGCAGTTTGAAAAAGAGTCGACACAGGATGTGAACTTCAGACTTAACAAGGTAAAACTCAAGATCTAAAAGATAAGAAAATATTTGATTAAAAATTTATTACGTTTTCATTAAAAACTGACATAAATGTAACTTTTCTGAAACATGTCCAGCAAACATAGAATTGCATTTCTTCATGGGTTTTAGCTTCCAGTTTATATAAGCACCATTTTGAGAACTTTTAACGTTTTCAAAAGCTCAAAAACTTGAATGGTTAATTGAATTGCACAAGTATTACTTGAGTAGCATCTCAAATGTCCATAGCTAGCTCCTTAGTTAGCCTCTTGCACAGTCTCCATGGATACGACAAAAACAAACAGCTCATTTCACACAATCCAACAGTCCCTTTCTTGTGTCCTTTGACCTACACATGCTGCACTTCTTAGATGGTTAAAATCTAAACATCTTTCCATCATTTCATCATAATTCATCTTTCCATCATTCATTGGGAAACACTGAGTTAGCTCATCATTTGTGAAAAAGTTATGATGTTGTGTAAATGTGGTAATATGTAGCCTTGAATATTTCTTTTGTATTTCTCACATTTACAGCGTCAAACTCAGACAGTGAAGATGATGCATCAGTCAGAAACGTTCAGGTTAAGACAGGTTGATGAAATCAGCTGCCAGGCAAGTAAACCTACAGTACAATATACAAAGAACTAAACAATGAGACTGTAATGATCAAATATGCTCTTGTACAGGTGATAGAGCTGTTTTATACAGGTGAGCTCAGCATGCTCATCTTTTTACCTAATGACATAGAAGACAGTACTACAGGTCTGGAGAAGGTAAGTAGTTCTTCACAAACGACTACAACAACTGCTACTACTGCTACTATTACTACTATTACTACAGCTACTACTACAGCTGCTATTATATTTTTATTTAACCTTTATTTAACAGGAAAATCCCATTGAGATTACCAGTACTGGGAAGTAACTAAAAACCTGTACTGAGAATACATATTCTGAATAGTAATTTTGATTTTTGTAAATTATTCCAGGATGTCTGTGCAGAAAATTGAAATACTGCTTTACCAGTTTCTGTGTAAACACTTTGTATAGAAAGTAGCACTGAGTCTTGAGATCCCAAAGAACACTGTTTATCTACTATTATAATTTTAGCCTTGGTTAAACAGCCCTAGTAGCAGTAACTCTAAAAATGCTTTTCCATCTCTGACTAAACCTGTGTTCAGCTGGAGCAGCGGCTGACCTACGAGTCCTTTGTGGAGTGGACGCACCGAGACAAAATGACCCTGTACCAGGTGGATCTGAGACTTCCTCGTTTCAGGATTGAGCAGAACTACGAGCTGAATGAGGTCCTGAAGAACATGGGCATGGAGGACGCATTTGACCACCTCAAATGTGACTTCTCTGGTGAGGAGGCCCATTACTAACCTAAAGAGTGGGGATGTAACTATAACAAGTTTCTTCACTTAAATTAATAGTTATGGTGCAGCAATAGCTAAAAAAACAAAGGGAACTACAAAGACCATGATCTGTTATAAGCACTTTTAAATCTGTTATAAGCACTTTTAAATATTAGTTCTTTGGATTAAGTCTTGTCAAGACATTTTTAGAGGAAAAAGTAACATTCACAGCTTTGTTAGGCTCCACAAAATATCTCAATAAATATCGTACTGTGAGACTCAAGATGAAATAGTTAATATAGTATTTTATTATAGTGATCTCACATTAGAGGTGGATTTGAGTCTTAGTTCAAACCTTAATTGTGTGAAATAACATGTTTTGAGCATTCATGACGTTCTTTTATTGATCCCTGTAGGAATGTCACCTGCCAAAGGCCTGACACTGTCCCGGGCCGTCCACAGAGCTGTTGTTGATGTGAATGAAGCTGGAACAGAGGCGGCGGCTGCTACAATGGTTCTTATGGCTTTAGGATCCTCCACACGTCCACGAGCCACTTTCAACGCAGATCACCCTTTCATTTTCTTCATCAGACACAACCCCACCGGCACAGTCCTGTTCGCTGGGAGATTCTGCTCAGAACAATAATTCATCTAAGCAGGGACTCCCAGACTTCCTTCACCCCAGACACTTCCTCCAGCTCCTCCGGGGGGACCCGGAGGCGTTCCCAGGCCAGCCGAGAGACATAGTCCCTCCAGAGTGTCCTGGGTCTTCCTTGGGGCCTCTTTCTGATGGGACATGCCCGGAATACCTCGCTACTACTACGCTTTATTTTCCCTGTAACCGTTAGCATCACACTTGCTTAGTCCACTTCTTTATACAGGCTATGATTCAGTCCAATGCAATTGTCATAACATACACTTTTTTTTTTTTTTTTGGTTCTTGAGCAAGTGCATAATCACAAAAAATGACATTGACTTGCACAGTTTCATCTACATTTACATAGAAATTTTCTAAAATGTTTATTTATATATTTTCTAATTTTTGTGCTTTAGCAATAACCTGATTTATGCCCACTCTGAAGAATCACCAATATAATGTAATGTATGTAAGTATTTATTATAAAGATGTGCCACTTTTCAGGTTCTGGGTCCGCTGTCATAGAAATGCTATTGCTTTCCCTGTAATGTTCCACAATATGGCATTAAACCTATATAAGATGCATTTATTGAGTGATGGGAGTTTTTATTGCTCAAAAATACTTTTAAAAACCTGCATTCTGACTGTGAGTGGGGTCGCCTCGTCACAGATCTCACCTGTAAATTGGCCTGGTGGCATCTCCTGCTTGTTTCTATGGAGACAGAAAAGTTTATGGCCATACTTTGGAATATTGGAGGTGAAGCAATAACATCTCCGTGGAGACAAGTAACTGACGGGGCCTCTACCACAAAAGTTACACAGTGCACCTTTAATATTCATTACCAAATAATAGGAGTGGGACAAGATCCCATTCTAAAATATACTATGCATACATGAGAAAAATCTTTTTTAATCTGGATTGGACAAAAAAGGGCACTGAGTAAAGCTAGATTATTAGTCTGTTTACATTTCCAAAACTCAGAATGCTCTTTTCCACCATGAAGTGGTAGTTTTAGTTACTTTTTCCAATTCCAGGGGTGCTGAAATCATCCAAATGATTCTAGTGAAGGTGTATTAAGTTTATAATCCCAGTGGAGCACTTCCTGTATTACCACATGACATCACAAGGTGGAGCAGAGTGTTTTTCATTTGAGAGAAGGCCTAAATATGCAGGTGTTAAACATGTGTGAATAAAACAAAACACAACTCCGGGTATATTTTTGATGACGATAGAACATTATAACATCGATAAGAAAATAGCGTAATATGGGCCCTTTAACCTTGTATTAGCGAAATGAGTTGTCTAACCTGCACTTTAAATCTTTCCTGTCTCGTGTTTAGTCCGATTGTGTGAGGTTTAATACAGTTTTAATAAAATGGCTATTAACTATAATGCATTCTCTTTGTATTTCCCTCTGAATTACGCGCCGCCTGGTCCCGGTGCGCGCAGCGGTCACTCGTCTATTTTCTGTCCGTGTTTTGCAGCTGTCGGTGTCGCTCACAGTTCGGGGAAGGTCGCTCATTTCCAACATGGAGATCCAGCGGGCAGTGCGCATTTTACTGCTTCTGGTAGCCCTTCTTTTCCCAGGTGAGTACGTGAAATAAGTGTGATTTTCTTTTTGTCTAGTCTAATTTTGTTGTTCAAATATTTGGAAACTGTATGAGAGTTAAACACTTTGTAGCCACAAAAATCACTGGAAGGAAGTGAAGGGAAGTTTGCTGATCATACCCAGGTTTATTTACTTTTATAGTTAGTATTTTGACACTGTTTCAGACTCAATTAAATAGTGAGAATTGTGCCAGGGAGGGCATCCAGCTTAACTATTAACTATGATACAGTCAGTAAATAGCTTTAGCTTTGTAGACGTGATTTGGCGACACCTGTAGGCAAAAGTGGTACTAGAAATACTGTTTTTGTTCATTTTGTGTATGTTATTTCTCTCATGATAACTTCTCAAACTGGAAAAGTTATTATTCATATTTATATTTAAATGATGTAAGTAAAAAGAACAAAACAAACGCTTGATTCTGCACGTTTTTAGTCTGATTAAGTTGAAATAAGTAGCCTAAATGTTACCCTGCATGTTGAAATACAGTAGTTTTATAGTTTTGGATCATCTGCTAAATCTCTGAACAAACCAAATGATAAAGGATTTATACTAGGGCTGCAGTCGACTAAAGAAATTCTTGGTCAGTCGGCTAAAGTTGACTAAAAATGGGGGTGGCAAAATCTCTCAAAAATATTACGCATCTTCTTGTGTCTGACCCAAACTGCACTCACCAGATTACACCAGCAGGGGAGTTCATGCAAAAAACAACTATTTATGCAGAAAAAAGTAGCAAATCATGAATTTATTAAAAAAAAAAGTTTAATCTGACTTTACATATGATACCAACAAATAAAAAATCTTCCATCTGCTCACCTCACGAACCTCTCCTTTCTGCTGTTGTCCCATATAAATCCTTAAAATTTTAATAAAATGATAACTCAACCATTACAAATTTGAATAATCGAATAAGAAAACATCAGCTAGACCGATATACTGTGCCTGTATTTTGTTTTGGTCGATTTGTTACCTCAAAATATACATAGAAAGCATTATTTCAGACTTTAATACAAAGAGATAACTGCACTAAGTGTTATACACTGCTCTCTTAAAGCGCTGTGGGTGAGTTTGTAGTAAATTAAAACTACATAAATTGAGGAAAATAATCAAAATCGGCAGAGCTTTTCAGACGTTGGTTGCTCTGGAAACAGTGGTGGAACGTACTAAGTAAAAGTAATGAAGTACTGTACTTAAGTATACATTTGAGATATCTGTACTTTATTTGAGTAGATTTTAGTAGTGATTTCTACTTTCTGCTGAAAAAACAGAAAGGTTTATTTTTAGCACATCCATTGGCAATTGGGCAAACAAAAAAATATAACAACAAATAAATAAATAAAAACAAAAAACAACCGATTTAACTGTTTCTGTTGTGAAATACTTTTACTTATTACTCATTAAGTACATTTTTAAACAGGTATTTAAATACTTTTACTTAAGTAGTTTTTTCATGTGACACTGGTATCTGTACTTTTACTTAAGTAACAAAACTGAGTATTTCTTCCACCGCTGATTCTGAACACTCAGTATTGGCATCGCCCATGAAAAAAACTTGTATTAGTCGATCTTTTTCATCAACCGATTCATCGACTAAACAACTAAAAACCTACAGCCCTAATTTGCACTATATCTTCTGTCTTTTTCGTAGTGTTAAGACATACTCCTTGGGTTGACAGTAAAAGCACACGGGCTGCATGTATGTGTGAAATGAAAACATAGCAGCAGCTGATGCAGGGCACAGCTGACACGAAACTAGACACTCGCAAAGAATTCACTCTGTCACTGCCTGAGTGTACTGTAAAAGTAACAGTACTTTTTTCTATTACGAAAAGTTTTTATTACATTATCCTTATCACAATACCACACCACTGTATTTAGTAATTCAACTGAAATGTGAGTGTAAAGACAAACTTCTGTGTTATATCCTGTGTATGCAAAATTAGAAAGCTTACCTTAGCATGTAGATGTAATAGGGATAGTGGTAGTAGTTGTAGTGGTGGTGGTGGTGGTGGTAGTAGTGGCGGGTAGTAGCAGTAATAGTAGTAGTAGTAGTAGTAGTAGTAGTAGTAGTAGTAGTGTTTGCAGCAAACAGCAATGGAATCTCAAATTTTAGACTTAGACTTTATTGATCCACAATAAAGTAAATTCTAAATAAGTAGCACAAAAAGCAATGTACAAGTAAAAATATAATAATAAAAATATCTCAACTATATACAAGAGGTCGTAAGGAAAACAGTGCAACAATGATATGATGATTGACAGGATAAAGGGTTCTGTTACATAAGGTTGAGTTGTTGTACAGTTGTAGGGAGTATTATAGTATGAATGTAGTCCTGTATCTCTCACTGTTTGAGCGAAGCTGTAGGAGCCTGTTGGAGAATAGTCTGGTGCAGTGGGTGAGCAGGAGTGTCCATTTTATTTTATATGATTACTTTTTGGTTCTACCATTATATAACTACAGTTATTCAGATTTAAATGTGAACTATTTTCAGTTTGTGGGACCATGATATTAGCAGAACTCCCTCCATTGTTTAATCTTTACTTATGATTTAAACAAATAATGTTGTTACCCCAGCAGCAAACATTATTTATTATTGTAATTTATTCTAAATACAATGTATATAATAGTAATGGTTTTATAGCACTTTTCTTTACCGCTATGTGTGAGAAATTGTTTCAGTAATTCAATTTGACTGTAAAAGAATTAATAATTTACTCGTAGTATTCATAACTTTCATTTTTACCCAGGCCCGTCGACCGAAATTTGAGGACCTGGGGCAAGAGGCCTTACATGGGCCCCCCTCTAATATAAACTAATAAGAAGAGGGTCCAATTCTGGGCCCCTAAAACCCTGGGGCCCAGGACAACAGACCCCTTTGTCCCTCCCCTGTCTACTGCCCTGTTTTTGACATATCATTAAACATATCATTATGACATATCATAAATAGATGGTGCTTATATTTGTTTTCAGTTTGTTGGTGCCGAAATGAAGAGGAGCGCCTCATTAACTACCTGTTTAAAGAAAAGGGCTACAACAAAGAGCTCCGCCCGGTGGAGAGACAACAGGATGCAGTGGACGTGTACCTCGCACTCACACTCTCCAATCTCATCTCTCTGGTATTAAAAATTATTACTTTTATTAGGGATTATTATGAAGTTTGCATGGTAAAAACAGGCAAAGCTGTATTATATTACATGGTAAATCTGTGTTATATGGGAGCTAGTTCTGATTCTAGCCAATGTAACTCACTCATTTAAAGGTGCACTGTGTAACTTTTCTGATGGAGGGTCTGCCATCTGCTTGTCTCCATGGCGATGTTATTTTTTTGTCTGGAATGTCCCAGTATGGCATTAAACATCTCCACCTTACATTTTCTCAATAACATGGGTTACTATTGACCTAAAAGCTTACATTCTTACTGTGAGTGGGCTCGCCTTTCCACAGATCTGACATGTAACTTGGCCCTGTGGTGTCACCTGCTGTTTCCGTAGTAAGTAAGTGTAATGCCGTACTGTGGAACATTCAGGGCAATATATCCATAGAGAGAAGCGGGTGACGGACCCTCCACCTTTAATGTTTAGTGGTTTTTCCAAACAAAAATCTTTACTGTCCATTTACATGACAAGACTTTTTCCCCTAAAATTGTGACTGTATTTTTTTCCCATAATTTGGCAGCCCTAGCATTTACGGTAAGGGTCGACTAAAGAAGCGCGGACCAAATATATTTAGATTTATCACAATTTTTTTCTCTCTATTTTTAGAAAGAAGTTGATGAGACCTTATTGACCAATGTATGGATAGATCATGTAAGTAAAAGTCATGTATCTCTCTTGTTTTTCTCTCTTCATATCGTAGGATGCAAGACATAACGATTAAAATCCTGTCCATGTATGTCCAAGTATGCTTATGATGGAATTTTCAGAAGTTACCATGGTGACACATTAGCAAACACTGCTGAAAAGTTTTAAGATTGTCTGAAAACTCAAGAAAAATACAAAATAGATTTAAACAAAACATTCTCAGGAGACTGTGATCATTACGAGCGTTCATGGTCGTATTTCGGTGTCTGATTTTCAACAAAAAGGTGAGAGTGACTAACTGAAAAACTGTTGGCTAATGCTAACTAGCTTGTGACTGTAAATTTATTTGAGAGGGATTTGTTTAAGAGAACAAATCAGCTCACCTGTCGTGGTTCCAGATAAGCCAGTTCTTTCTGGTCAGATTGTGTTAAAGACTAACTTGAGTAACAGAGCTTCAGACAGAGCAGTGCCTACAGTTAGCATCACATCCCTAGAGAATGTTGATGACGTCAGCTGCAGAGTATCTTAAAGGACGTATATTGCTCTTTTTTCTGATCTACTGTATGTTATAATGTTGTTTCCTCATCACAAACAGACCTGGAGTTGTGTTTTGTTTCATTCACACTTGTTTAACACACAAACCCTGCAGATTTAGTTCTTCTCTCAAACAGAAAACAGTCTGTTCCACCTTGTGATGTCACATGATAATATGGAAATGCACCACTATGTTTTTAAACTCCATACACCTTCACTAGAATAATTTGGATGCTTTCAGCCCTGGAATTGCCAGTGTTTACTGAGCTAAAGGTAAAAGGAGCTGTTAACTTCAAAACTATCACTTCATGACATCACAAGATGGAACAGAGCATTTTGAAGATGTAGACAGACTAATAATAAAGGATTACTCAAACATGTGCGAATGAAACAAAACACAAAACCAGGTATGTTTTGGAGGAGGTAACGATTATATAACATGGCCTAACGCTCACAAGAGTCAATTTTTTCAACTTTAAATATAAATGCTTGTTTGTTACAGTCGTGGACGGACTACAGACTGTCCTGGAACGCAACTGAGTTTGATGGGATCGACATGCTGCGTCTGCCCTCCAATATGGTGTGGCTGCCTGAGATCGTCCTCGAAAACAAGTGAGCCTCAACTATTTATCTGTAAAGGAAACAAGTTACTTATATTGTATTTGTATTTGTAATAGTTTTGTATGTGGAATAGTTTGCATAATATTGATATTGTGAATTACTCCACATTGCACATTAAAACTGCACAGCAAACGCCAAGCAATAGACTGAAGCTATGACTATAAATATTACCCAGTAGACACAGATATGGACAACATAAGGACTGCAGTATATATATGGCATTGTAAAAACCCTGGCTATTATCATATTCAATTCAGTTCAATTCAATCTTTATTAAAAACACATCATATTTGGTTCATAGTAAGTGAGCGTTCAAATTCAAATGTGGATGGACGCAATTATCAAATCACAAAGGCTGCAATTTTCAGTGACCAGAATTTTCTTCACAAACAACAAAATCTTCTGCCTTATTCTGCATAAAAACTGAAAAAAATCTGTACAAACTGAATCTGATCTGAAACGGGATTCTTGTATTAGTCTGTCAGTTCATATTTCAGTCTTTTTGCCAATTCTTGTTTAAAATGTGAACTTGGAACAGCATTCTTTTATTCAAACATAAATTATTAGATATCTTTGACCGAATCATTCAGCCGTATTGTGTTGTTTCCATAGTAATGACGCCCAGTTCCAGGTGGCCTATTACTCGAATGTGTTGGTTGATCCCACCGGGTTTTGCTACTGGCTTCCTCCTGCCATCTTCCGCTCATCGTGCTCCATCAATGTCAACTATTTCCCCTTCGACTGGCAAAACTGTTCTCTCAAATTCACGTAAGACACAAGAAATAAGTGCTGATATTTTGCACTGACATCACGCTGGGGATTTTCTACATGCATCTGTGTGGTGGAATGTTCAGCTGTTGCCATGGAGACATAATGCACACGTTAGCAAACTGAAAACTCAATAGAAAACAGAAAATGGATTTAAACTACACATTCTCAGCCCGTGATCAATACAAGCTTTCATGGTCCTGTTTAGGTGTTTGATTTTCAACAAAAAAGGTGAGAGTGACTAACGCTAGCTAGCTTCTGACTCTAATTTTATGTGTAAGAGACTTGTTTAAGCCCACAAATCATCTCACTTGTTGTAGTTCCAGCTAAAACAGTTCTTTATGGTCAGTTTGCGGTAAAATAAAGCTCAAATGAAACCATCTGACTTAATATTCTTGTTATTCTTTGCAGATCTTTGACATACAATGCGAAAGAAATCAGAATGTTGCTGAAAGAAGAAGCCAGCGATACCAGTAAATACACAGTCGAGTGGATCGTCATTGACCCTGCTTCATGGACAGGTCAGTCGCAACACATTTTCAACTTCAAACTTAAAAAACCCCCAATATATTTCAACTAGACCTGCCACGATTATTACTGTTTCGACTTACCGTTCATTGTTGTGAAGTAACTGAAAATACAGATTCTGAATACTAATTTTAAGTAACTGTATTCTGGTACAGTTACTCTTGTATTTGGTGGTATTCAGAATAATTACTTAAATTAAAAGGAATATGTGGCTTTATTATGTAATGTTGGCTTTAAACTGTGATTTTTTTGTCTTTAATTAGACATAAATTTGTAATTATATGTCCTGTTTTTTCACTATAATATCATGCAACTCTGTGTAAAAGTATTCAAAGTATTCAGAACACAGTACGTTGGTCCATGTAACAGAATAATCTTACAACATACATTTGAATGTATTCTGTAACTAAATATATTTTCAAAGTATTCTTAACCATCACTTCCCATGTGATAAAGGAACAACATTACAGCATGTTTACAAATTCATTAAAGGTGTATTGTGTAACATTTCTGGTGGAGGGTCTGCCATCTATTTTTCTCCAAGGAAATGTTATTGCTTTGTCTAAAATGTTTCACATTATGGCATTAAACCTTTCTTTCCTTATGAAGCCCAAACCAGACCAAGTTACAGGTCAGATCCTCGCTCACAGTCAGAATGTGTTTTTCTATGTATTTTTGAGCTATAAAACCACCTGTAATTGAATAAATGTAATCGAAAAGTTACACAGTGCACCTTTAAAGTCTATTTCACTAGTACATAAATGGTGAAATAATGATCTTGAATGTGGTTTTTACATTTGTGTGCAGAAAACGGTGAATGGGAGGTGATACATCGTCCGGCGAAGAGAAACACGTATAAACACATCCCAATGGAGAGCAATAAGCATCAAGACATCACATTTTACCTGATCATCAAACGCAAACCCCTGTTCTACATCGTCAACATCATTATCCCCTGTGTTCTTATCTCCTTCCTGGCTTCGCTGGTCTACTACCTGCCTGCGGACAGTCAGTACAAGTGCCTGATATTAGCTTTTGAGTTTGGAGACAAAGTTTATTGATCCACAAGGGAAATTAGTAAAAAGAAATTGATAATAACATCCATAATACACACTTCTCTTTGCCTGGCATATCATGTCATTTACAAACTGAATTGTATTTTCAATTAGGTTCAGTAAGTCTTCTGTATTGATACTTTGCAGCTGGGGGTGTTCTACATGTATCTCTAATGGTGGAATGATTAGGAATTATCATGGTGACACAATGCACACATTAAACACTTAAAGATTGTCTGAAAAATAAAGAAAAAAACACTAAATTGATTTAAACAGCACATTTTCAGGAGCCTGTGATCAGTACAAGCGTTCATGGGCCTGTTTTGGTGTTTGATTTTCAACAAAAAAGGTGAGAGTGAAAAACTGTTTGCTAATGCTAGCTAGCTTGTGACTGTAATTTTATGTGTGAGAGACTTTTTTAAGCGCACAAATCATCTCATCTGTTGTAGTTCCAGCTAAGTCAGTTCTTTATGGTCAGATTGTGTCTCAGACAGAGCAGTGCCTACAGTTGGCATCGCACCCCCGAGGAATGTTGATGACATCAGCTGCAAAGTATTAATTGATCATACTTAAGATTCTTATGTACAGACCTCTATTAGTTTCATATCTTGACATACCTGGAGTTGTGTTTTGTTTTATTCACATGTTTAAAACACAAACCCTGCATATTTAGGCTGAGATCTTCTCTCACAAAGAAAACACTGTCCCACCTTGTGATGTCATATGGTAACATATGTGTTTGTGTGTTAAAGATGTGTGAATGAAACAAAATACAACTCCAGATTTTTAATGAAGAAACAACATTATAACATAGATCAGAAAATAGCGTAATATGGGCCCTTTAAAGATGAAATATAAGTGCTAATGGGTCCAAAAAGTTGATCAAACTCTCACCTTTTCTCTTCGTTCTTCTGTCTCTTGCAGGTGGAGAGAAGATGACTCTGTCCATCTCTGTGCTTTTGGCTCAGTCTGTGTTTCTGCTGCTGATCTCACAGAGGCTCCCAGAGACCTCCATGTCTGTGCCACTCATCGTCAAGTACGTTCAAGTTTATTTATTTAAAGGTGTATTGTGTAACTTTTTTGGTAGAGGGTCCGTCACTTGCACCTGTTTCTATGGATATGTCATTGCTCTGCCTGGAATGTTCCACAGTATGACATTAAACAGATCTACCGTACATTTATTCAATTCCAGGTGGTTTTATACCTTGAAAATACCGTGAGCAGGGTAGCCTCTCCACAGATCTGCCCTGTCACTTGGTCTGGTTTGGTCTCCATGATGATAGAAAGGTTTCATACCACACTGTGAAACATTCCAGGCAAAGCAATAACATTTCCATGGAGAAAAGCATTTGACAGACCCTCCACCAGAAAAGTTACACAAATGCAACTTTAACCTTTATTTTACCAGTCAAAACCTTAAAGAAGACCTACTGTGCTCGAGCCTGCTATGGTTACCATCTACGTCACCCATAGATCATTATATTATAATTTTCACATTTTAAATTGTTATATTGATTTAAAACAACTTAATAAAAAAACAAGTTCACTGACTTCCACGTTAGAAAAATGGGAGCTGACGTCACCGTAAACGTCATCACAACAAAGAGCTGTGAAGTTTTCATCTCAAATAGACAGCTGCAGATCACGATTGTTTAATAACCAGCTGCAGATTCTTTTTTCATTTTTACCAAAATGACTACGCAACGCTGCCGAATCTTATGTGTACCACCGATTAAGAAAATAAACTTAGAGAACGAAGTAGGTGAATACCAGTGGTGTTGAAAATGATGGGCAAAATGGCGTCTTGAAAATAAGTCATTAAAGATCGCTCAAATGTGCATGAATCACTCTGAAAAGTCGATTTTGCATAGTAGGTCTGCTTTAATGTTTATTTATTTTACCTTTATTTCACCAGGCAAAACCTTAAGAACAAATTCTTCTTTACAATGTTGTTATTTGACAGAAACTCATAAATATAGTGAATATAGAATAAGGCAAAATTTGTGTTAAACTTCAGCCTAAAACCCTTTGGTCTGTGGAATAATGAAGACAAGTTTTTACATTTGGATTGGACAAAAAGATATTTACATGTTGAGTTACAGTTCCAAAAAGCAATACTAGAATGTAAACAAAAATATTACATCAAATAAATAAAAAATTGGAAACTGAATCATTTCTATACATTTCTATATTATGATTTATGTTATCATCTCGTCTTGTGGAAATTAAGTCTCGTCCCATTACTAACTAACTAAACTATATTAATAACATAGTCTCTTTCTGTGTGTGGTAGATACCTGATGTTCATTATGGTGCTGGTGACGGTGGTGGTGCTGAACTGCGTAGTTGTTCTTAATCTGCACTTCAGGACCCCCAGCACTCACGTCATGACCGCGTGGACCAAGTGGGTACGAAAATACAAATACACAATCATTTATGTAGGCTGTTTCTCATGAATGGCTTATAAATACAGACAGATAAAGTCCCATGCTAGCCTTTATCATTTTTTTTTTTTTTTTTTTGATAGCATTTGTTAGTAATGTGTATATACTGCACTAATATACTGCAATAAGTTCCATGCAGATAGGTAGATTCACTGTCACTGTCACTATCAATCCAGCTTTTTGAATACTGTAGCTTTAAAGGTGCATTGTGTATTTTTTCTGTTATCTGTTTGCAATTGATTAATATTTGTGATTGAAATTAAATGTACTGATTTGAAATGTTTTAAATTATAACTATCAGGGAAAAGGGGGTAGATAACATAAAAAGACCTTTTCATTCCTTCCTTTTCATTTCTTGTACACTTTGTTGATGTCTTTTTATACTTTATGAATGA
This sequence comes from Taenioides sp. WSHXM2023, assembly GCA_029959045.1. Classification (NCBI taxonomy): domain Eukaryota; kingdom Metazoa; phylum Chordata; class Actinopteri; order Gobiiformes; family Gobiidae; genus Taenioides; species Taenioides sp. WSHXM2023. The sequence continues at coordinate 5,900,010 of CM057105.1, forward strand.
AACAAATAAACGAATAATAATAATAATCGTCATCATCATCATAATAATTAAAAACTGCTTTTCTCCACGTTATTCCTTTGTCTGGAATGTTTTACAGTATGGCATTAAACCTTTCTATCTTCATGGAGACCAAATCAGACCAAGTTACAGAACAGGTCTGTGGAGAGGCAGCCCCGCTCACAGTCAGAATGCCTGTTTTTCTTTGTATTTTTGAGCTATAAACCCACCTGTAATTGAATAAGGTAGAGTAGGTAGATCTGTTTAATGTCACACTATGGAACATTCCAGGCAGAGCAGTGACATATCCATAGAAACAAGCAGGTGACGGACCCCCAACCGAAAAGTTACATAGTGCACCTTTAAAATAATAATGTAAATCTTAACATTTTCTCTTTCACTTTTGCATAATTATTCCTGTTATTTTGGTGTGCATGTCTATAACTAATATTAATATTTGCAGTTTTTCCTGGAGCGTCTCCCTCGGATCCTGCACATGTCCAAACCGGAGGAGTCGGAGCCGTTCTGGGACGGAGCTCTGCCTCGGCGCTCCAGCTCTGTGGGATACATCGCCAAAGCAGAAGAATACTACAGTGTCAAGTCTCGCAGTGAGCTCATGTTCGAAAAGCAGTCACAGAGACACGGACTGATGGCCCGCCCCACACACGCCTCAGGTATGGATCCATCTCATTACACTTAATATTACGCAAAATGGGCTCTTGTGAGCTTCAGGCCATGTTAGAATGGTGTTACTGTCAAAACATATCTGGAGTTGTGTTTTGTTTCATTCACACATGTTTGAGTAATCCTGCATTATTAGTCTGTCTACATCTACAAAACTCAAAATGCTCTGTTCCATCTTGTAAGTAAACAGTTATTTTTTACGTTTAGTTCAGTAGAGTTTGGCAATTCCAGACCTGAAATTATCCAAATGATTCTAGTGAAGGTGTATGGAGTTTTAAAACACAGTAGATCACTTCCTGTATTACCACATGAACTCAGCCTAAATATGCAGAATTGTGTGTTAAACATGTGTGAATGAAACAAAACAAAGCTCCAGGTCTGTTTGTGATGAGGAAACATTATAACATAGATCAGAAAATAGTGTAATATGGACCTTTTAACATAAAAAAATGCCATATAAATTAATAGTTGTCTAGAGCTGCACAATAACACTCCTGGGTCTTACACATTAAAAATGAACTAAATATTTTGCTGTTTTGCTTTAGTTTAGCATTATCTTAGTATGAGCAAGACACTTGGCTCTACTTCAGAGGAGCTGACTCTAGAGGAGTGCTACAGAGTGGAGGGAGGATCCTGGAGCTCTGTGAAAAGTAAACAGCCTGAGGTTTGTGTTTTTTGTTCAGTGGTGGCGCCCCCTGTGGACGGGGGAGAGACAGAGCAGCTTTATGCAGAAATCAAACCGGCGGTCGATGGAGCCAACTACATCATCAAACACATGCGCAACAAGAACGACTACAACGAGGTGAGAGATTATTATTATTATTATTATTACATCATGATTGTTGTATTAATGTGTGTGTTGTATTAATCCAAATTTTGTAAGTTGGCATCAAGCCTGAAAGAAACGCCAGACTTGTTTGTTTAATGAGTTAATTTGTGTTTGTAACACTGTATGTCGAGCAACTGGCCTATTGCATTTTGTTAATGATGTCTTACAAACCCATGAAGGGGCTGGGCATATTTGTACGCAAGACAAAATAATAAAATGAGCTTTAAACCATGTTATAATGTTACCTCCTCAAAAGGAGGTATGTTTCAGTAATCCTGCATTATTAGTCCACATCTCCAAAGCTCAAAATGCTCTGTTCTGTGGTAGTTTTCAAGTTAGCAGCTCCTTTTACCTTTTGTTTAGTAGAGATGGGCAATTCCAGGGCTTCAATCATCCTACTTATTCTAATAAAGGCGTATGGAGTGTTTTCTGTTTGAGAGATAAACTCTAAATATGCAGGGTTTGTGTGTTAAACGTGTGAATGAAACTAATTTTATGGCTGTAAAAGTACCTTGAAAAATGCATTGTGAACAGACTTGCCTCTCCACATATCTGACCTGTAACTTGACCTGGAGGTGGTTCTTCTCTTGGTCAGGGGTCAATTTTGCGTAACACTGGAATTTTTAACAAAAGCGCAGGCAAGAAAATGCAGTTGTAAAATATCCTTGTATCGTGTAATTTCACAGGAGAAGGACAATTGGAGTGGGATTGCGCGTACCGTGGACCGCCTGTGCCTCTTCCTGGTCACTCCGGTCATGATTCTGGGCACGATCATCATCTTCCTCATGGGACTTTGTAACCACCCCCCTCCCCTGCCTTTCAGAGGAGACCCCCACGACTACAAAGAGGAGAATCCACGCCTGCTTCACTCATTCTAACGGTAAGCTCAAATGTCAACACCTAAATACTGAACTATAGTGGTATGGCTAAAATTGTGTTGTCATTTTGGACATTTTCTGACCCATTGAATATCTGAAATTCCCCAACTGTGATTCATTTATATTTTCATAGATCCTTGACTTCACTGGATGACACCATCTGGACAGGAATGGCCCTCCCAAATACAACCTGCCCACTGGACCCTCTACTGGTGACACACACACAAGACACAAATCTCCAACAACTACAAAATATTACTACCATTTACAGTTACAAATCATAGACCGTATAAAGAAGTGGACTAAGAGAGTGTGACGTCGCCCACAGCATTCTGCGCCAGTCAAATGAAGCTCATCGATGCTTGCAGTTATAGGGGTGAATTTGGAGCTATACGGAGTTCCATATTAGGAATAGGAATTGATTATGGACAAAATAGTGAAATAAAAACACCAGGATCATGTAGAGTGGGCTAATACGAACATTTTAAGACCAAAATGAGGAGCCTGACAGCAGCAGTTATAGAGAGAGGGGCATTTTTTCAATATAAAGTGAATTGGAGCCAGAGTTGATGGAGCCAGAAGCGCCCTCATGCTCACTTCCTGTTTTGAACACGGTGGCTTGCAGGTTAGATATATCCATTTATATATATACGTCTATGTTACAAATACAGAAAAAATATCAGAAATAAGAAAGTTTGTACACATATTTACATAGTTATAATTGTTAAATAACAGTGATCTACAATGTCAGTATTTTTCCCAATGACAGCAGATATTTAATAAAGATTTTTACAGCTCCAACTTCATACAACGTGCCAGTATTAGCATTAGCAGCATAGGGGACACTGTAGCAATGCGTGGACTTTATTCATATTATAATGTGACTATATCAAGTTTGCATTGTGAATATATTTTATACATGTTTTTGTTGTAGTAGATGAGACTTTATACTAACTCATGTGGTTCTTATGGCAGTATGTTTCTGTACTTTTTAAATATAAGGACATTGTTTATATGCTTTCTTTTAGCAATATTTGTCTGAATAAAATGTGGTAAAATAAAATGCATTTCTATGTTTTCTTTATTTTTGTTAACCCACATTTTATAATAATTATAAATGAATATGAACAAAGTAGTTTTTGTATCACAGGTTCCCAATTTTACAAATCCAATATTTGGGAAAAAAAAAAAAAAAATTGTAGTAATGTTGAGAGAAAAAAAAAAAAGTAGTAATATTGAAATCAAACATTTCAGACATAAGACATTAAAGCTACATTAAAAGTTTTTTAAAATACATATAAGACATAAAAATATGTAATCTGACTAAACATATCTGCAAACATAATTCACATTTTAATCATTTTCATTTATCCCTCAAGAAATCCTTGGAACTCAGAACTACCCATTATATATATATATATTTCAATCTAGTCATAATACTTAAAGGTGTATTGTGTACCTTTTCTGGAGGAGGGTCGGTCAAATGCTTTTCTCCGTGGAGATGTTAATGCTTTGTCTGGAATGTTTCACAGTGTGATGTTAAACCTTTTTATTTCCATGGAGCCCAGACCAGACCGGGGACCATAAACTCACAAAACCAGTTGTGTTAGAGTCATGTTTATTCAGTTTTGCAAATAGGCTCAGACTTCGCTCGCAGCTGTATTTCTAAAGGAACTATTCAACATGAAGGTCAATTCTACACCTGGGCTGAACCACAGACCTGTTATTGGTAAGTTTTATTCTCTCTCTGTTTAAAGTGCACTATGTAACTTTTTGGTTGGGGGTCCGTGTCCTGTTTGTTTCTATGGATATGTCAATGCTCTGTCTGGAATGTTCCACAGTATGACATTAAACAGCTCTACCTAGGAGACTTTATAGCTCAAAAATACATCTGACTGTGCCTCTCCACAGATCTGACCTGTAACTTGGTCTGGATTGGGCTCTATGAAGATATAAAGGATTAAGACTATACTGTGAAACAAGAAGTACTCAAGCTTGTTACTAAAGAAAAAGTACAGATACTGGAGCAAAAAATACTCTAGTGAAAAGTATCACATGAAAAATGTATTTAAGTAAAAGGTACTTAAAGTAAAAAGTATTTTGTGCAGATTTTGAGATCTAATAAAGCTTCATATGTTGTCATTTTGATATAGATTTTTGCTGAATTTTGTCCAACAGAAACAGCTGAATCAGTCGTTTTTTTCTTTGCATATTTTTATTTGTCTCAAATAATATTAAAACATAATTTTATTTTCCATCATGTTCAAAGATGCAGTGGAGTAGAAGGTACTGATACCTGCTCTCAAATGTAGTAAAGTATAAGTAAAAAGTAGCCACATTAAAATACTTAAGTAAAGTACAGATACCTCTTTTTTTTTTTTTTTTTTTACTTATGTACAGTACTTAACTACTTTTACTTTGTTACGTTCCAAAACTGACCAGTGTCGGGATTGAAAATAGCTTTTTTTTTCTCACAACAGTGTTAGATTATTAGAAAAATGTATCCAATTGTGTTATATAGCTGTTATTTATCCTGCAAGTAACTAATGAACAACTTTGTATGAAAATAAAAGTTAAAACATTATGAGATGTCAGTAAATAGCCTCAATACATCCCAAGGCCCAACCAGGATATCAGCCGGACCAGTATCGTGGGTCCAAATTTTCCTGCATCTATACCGATATTTGGCCCCAGTATCGGCTAATGGAGAGTGCTGTTACAATGGTTCTTATGTAACCTTTGTAACAGGAGTGGTAGCACAGCAGTTCAACAAACCAGCCCCCGAGAGAAAATCCTACACATCCAACAAATCCTACATCGCAGCATCATACGTGAAGTACCTGGAGGCAGCGGGAGCCAAACTCGCTCCTATACAGTAAGAATTGTAATCATTTGTAGAGGAGAGTAACTTTACTTAACTTTACTTTAAAATGATATTTCTCAAGTAGAACTACAAGATAGTGGTCCAAGAACTGAGTCAAGCAAGAGTAAAAAAGTATTTGAGAAAACTACTACTCAAGAGTAGCTTAAAGGGTGCAAGAAAGATTAAAAAATATATATAAGTCAATAATTATTGTGTGTTTTGCAGCATTAACAAGACTGAAGAGGAATACAGGGCTCTGTTTAAGTCTATCAATGGGTAAATGAAACTTTATGGTTATTTTCTACAATAATTCATGTTTGTGTTAAATAATTAATCCTATTTGAACCAACACAGAGTACTTATTCCTGGTGGTAACAAAAGCCTGTTCACATCTGGTTATGCAAGAACTGCAAGACTGTTTTTAGAGCTAGCTATGGAGGTAAGTCCAGTTAGCCTGGTTAACAACAGCAGTGACTGAAGAAGTACTCACTTTTGTTACTTAAGTAAAAGTACAGATACTGGAGCAAAAACAAAACAAAACAAAAACTCAAGTAAAAGTATTAAAATGAAAGATCTATTTAAATAAAAGTATGTTTGAAAATGTACTTAAAGGAGCACTTAACTTTTTACTTAACCTGCTTGTTTCTATGGATTGTGGATGTCATTGCTCTGTCTGGAATGTTCCCCAATAACATTAAACAGTTCTACCTTACATTTATTCAATTACAGATGGTTTTATAGCTCAAAAAGACCTAGAAAAACAGGCATTCTGACTGCGAATGCAAGGTGTTAAAGGTATTTCTGAACAATAACATCATTTCTAATCAAACAAAGGCTGAATAGACTTTTAATGCCATAATGTGGAACATACCAAGCAAAGCAATGACATCTCCCTAAACAAAAAAAAAAAAAGACCTAAAAGTACAGTACTTTACTATGTTTACTTCGTTCCATTCCACCTCTGATGCTAAGTTTATGTTAAAGCTAAATGAATGTGTTTTTGTCTGTTACAGGCCAATGATCAGGGCGACTATTTCCCAGTGTGGGGGACGTGTCTGGGTTTTCAACTTATGGTGACAGTTCTCACTGGTCATAGGGTTTTCGCTACCACACATACTAAAGAAGTGGCACTACCCCTAGTCCTTACAAAAGGTTGTTCAGCTCTGTTTTATATCTATATCTATATCTATAACAGCAGCAGTAATAGTAGTAGTTAATGCATTTTTTTTTTTTTTTTACCATGAGCAGAAGCCAAAGAGAGCAGAATGTTGAAAAGTTTCCCAAAGGACACACTTCAGGCTCTGGCCTCTGAACCTGTAACTGTCCACAACCACAAATACAGTTTGACTATGGAGGTAAGGCGTTTTATATCATTTTATTTATAAATCAAGGCAAGATATTGTAAATTATACCTTCTCTTCTTTCTCTTTCAGACCTATAGGGAGTTTGAGAGCCTAAATACTTTTTACCAAGTACTTACCACAAATACCACATATGAAGGCAAAAGGTTCATTTCAACAATAGAAGGTTTGTACATATATTATACAACTACGAGAAATCACAATGCACTGTGCTTTTTGTCCTCCATGGGTTTTGTCAATAAGGGCATCTGGCATAAAAAACTGTCAATATGCAAATCACTGTAATGGGTTTGCTGCATCAGAAGCAAGAGTATGAAAGATTATTTGTTTCATCACATTTTGAAATCTAAATTCCGTTAATTTCTCACTTTTTTCTCACAATTTTTTAACTCTGAAAAAACATGTTTGAATTATTTTTATTCTGAATTTTAGCTGCAGAAATTTTAAGTGTACATTTTCAAAGTGTTTAAAATTTAAAATAAAAAATTCATCTTTTAAATATTCAGCACAAATATATTCAAGCCTTCAAATTCAACAGTTAAAATTCAGAGTGTAAAATTCGCAGTGAAAAAAATTAGCAGGAGAGCCAAGATACCAAGGCAAAAGCAATCGATCCAAAGTGATCCGATCTACCTTAGTAACAAGCAGGAAATGCTGGTCTGATTGGCCAGAATTAAAACCTCATCAAAACCTCATCTTTTTTATTTCTTAAGTGTAAGCCCCGCCCACAGATGAGAACGGCCAATAGGAAACAGCCTCAGTCCTCCTCACTCACACAGGATCGATTGCTTCTGCCTTGGCTTCTTGGATCTTTGTTGTGAAATTTTGCACTGCGAATTTTACTCTGAATTTTGAGTTTTGAACCTTTTATAAATATCTGCACTGAATATTTAAAAGGTGAAATTTTTATTTTGAATTTGAAACATATTGAAAAATACTTACATACTTAAAATTTCAGCAACTAAAATTCAGAATAAAAGTAATTAATTTTTTTTTTTTCAGATTTAAAAAATTCAAAGTGAGAAATTCAGCGGTATTTAAAATTCAAATTCTGATGGAACAAATTTTCTTCCATACAAGAGAAAATCCAACGTTTGGCTCCAGTCAAATGAAGTTCATCGAGGCTAGTGGTTATAGGGGTGGATTTGGAGCTCAGTTCCATATTTGAAATTCCGACCACGAGTATCATAGTAACCAAAGAGCAACCAAAATCAAACCTGTTGCTAACGCTAGCGGGAATGACCTTGGGGCAAGACGGCACCTGATTTGTCTGTTATTAATGTTCATATCTTCATTTACGGACAAAACAGCAAAATAAAAACACCAGGATCATGTAGAGCAGGTTAATATGAACATTTTAAGATCAAAATGACGTCCCTGACAGCAGCAGTTACAGAGAGACAGGCAATGTTTTTTTTAACAGAAAGTGAATTGGAACCGGAGTTTATGGAGCCAGAAGTGCGCTCATAAACCCTTCCTACTTGGAATGTGGTGACTAGAGGGTTAGTTTTGTCCATTTATATACACAGTCTATGTGTCTAATTTAAGAAGCATGAAGCAAACATCTGGTCTGTATGTGTTTTAGGGCAGATGTGCAGAAATCTGGCTAAAAACATAAAAAATACTGTAACCAAACATATAATTGCGCATTGTTTTGACAGCGTACAAATATCCTTTTTATGCTGTAATCTGGCACCCGGAGAAGATCCAGTTTGAGTGGACCAAGTCTTTCGTGCCCCACTCTCCATCTGCAGTGAAAGTTGCCCAGTACTTTGCCAACTTTTTTGTCAGTGAAGGTACAAAGCAATTCAATTTACACACAATAAAAGTTAACATTATGGACCCCATTACAGACATGTGCTATTCGATGTGTTTTTAGTAGCAGAGTGTGTGTGTGTGTGTGTGTGTGTGTGACTGCTCTGTCTGTTTTGTTTTTGTGCCCATTGCTTCTCCATAAAGAGACAATAATGGGCAATCTAATCTATTCAATTACACTTCCAATTATGTGACAGATAACCCTATGTCCTGTCAATCATTACTCCATCTTTTCACTGTTTCTCCTTATGACCTCTTGTATATAGCTGAGATATATTTGTTATATTTCTATATTTTTATTTTTACTTGTACATATACATTTATATAATGCCTTATTTGAAACCAGTCTCTTGCTTTTTTGCTACTTATTTATAATGATTATAATTTATATTTTTTCTTTATTATAATATAATGCGATGTGTGAGCTACTGTGCCCAATTTTTTCCCACTGTGCCCAATAATTTCCCAGTAAAGTCTAAATAAATCTAACTTCAATCATGTTTTTCTATAGACAGATTACCACACAGCACAACTCAAGTTTATTTTTTTTGTTTTACTGCAGCGAGGAAAAGCAGTCACAGTTTTAACAGTGATGAAGAGGAGAAGAAAGCCCTGATTTATCAGTACACTCCGACCGACACCGCAGACTGGACTGACTGGGAGCAGATCTACTTCTTCTGATTTGAAACTTTAAAACTGCTTTAATGTGGATAATTCCCAAACATAGTCATCTTTACATAGAGTACTGTATGTAAGACTTGACTATTTATGAGTGTCTCTTCTAGACTATCTTAAAGGTGCATTGTGTAACTTTTTGGTTGGGGGTCCATCACCTGCTTGTTTCTATGGATATGTCATTGCTCTGCCTGGAATGTTCCACAGTATGACATAAAAAAAAAAATCTTGCCCTAACAGTTTCTTTTGTAGGTCTATGATGAATGATTCACCTTGTTATTTTGTGCCTGCACTAGCACTCCTTAAAGGTGCACTGTGTAACATTTTGGTTGGGGGCCCGTCACCTTTTTGTTTCTATGGATATGTCATTGCTCTGCCTGGAATGTTCCACAGTATGAAATTAAACAATTCTATCTTACATTTATTACATTTCAGGTTGCTTTATAGCTCAAAAATACTTAGAAAAACAGGCATTTTGACTGGGTTGCCTCTCCATAGATCTGACCTATAAGTTGGTCTTGTTTGGTCTCCATGGATATAGAAAGGTTTAATACCATACTGTGACATTGCCATGGAGAAAAGCATTTGACAGTCCCTCCACCAGAAAAGTTACACAATGCACCTTTAAGTGTTCTAACTATTCTATTATTTTACATTAAAACACATGATTACTCGGAATTCACAAAAGCTTATTTATTTTCACACACAGAATTGAGTGTTATAACACTCATAAATGACCTGATCAAACATTTGAATGATCATGAAAAGCTACAGTTTTCACCATCATCAAAACGTGTATAGAATTTAAAATAAATTCTAAGGTAATGAAGTTTTTCAAAGCTTTGCACATCTCTGTGATAATCCTTTAATAAAACACAATAATGCATTTATTGAAAATGTACATTTTCAAAACACCTTACAAAAATTACTTTTACATTCATCTCCCAAAAGCAAGTTTTACCTTCAAAACTCTCAAACTTCATGTATTCATGCGTCTTTCTGTGCTCTTTCATTCATTCGTTTAGTACAGTCGGCCATTGGGAACCATATTTTACAAACAAAAATCTGATCCTGAAAAAGCAGGTTTTTTTGTCTAAAACCAAAGTCAGTATATTCAGACATATTTGTCAAAAATATAATTTACGAATAATTTACAATACAAGTTTACAAACTGGAAAATCTCATAATAGATAATATATCAAAAATAGCTTTAAAAACTTGGAATGTGCTATAGAAAATCTGATATTAACACAAGTAACAACAATACTATTCAAAGTGCACTTTGCTGAGCCTTCTCCCTGTTTGACTCATGAGTGAAATCCTTTACTGTGAAGATTCTACACGCTCACAAACTGAAGTTTTTTGCTGTTCTGTCTGTGTTATTATATTGAAAGTACCAGTCCTTTTCCACTCCTTTTTCTGATACAAACACATGGCTATAATCAGGACAGTCTGATGTCACCAACTACATTTTGTGATGTCACCAAATGAATGGCAGAGGCCACTGAAGGCAACTCACAATTTACAAAAGTCACATTTGTCTTAAAGCATAACATGATAGGGGTTTCATTCAAATAAGCAAGTTTCCCTGACTTCAAGAATCTTTGGATTGGAAGAACTTTGGTTTGTCACATTAGGTACTTAATTAGTAACCAAAATAAAAATGTACACTATAACAGTACGTAGAGGTAAGATCTTAAGCCCAAGCCCGAGTCAGAGCCCGACCCGACCCGAATTTCGGGCCGGGTCGGGCCTAAAATGTCAATCATTACGTTCGGGTCGGGTCGGGCCGGGCTTCTCTCTCGCTGACTTTTTTTAAAATAAATATATGTTTATAAAAATGTATACTAAAACGATGTGTGGATACTAAACTAAGGAATACTTGTTATAAAATAAATAATTTGGATAAAACAGAGAAGGCGCTGTAAGGTATTTGCTATTTAACTACTAAATAGAGCTGCAGAGCCAGAGCACGCTCTGCGCACGTGAACGCCGCCCTCTATAATCTTCCCCTCGGCAAGTCGCATCTATTGCGCTGCAGTATTTCTCCGCGTAATTAAGCAAGTGCGCATCAAGATCTCTCTTTCGCTCTCTTTGTCTGGCCTCTTATTCTGTGTTCCTCCCGAGTCCTCACAATTAAAATATGAGATTTCGGGTTTGCTACGGGTTCGGGCCTGCAAATCAAGTTAATTGGTCGGGCTCGGGCTGGGTCGGGCTTTAATACCCGCGGGCCTGGGTCGGGTCGGGCTGGATTTTTTAGGCCCGATCTTACCTCTAAGTCACAGTACCTGAAAATAGTCACAGTAGTAACATCTATAATGCATATAAATATGTACTACTTGCTTGGAAAAATCCAGACTCATCACTTTACCAGCATAAAGAGAGATATCCATCTGGATTTCCAGGCAAATGTACTACTGCACCATAGGTAAAATCCTCCAGCTAAGGTAGTCCTGAGTCCTCACCCAAAACTAACTCAAGATCTGGAGATGGGTCTCCTGCTTTTAACAGGTTTCCCCAGCAGCCCTGGTTGGGTCAAATGTAGACAGGTCAAAGAGAACAAATTTCCCTATGGGGGCAATAAAGTGTATCCTCCCTTACAGAGCTCAATGATCTGTCACCCAAGCACACTGAAATGATATTATTATAATTATATACCGTATTTTCCGGACTATAAGCCGCTACTTTTTTCTCACACTTTGAACCCTGCGGCTTATACACCGATGCGGCTCATATATGGACGGATTATTCGTCTATGAACACAGCGCATGTGCGCGCAGCTTGAGTGCAGAAAGCGCCGCTGTCTGTGCGGTGAACATGGGTTAGGGTTAGTTAGAACACTCGCTAGCGCTGTTGTCAGCACTAAAACAGTTTATCGCTGCGTGATAAAATAAGTTCTGCTGCTAAATGAACATTAGTGAGTGGGATACGTCTTAATGACCCGTATGTGTTAAATGCAGGTGAGGCGTAAATGACGAGACGAAACGTCTCAAACTTCAGTAGCGGGACATCCGCTCATACATGATCGATACAACTAACCCCGACCCCCGGGAGAGCCTGAAATCCTGTTGAAATCCTACAAGACACTGACATGATACAAGACACTGACATGATACAAGACACTGACATGATACAAGACACTGACATGATCCCAGACAGGACAGCGGCTCTTTCTGCTCGAGACATGCGCAGTAGAGCGCCAGAGCGACTCTCGCGCGTGACGAACTGACTCAATGCAAAAAGACGACAAAAGCTTTCAGAGGCAATACAAGCAGATGCTCGGAACTTGAAAACTTCTTGAAGACGTGGACACCTGCGGCTTATAGACAGGTGCGGCCTATATATGTACAAAAATAAAATTCTTTGAAAATTTAGTTGATGCGGCTTATATTCAGGTGCGCTCAATAGTCCGGAAAATACGGTAATTATAGTTGCTCAAGAGAACAGCAGCGATGTACGTGGATATCAAACCTCAAACCTTAAACACGTCAACAGCAAATTGCCAAAAATTGCATTTTCTTTTGATGTATATAGAAAAAGTTCCAGTCGATTTTGAAGTTTTCTGTTGTTTTAAGGTCTTTGGTGCCACATTTCCTTTCAAATTTAATTTGGAGCAATAAACTGAACTAGGGCTCTAAATGCAAAAGACAGTACAACACCTGCTGTATCTCCTATAGCCCTCCAAAGGTTTTTTGAAATGTCTGGGCCTGCACTCCTTCCCAGGTGTTGCTCATACAACTCTGAGAGATGCGACAAAAAAACATGAGACAAAGAGAAGAAAGCCATAGTGATTGGAAATACTTCATTGTTGTACTGGCGAACTATTGGAAAAATATGACAAGAAAACAACATAACCATAAGCCCAGTGTGGAAGATAAAAAGAAGTGGGGATAGAATTAAAAAATGCTTTAAAAAAATTGCCTCAAAAATACGAAACAACTTCTGACCAATCCAGTTGCAAATGTTAAAAACCAAAAAACTGCACACAGGGATAAAGAAGCGTTCCCATGTTCCTGAACTCATTGTTGGAACATCAGCTATAACTGCTGGATACACAGAGGAAGTGAGCATTGGAACTACTGCAACGTACCAAAAAGTGCAAAAATTCCCCCCAGTCGTGTTTGTGCTTTCACCATCAGGGCACTGTGGGGGCTCTTTCTTATTGTTATTCCTTAAATCATTTAAGGGGACGCCTTTCTCTTCTTCGGTTTGATGCTTTTGGTTAGAATTACAGTGACAGATCCAGTAGGTGACTGAAGAAATCAGTGAAACAACAATGGCGACTGAGTAACAGCACAACTGCATTTTAGCTGCATCTTTAAAGGCCACAGAAATTATTATAACAATCGATGCTAGAGTCCTAACAAACGACTGACCAAGATTTCTGAGAATTTTTGGCAGTGAATCCACTTTTACATTAAGATTATGTGTTATCATGCAGCTAAACAATGAAACCAACCAGAGTGAACACATGTTAATACAAAAAAATATTTCCTTAGAAATTGGCACCATGATACAAATTAACATTGTGACAAAAATTACACAAACCAAAATAAGGCAGCCCAAGGTGTGCTTTTGTGGGGAAAATCTTGGGACAAAAAAATAATTCACCACAACAGAAATCAAAGTAGGAAGTTGAGAGACCAGGACGATAAAGCTGAAGATCCAGGTTTGATCCATGTGCCTGTTCAGGTACAGGGAGGAGATCTCAAATAACTGGCAGAGAAACATCGACACACCAGACACACCACAAACGAGCATCGCTTTATGGCTCCTGTCCAGGGGCAAGAAGACAGTAGTTTAGAGCTGTTGAAACATAATTTGAATTCATTTTTTTTTAACAAAATTATAATTTTTTATATGTTTTTTATACTATTACTTTGGTAGCACTTTACAGTAATATACAATATACATAACTTGACTAAAATGTAGAATGACAGATCTGAGTTATCCTTTATTTTATAATAAATCTAATACAAGCCCAGTGTGAAGACTGTAATAAGAATTATGAAATTATCTAGAAGAAATAATATGGAAGCAGTGCTGCACAATGAATCAATGATTATATCTATCAATTGAATTATTCCTTATAACATGCTGTGCTGTACCGAAGGCACTCACTGCCAGCTCAGTCCTTGTTATCTTGACCCACATCATTGCAGATATAAATAATAATAACAATAAAAGCATAGCCAGACTGGACTGCACTAGACTGGAATGGACAACACTATCACAATGACTTGAATTTTCATGTCTCTGGGTTTTAAGTACCATACTAATGGTAAATACTATTTCAATTTACTCTAGACCTGAAAGTACCATGTTATTACTGTGCTATATAGTTATGTGCAAACATTACTTGTTTATGCAACACTTTGTTATAATAATGTTCTACATGAATAAAGGGGGATGTGGGCTTTTGCTTTGGAGAGAGTCATGTATAATGTATAGGTAGTACTGTAAACATAGCCAGTAACCTCTTGTGCATGTGTTAACAAAATAGGTTCTCATGTAGGTACTCACCAAACACTGAATAGGTTATGCTGTGTTATAAGTTATATAACTGTACTGCATTACATATTATACTGAAGTTAAAGTTATAAGACAGCAGATTTATTAGACCAGGGCCAGAGTTTAAGAGCTGGATTCTAGTGCCCCACAGATGCAGACATTACACAAGCACTGGGCTGTCAGCCAACCAGTGTCCGAGAAGACAGAGGGCTATGACTCAAAGTGGCTTCAATATAGAACAGAAAGTAAACCAAGAGTATGAGCGGCTCCAGGAAAACACATGGTCAATGAAAAATCCAAGTAACTTAATTAGAAACCTTAAATTACATACTAAGTATCAATCTATTTGTGGTATTATGGTATACTTTACTTACCTTTGGAGAGAAACTGGCTCAGAGTCAGAATTGGTCTGAAAACAAGAGACAATGAGTCATACAAGTTTTAATGCCATTGTCAGTGAACAAAATCCACAAACCCCACTTGCTTGAGCGGTATGAAGCAATATAAAACAATGAATAATAGTAATGTATGCTATAATAAAATAAAAATAAGGGCGTGCATGAAACAAGGTAAATAAAATAACAAATAGACTGAATATTGACACTATACCTATAGCACACATTAGCAATAACTAAAAAAAAAAAAAGCTAAAAATGGATTTAATCAACACATTTTCGGGAGCTTGTGGTCAGTATGTCCATGGTCCTGTTTAGGAGTTTGATGTTCAACTGACTGAAACTGACTAACTGAAAAACTGTTGGCTATTTTCTGACTGAAATGTTAGAGAGACTTGTGTAATAGTACAAAATCAGCTGACCTGTGGTAGTGCCAGCTAAGTCAGTTCTTTTTGGTCAGATTGTGTTAAAATAAAGCTCAGATAAGTCTAACTTAAGTAACAGAGCCTCAGACAGAGCAGTGCCTACAGTTAGCATCACACCCCCAGGGAATGTTAATGACGGCTGCAGAGTATCAATATACGATAGTAAGGGCAGAATAACAGTGTAAAACTTCCAGTGCAAGTAGATTTAATTTTTAAAGTTTTTTTTGTACTTTTATATATCTTCAGCTGAACAATTCACACAATAAAATGTAGAAGACCAGTGATATTTTTACCTCTTTACGTTTGTAAGTTGAGAGTCCAAGCCGAGTCAGTACAACAACAGCAGCAGCAATCACAAAGGGAAGATACTCACTCAAAGGCTCTGCAAAGAAACGTCAAAGTTCTGTCAAAGATCCCAACTAAAGTGGTGTTGATTATTGTTTCAAATAAATCACTATACCGTTAAAGATGCACTATGTAACTTTTTGATTGATTTGAATGTTTCTACGGATATGTCATTGCTCTGGAATGTTCCACAGTATGACATTAAACAGCTCTACCTTAAATTTATTCAATTACAGGTTTTATTGTTCAAAAATACCTAGAAGAAACAGACATTCTGACTGTGAGCGGGGGTTGCCTCTCCACAGATCTGGCTGGTCTGGTTTTGGTCTCCATGAAGATAGAAAGGTTTAATACTACACTGTGAAACAGGGCTGGGCGATATGGGGAAAAAAGAATCAAGATTTTTTTTTCCCCATATTGATCGATCTCGATTTTCAATTTGATTGTATTATCGTATTACAAACATAGACATGTGGACTTCAGGCATAAAAGGCAGGTTGTCAAGATTGCCACAGTTTTTATTTGTTGATAGGACCAATAATCCAATAATCCTGGAGAAATTCACAATTAAAGTTTGTACAGTATATTAAGCCTAAATGCATACACGCGTTACCGCTATCAACCGAAACACGTGCGAAGTTTGTGCGCTAAATGAGGTCTTACGTTTCACTCAAACAGTGAGAAAATAGTCGTTTTCTTTCCGTATCTTGGATTATAAAGATGAGAAGAACAAGAGGAGAGAAAGAGGAAAAATGTGAGGAGCTGTGGAGGGCGGGGGAATGGGGCAGACGGCTCCGCACACACAGAGACAGAGGGTTAGAGAGACTGAACTTTTAGTCAAATTGTGCAGATTTAAGACTTGTGAAATGCGAGAACACGTTAGGAGACATAAAGAGACGCACTGTGGCTCAGACTGCTCTTTCCTAAACAAGAGTGTAAATCCTCGACATGTGTAGACCTGCCGATTAAAAAGCGCATACCTTATCATCGAGATCAGCCAAAGTAGAGATCGCGACTTTCTATTGTGAAACATTCCAGACAAAGCAATAACATCTCCATGAAGAAAAGCATCTGACGGACTCTCCACCAGAAAGGTTACACAATGCTCCTTTAAAGAAGGAGTAATATGTAAATATCTTTTTTTTTTTAGCTTTCTACCATGTTATAACATTGCCTCATCGAAAACAATGTCAAAAATGAAAGAAAGTTAATAGAAGGTAACATGGTGATCTAAATGTATAAATGTGTAGCAGTTAATACCCCACAGAAGTAAAATACCCCCTCAATATGGGACCAGGTGGAACTTGATCTAATAAGTGAGACAAGAAGCAGGGGCCTAAATATTTGGCTGCAGGACAACCAAAAGAGGGACATGTAGTGACCCTAGTTAGTCGGACATACCTTTAATCTCCAGCCACGTGACGGCAGTATAGGTCTCTGTATCAGTGCTGGTGACACAGGTGAACTGTCCCTGTTGATGTGAGGTTAATTTCTCCAGGTTGAGACTTCCAGATCCAGAAACGCTCTTCACAAACGGGCTCCATCTCTCAGACACCTGCTCCCGCATGCTCTGGTTTAGAATGGTCTCACTGTGGTTTAGGATGGTCTCATTGTGGTTGAAGATCCAGCTCAGGTTCTTCACTGAAGATGAGGAGGAGGCACAGGGGAGTGAAGCCTTAGTCCCAGAGACAGTGATACGAGCTGGACATACACAAAAAAACAAGCGTCAAGTGGGCTGAACGATTTTGGCAATATCTAATGGACATTCTTCTAACAAACAATGCAATTATGATTAGATTTATGTTTTAATAATTGGATTCTGTGCACATTTTAACATGTCCAGGAGCATTAAAGGTGCACTGCTAGAGGGTCCGTCACTTGCTTGTCTCCTTGGAGATGTTATTGCTTTGCCTGGAATGTTCCACGTTAAGACTTTACACATTTCCATCTATCATTTATTAATTCCAGATGTTTCTATTGCTCAAAAATATAATTCCTTCTGTGAATAGGGGGGACTGTCCACAGATCTGAGCAGTAATGTAGCGTTGTGCTGTAATCTGTTTGTCTCTCTTGTGATAGACAGGTTTAGACTATACTGTAAACTATACATTCTAGACAACGCAAATACATTTCCATAGCAACATCAGGTGCCGGACCCTCCACTAAAAATGTTCCGCAGTGCACATTTAACATTTGAGAATATGGCTTAAATATCTGAAATATGAATTGATAAACAAAAATCACACGTATTACAGAACATGTTTTGTGAGGTTTTGGTGTTGACACGAGAAGAATGTTAAAGACATACTGTGTTTTTGTCTGCTAAACCGTTATAATCTATGACATACATGATATTGGGGCATTTAGATCACAATATTGTTCTTAAAGGGCCTATATTACTCTATTTTCTCATCTATTTTATAATGTTGTTTCCCCATCACAGCACCTGGAGCCTGGACTTGTGTTTTGTCTCAATCACACATGTTTACACAAACGCTGCATATTTAGGTTGTGTTCTTCTCTCAAACAAAAAACACGCCACCTTGTGATGTCATGCGGTAATACATGAAGTGCACCACTGTTTTTTTTAAACTCCTTGCAGCTTCACTGGAATGATTTGTATGATTTCAGCCCTGGAATTGCCAGTCTCTACTGAACTAAAGGTAAAAGGCTGCCCTTAACTTGAAAACTACTGCTACATGACATCACAAGGTGGAATGGAGCATTGTTTTATATGTAGATAGACTAATAATAAAGGATTACTCAAACAGGTGTGAATAAAGCAACTCCAGGTATATTTTTGAAGAGATAACAACATTGTAACAAGTCTTAAAGCTCACAGTAGTCCATTTGTGTAACATAGGACCTTTAACTTTGGCCGTTGCGGGACAGTGTAATCCCTCATTTGGCGATTGTAAAACCTGTTATTCACAGTTTGATAAATACAACTTACGCATCTGTACATAGATGGCCCTCTTTGAGCTGAATTGAGTGCTGACTGTGCAGGTGTATTGTGAGACATTGCGGCGCAGTGGAGTGGTGCAGTTGATGGAGTGGAGAAGCTGGTCGTCCGGGGCAACAGTGAGACTGGAGTTTGAAAAGTCGTCTGACCATCGGCACTCCGGTTTGGGGTGCACCCGCTCTGAGCTGCAGATCAGAAAGTCTCCTAAACGCTTAATGACCACCTCCTTCACTGGAACTGCAATGAAAGACATGAAATTGATACTTTGCAGCCGATGTCATCAACATTCCCTGGGGGTGTGATGCTAACTGTAGGCATGCTCTGTCTGAGGCTTTGTTAGACTTCAATCTGAGCTTTATTTTAACATAATGTGACCATAAAGAATGGACTTAGCTGGAACTACAACAGGTCATCTGATTTGTGCGGCCAAATAAGTCCCTCTCATATTATTAAAACTTTTGTGCCAGTGTATAGTATTGTGTGCACTGTGTCACCATGGTAACTGATGAATATTCCGCCACACACACACAAGTAGTACACCCCCAGCATAATGTCATTGCAAAGTATCAAAAAGGCTGCAGCGATAAGTCAGCTACAAAAAATAATAACAGTTGTATTTTGTTATTTGGACTGTACATACTCTAAAACATTTAGTTGAGTTTAACTTTATTTTCTTTACTACATATTTCCATAATTCCATACATCTTACATCATATATTTGATGTCTTCCATATGTAAATGTAGAAAGTAGTAAATATAAAGAAAAAAAAACATTGAATAAAAGGCTGTGTCCAAACTTTTGTGTGGTTCTGTACATGTATACTATTATAGTATTATCTTACCATTTACTTGTACTTTGAAATATAAAACCTTGCTGTCACTTTGGCTCTCGATGACACACTTAAAAATGCCATTGTCTTTAAGCGTTGTGTTGCTGATCGCCAGTGAACAGTTTCCATCTTGAAACTCTTGCTCAAATAGAGAAGTCCCGTTTATGTATAATCTGTGCATGTGGTACTGGCCAATTCTGGGAAAATATTGTATTACTAAAGACTTTTTAGACCACATGAATTTAAAAAGTCCTTCCTGGATACGGCATGGCAAAACACAGGGTTGTCCAAAAAGACAGGTTACTGGCTTGGTTACTGGCTTTTTGGTTACTGTCTTTTTGTCTGAAAGAAAGCAAGCAAAAATACAACTTAGTACAATCAGCAGAATATTTAAAGATCCTTTATTAAACCAAATTGACTCTTGTGAGATTTCAGCCATGTTATAATGTTGTTACCCTCAAAACCATAGTTGTGCTTTGTTTCATTCCCACATTTGAGCAATCCTTTATTATTAGTCTGTCTACATCTCCAAGGCTCAAAATGCTCTGTACCACCTTGTGATGTCATTTAGGGGTAGTTTTCTAGTTAACAGCTGCCTTTTACCTTTAGATGAGTAGAGATTTCAGGGCTGAAACTCAACCTAAATATGCAGGGTTTGTGTTAAGACTGTGTGAATGAAATAAGACAACTCCAGGCATGGTTTTGAGGAGGAAACAACATTATAACATAGATCAGAAAACATATGTAATAAGGCCCCATTAGGTCCACACGAGGGTCCTCTGTCAAATCTGTGGAGTGGAGTCGTTCAGAGTAAGAATGTTTTAACCATAGATCATCTCTTTTTTAATTGTCCTGTGTCCAAGAAATTCTGGAGCAACATTAGAGAGTGGTTATCTCCCAAAATCTCAAACTTCCCCAATTTAAAATCAAATTGTATTTTATATTTTGTGAATGATGTGGATAGAAATGCATCTTACACTGTGATTATTTTCCTACTGCCTAAATACCATATTCATTGCTGTAAATGGAAAGACTCTACCCCCAGCTTTAGACATTAATGAATTTAAACTATTCTACACAAGAAAACTGCATATTCAATATTCAATTTTTATTTTATTTTTTATGCCTTACAAAAGCTGTAATCTCCACATTATTTAATATTTCTCACTTTATGTCCTGGTACCTGTGCAAGATAGTGTAATGAAAAAAATTAAAAAAAAAAAAAAAAAAAAAAGTATGTTTTGCAGGACAAGGCACAACTTTATAGCCTGAGAGTTTTTGCAAATAAGATCTGCAGAAAAGCACAAGACTATAATTTGATGTAGAATAGCCAACCGTACCGAAATATAGGCTCTGTTAATGTTATGCTATGTATAATGTTATGGCGTAAACAGATTTAATACGTGACGTTTCAGCTCGACGTCAACTGTGATTTCAAGTTTAGCGTCGTGACTCAAATTGAAACATAAATAATAAAAGTTGACCTATATACAGTTAAAAGTTTGTAAACTAGGCCCACAGAATTACAGATCCATGACTAGACCAAGTTAGCCTAAAGGTATCTTAGCATGGTGGGCTAGGTATCGTAACTGTACATTAATATTACATTAACTGAATCTTAATCTCACCCTTTATGTCGGCGCCTCGTATAAACGCAATGATCCAGAAGAAGAAGATCAGAAAACGCCACATTTTGCATTTGAGAAGGATTAAAAACACCGATCGATTTAGCACAATGACGAAGCGATAAATTAGCAGATAGTGACGAAAATAGTACAGAGATCCCACTTTCCAAGGCGTAATAGATTTATATACAATCACGCCATCTGCTGGTTATAGTTACAAATTACACAATTTGTTATTTAAATAAAAGTACAAATACTGGAGCAATAAATAAATAAATAAATAAATAAATAAAAAAAACATTTAAGATTTAAAATACTCAAGTAAAAGCAGTGGTGGAAGATAACAATAAAGGTTAAGTACATAAGTAAAAGTACAATACTCAAGTACAATTTTTAGGTATCTGTACTTTACTTAAGTAGCTACATTTTACAGTGGGTCCTTTTTACTTTTACTTCACTACATTTGACAGCATGTATCTAATTTCTACTCTACTACATTTTAGATCTGGGCTGAAAAGTAAAAAGTACTTTTCTTTATGGTTTGAGACCTCCTGAAAAGGCTGAGACTTATTTTTTAGCACATTTTTTTTGAGTTTCCGTCCAAACTTCGAGCAAACAAAATACACAAAAATAGATTAAAATTTAGACATCATTTTAATCACTTAAAATCAGCTAAATTCTTTTTCAAAATCACTACATTTCATGCTTTAATTGTTCAAAAACTGCTAAATAATTTTACTTTTTACTCAATACTACTTCAGTAGTTTTACTTAGTAGATTTTTTTCATGTGATACTTTTACTTGAGTAGTTACTACTTAAGTATATTACTACTTAAGTAACAAAATTGACTTAAAGTATTAAAAAGGAGTAAAATGTAAAAGTATTTTGCACAGATTTTGAGATCTTATAAGGCTTCAAATGTAGTGATTTTGATACAGATTTGTTTAACAGAAACAATTGAATCAATGTATTTTTCTAGCTGTTTTTATTTGTATGTTTTTGTTTGCTCAAAGTATGAACTTGATAAAAAATAACTCTGCTTTTTCAGCATGTCTATACTAAAAATACTTTTACTTTTCAGTAAAGTAAATAGTGTGAATGAAACACAACAGCCTCAAGT
This sequence comes from Taenioides sp. WSHXM2023, assembly GCA_029959045.1. Classification (NCBI taxonomy): domain Eukaryota; kingdom Metazoa; phylum Chordata; class Actinopteri; order Gobiiformes; family Gobiidae; genus Taenioides; species Taenioides sp. WSHXM2023. The sequence continues at coordinate 5,922,326 of CM057105.1, forward strand.
AAAAAATTAGAACATGGCTTAAAGCTCACAAGAGCAAATTGTGCTTAATATTAATACCTTTAAAGATAAATCACAAGTTCTATTCAATATATAACTTCTTAATTGCTCCATATTGTGTTGTGGTTTTTGATTTTTGCACATAATAGTTTAAAGGTGCACTATGTAACTTTTCGATTGGGGGTCTGTCACCTGCTTGTTTCTATTGATATGTCATCGCTCTGCCTGGAATGTTCCACAGTATGATATATTTATTCAATTACAGGTGGTTTTATATCTAAAAAATACCTAGAAAAACAGGACTGTGAGCGGGGTCGCCTCTCCACAGATCTGACCTGTAACTTGGTCAGGTTTGGTCTCCATGATGATACAAAAGTTTAATACCATACTGTGAAACATTCCAGACAACAACAGCAATAACATCTCCAAGGAGAAAAACATTTTTAACATTACTTTTCACAAACTTCAGTCTATTAAAAGACCTGCTGATTGACAGTTCAGTGCGTTTTAGTACAGGTCTAACTCATTGTTTTGTAAACCCTTTAAACCAAAAAAAGTCTGAAACATTGATGATAAAATATCTGTTTTTTATTCTAACATGTACCTTCATGCCACAGTCTGTTCTCATCCTACACTTTGGATTACAAATTTCTGAAATCACTGGCAAGAAATTCAGACATTTTACTGTATAAAGTCCACATTTAACTCAAAACAGCGACTGGAGGAATGACTGTTAAACGTCCAAAATGCTTTATGCACAGATAACACTCGGATAATATCTTCTTTTCTCAATAGAATAAAATTATATTGGAATAACATTTATACACCAAGACTGGGATCTCAATCACAATATACTACTGGAAATGTGGTAATGCAGTCCAGTCAGGAACATTCAAGATGTCAAAAAACTACAGAGAGAACAAAGGGATAGAGGAGAGCGCCCCCATCTGGACATGCACGGAAAAACGTATGGAACACAAATGGCTCTTTAAACTAATACTATCTGAACAGTAGAAAAATACAAACTTAAACAATGCTTTAGAAATTTGTAATATTTATATTTTGCACTGCACCTGGCCTCCCCAAAACACACATCGCATATACACAGAAGTGCCTTGGGGTCTAATACTGATTTCCATTTATAGAGTTTACTACAAAAATCCCTTTACGCATCCTTTTCCTACCACCTACCATTCATAATCTTACAAACAAGAGTGCATGCAGTCTGTACACTGGTATGTGCTGTGTCCAGAATCACCACAAGGGGGAGTTGTAATGACAAAGCTTATGGGCACAATGCAGAAGAATAAGCTCCTAAGTGGCTCCTGATTTAACATTTTATTGTAAATATTTGACCCAAAATGAAGTCACATAGTAGTCTTTTTAAAATTTAAAGTTTCAATGCTAGCACTGGTTCAGCACATGTGTAGTTTTGTTTAGGAAAAAAAAAAAAAAAAAAACTTCAGAAAATTCTTTAATACTTTGACGCTTTCGAGTACCGAATACTAATCCTACTATACAAACACATACATCGGTTATCTAAGGTCTCATCAGTGATTTTGGACACAGCATTTTAAACATTTGTTGTCATGGAAACAGCTGAAAGGGGGATAAAATTCTCAATGCCTGATTTAACTAATTTGACGTTTCTTAACATTTAGGTAAATTTGAAATGTTTACACAGATATAATACAATTTTTCAAAACAATAGCTTAGGTCAGTGTCAACTGATAGAGATGACTGCACAGTAAGGCACAGTGAGTGAAATGTAATGTCTAAACAGATTTGAAATTAAATTAAATAAACCAGGGTATAATGTTATGTTAGGGTGAAATTAATTAAAGGTGCATTGCGCAACTTTTCAGGAGGAGGGCCTGTCACCTGCTCGTGTCCACGGAGATGTTATTGCTTTGCCTGGAATGTTCCAAGGTATGACATTAAACACATCTATCTAGCCTTTATTCATTCAAAAATACAGTTATTCTCTTTGTGAATAGGTTTGCCTCTCCACAGATCTCACCTGTAATGTAGCCTGTAGTTGTCTCCCTTGAGATAGATAGGTTTAATATGCACCATGGAACATTCTCGACAAAAAAACAAAACAAAACATCTCCATGACGACAAGCAGGTGACGAACCTTCTACCAGAAAAGTTACGCGATGCAGCTTTAAAGAGATAGGCCTATATGTCAGTGTGCGTGTGCTATTTTACATTAAAACAAAAGACACAACCACAGCCCAACATGAGAAGAAGTTCGTCACAACTTTAAAAATAGTTACATTTTCTTCTTAGGATACAAAGTCCGCATCCTTTTCAAGTTCATTTATTTATGTACAAGAAAACTGCAGTCAGTGTGCTCTGATTTTACTCCTTAATCCTATGTTAGAAAGTCATTTGCTTTCTAGGAGATAAGTCCATTGGTTAAAAAAGACCTCCTTCCTGCACAGTTGGTGGTTTCATTTCAAAATATCCAGGGTTACCAAGTCTTTGTGTGGCTCTCTGTATAGCCTCTATGAGATGATTTGAAATACAGAAGCAAAGATGGTGGATTTATCGTCTGCAAGAAAAGCAGTCTTGACCCAAAGGAGCCCAAATGCACTGAAAATGGTTGGACAAACAGATAGAAGTTGCATATACTTGAAGTGGGAATCTGGTATTGTGCTTGGGTGTAGAGATGGGTAGAGCAAAGGGCGTTTGGAGATTCCTGGTCCAGTATTTTCACACCTCATCTTCGCTTTCCTCTTCCAGCGTCTCCTCGAAAATGCGTTCTGGGAGTCGGAAACATTCCTCAAAAAAGTTGACCAAGGACTGACTCAGGTGCTGCCGTGTGGCTTCACTGCGGATGAAGTGGCCCTCGTCTGGGTAAATCTGAAGTACAAAATGATTACAAATAATTATGCATTTTATTTATTTATTTGTACAACAGCTAAGATATTTTTGATTTAATGTAATGCTGGGTTTCAGAAAACAACGATAACACTTCTTTAGGCCAATAATATTTAAAGGATCCATATAACACTCTTTTTGTGTTAATAATGTTGTTTCCTCATCATAAACACACCTGGAGTTGTGTTTTTTTTTTTTCTTTTACACATGTTTAACACAGAACTCCTGTATTTTTAGGCTGAGTCCTTCTCTCAGACAGAAAACGCCCTGTTCCACCTTGTGATGGTAATACAGGAAAGGCTCCGTTGTGCTGTTATAGTCCATACACCTTCACTAGAATCGTTTTGAACATTTCAGCCCTGGAACTGCCAATCTCTACTGAACTAAAGGTAAAAGGAGCTGTTGACTTGAAAACTGCTGCTACATGACATCACAAGTTGGAACAGAGCATTTTGAGCTTTAGAGATGTAGACAGACTAATAAATAAGGGTTACTCAAACGTGTGAATGAAACAAAACACAAGTCTGGATATGTTTTCATGAGGTAACAACATTTTAAAAAGGCTTAAAGCTCACAAGGGTCAATTTTGTGCAATATAGAACCTTTAACTCCTTACCAATTATAAAATCGGCCATGTTGAAATGAATACACTTAACAATTAAATGTGTTTAGGAAATCCCAATAGTATCACAAGAATTTAAGATGCAAGTTTAATATTTATATAGCTGTACAATATAGATACTATCCTCATAGTGAAAAATAATAATGTTTCTTTGCAAAAAAAATGCCACAAAAAACTAGGCATCTTTTTATTAAACATATGCAAATACCAGGAGGGCATTTGGGGCCCTGCCAATCACCTTCATGTAGGTCAATAACAAGCTGAGTTAAACAGTGGGCAGAGCAGGGGTGCATTGTGGGTAAATTGGATCAGTCATTGAGTGGCTGCTCCAGCTGAGAATCCCAGGGAGGAGAGCAGGTCAGGCTGGTTTAACACTGATCCAGAGCCAGTGTAGATCATAGCATGTTGTAATGACTATATTATGTTGGTACTAGGGGGCCCACTCACCTGTAAAGTGTAGTTGGCCTTTGCGTTTATGAGTCGGGAGATGAATTTTGCCGTGTGCTGGAAATGCACTTTTTCTGGAAGACAAAAGAAGCATTAGTTACACATCAGTAATAATGCAATGTGCAATAGAAACATCTAAATAAAGAAAAATAACTCTGCAACTTTTAACACCAAAAAACGACTCTAAGTATTTATATCGAGAGCTCTTCTAATTTAAAGGTCCTATATTACAGAAAAAGGATTCTTGTGAGAATTAAATTATAATGTTGTAACCTCATCAAAAAGAGACCTGGAGTTGTGTTTTGTTTCATTCACACATGTTTGAGTAATCCTGGTTTATTAGTCTGTCTCCAAAGCTCAAAATGCTCTGTTCCACCTTGTGATGTCATGGAGTGTTTTTTTTTTTTTTTTTTCAAGTTAAAAGCTACCTTTTACCTCCAGAGCTAAAATTATCCAAATGATTCTAAAGAAGGCCTGTGAAGTGTTTTTGCCTTCCATACACCTTCACTAGAATCATTTGGATAATGACAGTGAAGTACCAGTATTACCACGTGACATCACAAGGTGGAACAAAGTGTTTTTAGTTTGAGAGAAGGACTCAGCCTAAATATGCAGAGTTTGTGTGTTAGTCGTGTGAATGAAACAACAACATTATCACACAGATCAGAAAATAAGCATAATATGAGCTCTTAAAAGCAAGTATCTCTTACTTTTGACTCAACTAAAACACATTTCAATAACAACAAATCATTGTAAAACAGAAACATTTTAACTGAGGCTATTCCAATGTATTTAATGAGCCTTTAATGTCATGTTTTTAAGCAGTTTTTCGTACGGCAGACAAAGCTCGGAATTTACAGTAAGCAAAGTCTGGTAGTTGTCAGATTATTAAACTGTAAAACAAATCTGATGTGAGTAATCTGATTTCTTGCTGATTGTTCGCATATGTGCAGACCTTTACTAGAAAAAATATGCATAAAAGGGGCAAACTAAAGAGTTATTTTGAAAATTATAAGATTTCTTTCTTTCTCTCAAGTAAACACACACCAAAATCAAGTCTAATAATTTGTAGAGATGCACTGATCCAGCTTTTTCAGTTCTGATACTGATTTTGATACTATAGCTTCAAGTATCTGCCGATTCCTGATCTCAACCGATGCCTGTGCAGAGACTAAACATTTTATTTAATTCTTTCAAACAACTGATCCAAATGTGTTGTGAAGCTGTTATTTATCTCTCAAGTAACGACTGAACATCTTTGTGTAAATACAAATTCAAACATTATGAGACTTTCTGAGCAGATTATGAGCAGTAAATGGCCTTATTACATCGATATAAATGTCTGAAAAGGATCGAATAAACCAGTATTTGGAAGCCGATATCTAATCCAGCAAATTTTTCAGTATTGACGCCGAATAACCAATACCAGTATCAGATCGGAGCATCCCTAATGTTATCAGATCATTGTAGTTATCTGATTTTTACTGGCTATGTAAATGTACCCAATGACTGGAAATACAGTATAGTGTATTGTGATAGTACTTGTATCTTCATAGTACTCAGTAGACTCTATACTTAGTTGGCCTGGTTTTAAACTGTTGTCTTAAATAGGGCAGCAGGTGCGACCAAAAGTTTTATCACTGTAAAATACTGCAGAGGGCGGAGCTAAAAATCAGACAGAAAAGCACAGGACCTACCGTCGGCCGTGGGGTGGATAATGAGGAACTTGTTGTCCATGAACTGAGACGCTCTGTGCTCCAAATTGGCCATCTGAGAAAACAAGAGACCAGAAATTAAGCTTCTACTTCACACAAAACTCAGTGTGAAATACAAACAAGGCCTAATCAAAGTATTTCAAAACATAATGGTATTATTTATTTCTAGTAGTTGTAGTAGTGACTAATGAATTTTAAATATGTGATATGAATATTACTACTGCTACTAAAACTACAAAACAATAACTAATACTTGGAAGTTTTTGGTTTAGACTGTTATTATGTAATATATAGCATGCCAATACTACTACTACTACTACTACTACTACTACTACTGCTACTACTGCTACTGCTGCTACTGCTACTACTACTACTACACTACTGTCATTACTACTACTATTACAACTAATTTAACTAATACATGCTGAGGTAAAAATATGAAGTTGTGTAAATAATATATGCAAAAAAGTAAAAAACTCTACTACTACTACTACTACTACTACGACTACTACTACTACTACTACTACTACTACTACTGCTACAATTCATTTAATTAATAAATGTTGAGGTAAAAGTATTAATTTATTTAAAATAATATATGCAAAAAAGTAAAAATTCTCCTCCTCCTCCTCCTACTACTACTACTACACTACTACTACTACTACTACTGTAACTATAAAAGTTGAGGTTAAAGTATGAAGTTTGGTAAATATATACAAAAAAAGTAAAAGTCTCTCACAGTATATGCTCTTGGGTCAGGTTTGGGGAGGCCCAGGTACCGCTCTGAAAACGCAGACGCTGTGAAGGACGAAACACATTCATTTAGATCATTTTTCTGAATACAAACCACCATCTCCTGTCATTTAAATGGGGTTTTCTGATTTCAGAGACAGTCAGTTTCTCATGTTTTTTATTCAAATATATTCTCCCATTTCCATATTCTTCAGTCTGGGAGCTGCAGTCGGTCGTTCTCATTTGCAGTAGGAGTCTAATGCCATGCTATGCTATGACAAGTCTATAAGGGTCTGTGGCAATGCAAGGGGGTCTGATCGAACCCCTCCAGGCATGTTTTTGATGAGGGAACAACATTATAACATAGATCAGAAAATAGTGTCTTTAAAGATGCACTATAACCTTATGTATCTCCACTAGGCCATGATACAGGTCAGATCTGTGGAAAGGCAACCCCGTGGAACATCAAGGAGGTGGGGCTTTGTTTTGTTTTTCTTGAGTTTTCAAACAATCTTAAAACTTTTTTGGTTGTGTTTGCCAATGTGTGGTAATTCTTAAACATTCCACATTACTGATACATACACCACATCCAGAGAGATGTCACTGCAAAGTGTCAATGTCCACTCTTTTGCCCACACTTTATTTCATACGAAAGCATACACTGACACTGGATTTCAGTCTTGCTCAAGGACACAACTAAAGTATGATTGAACTGATTGAACCTGACTAGCCAGTCCCTTCTACATTAGTTCAAATCCATAAGGGAACGTGAAAAACCTCTGTCCTAATTTAAGACGATCCAACCACAGCTGTTAACTTGTATCACGCGTCTCTCACATGCGGAAGATATCTCCTCTTGAAAATTCTCATAACATTCATAACAAAATATATAACTTCTTATAGCTGATATAAATAAGAGTCGATTGTTGATTCTGTAAAAATCAGCACAGTTTCTCAGTCCTTTTTGTCGTTTTTTCCCCCTTTTTTACCTGTAAACCACCATGTTTTTGTTGCTAACGGAGCATATGTCTCTCTAATTGGTTAACTCACCTGTCAATCACGCTCTCTGAAATCCGGGAGAGAGGATACGGCTCTCAAAGCGTGTGGTTCCGGCTGGTCAGATAATCAGCTACTACTACTACCGCTACTACTGCACCCAAATATTTCAATGTCTCTTAATGCATAGCTCTACCTGCTCCATACTTAACTAAACAACCATCATATCTTGTTTCACGCAGCCCGTTGTTCACAGCCAGTATGTTTGCTAACAACGTGAGCTGCTGTGTCTCTCTGTTACAACTTATGAGTAAACAAACTTAGCATTCAGCGCTAGTGCACCAACCCCTTACCGTATAATTCAAAGTCCGTGATGGGAGAAAGAACAGCTCCACACTTAACTGCCGACCCTTCTCCGGTGCTCAGGAGCAGACTGGTGATGTAGCCCCCGTATTCCTATCCACCACAAATATATTTAGGTTTTAAGGCAGAAAACAAAGGATATGGCCACATTTGTATGGTAATGATATTCAGTTTGCAAACAAAGCAATGCACGGTATGAATAGGCAAGTAGGGAAGTTTACCTTGCCATAAGCTCCAACCCTGGTCTTGTCAATGTAGGGCTCTCTCAACATCAAACTATAATAAATGCAAAACAATTATTAATTCAATGGGCAAGGGAAGTGTACTAATGATACTTTTTTTTTTTTTTTAATACCAAGGACTGTGTGGTCCCCAAAACACCCTATCCCCATTTTGATTTTAAATTTCATAAACTTGACTTATCTGCATCCCTAGATATGAGGTAAACATGTTCAAATCAAATATAGCTTTTACTGATAACAATTGTAATGTTGATTTATTCTTATTTATCTAAGTTGTTTTAACCAAGGACTGTGTGGTCCCCAAAACACCCTATCCCCATTTTTATTTTAAATTTCATGAACTTGAGCTATTCCAAATCACAAAAACATTGGACATGATGGTTGTCCAAAGTTATTTATGGTATAATTTGGTGTTTTGGTTTTCCAAGACGATTATCCAATCAGAAAGCAGAATGAGCCTCACATGAATCTCTCATTTGGGTTGCCAGGTTCAATGCTGAAATCCAGACTCTCTCTAATCTGAATCCTCACTATCCACAGCACGAGCAGCCAATCATTAATCAGTGCTTGTGTAACTTCTGCAGCTCAGTGAGTGAATCAGGAGGTTCTGAGATTTTACATGAGACAAAAACTTCTCTGTGTCCTCAGTCTGCAGATTAAAGATGCACCTTTAAGGCACTGCCAACCCTGTTTTCAGTTGCGATTGTAATACTTAAAAAAAAACAAAAAACAAAAAAAAACAGTAAGAATGAAGGCTACATACATCTCCTTTAAATCTTAGTTCATGCTTTATTAAGACTATTAAAACTGTTGTCAATAGTAACCTAAAAAGTTTGATATCAGACTTGTAAATCTCCATGACTCCTCCCGTTATTATCAGACTTACTTGACAGCGTCCCTCTGGTCCTGTTCTTCGTATATTCCCAGTCTCTTCTGGATCCGATGCAGGAGGTTGGTTCCCTGGAAGCCGCTGCCTCTGCCGTCCACACGAAGCACCACCGCCCCAAAACTGCTCACCAGAACAGTGGACCAGTCCAGGTGGAACTGCTCTGACACCGACTGGCCACCAGGGGTCCCATCGCTGCAGCAAAACAACAACACAGAAACAGATGCTAAAGGATAATAGGTACGGTTTGTACTACTACTACTACATATATTTTAAAAGTGCTCTCTGTAACTTTTCTGGTGGGGGGCTGGCAAATGCATGTTTCCATGGAAATGTTATTGCAATACCAGGAATGTTTCACCATATGGCATTAAACATATACAATACACCTATTTTCTTTTGTATTTTGCTGCAAAGAAAATACCTTGAAAAACATCAACAGATCAGGTCTGTAACTTTGCCAAGTGGCATCACCTGCTTGTCTTCAGACAAAAGTTTAATGCCATATTGTGAAACATTCTATGACAGGCATGTCCAAACTAATGTCCAAATGCGGCTCTTAGACCAACTTTTTTTTAGCCCTGAGGCTTCCAACTGATTTGTCTGAAATTACCAAAAACTGTACTTTTTATTGCAACTTGACGTGTCTGTTCTAGACAAAGCAATAATCTCCTTTGAGCCAAAGTGGGATAACAGTGCACCTAAGATTAACATTAGCAGTGAATAAATTCAGGTTAAAACCAGCAACTGAACTAATGTTTAGCCCAGCCACTGTTTTTAAAATGTCTTTCATAGACACTGGCATTAACGAAGTTCAGAGACCAGAGACAGTGTCTGTATTTGTTCACTCAAGAAATACACTGGTGAGTCATGTTCAGTTTCACTCACACGAGCAGCAGGAGGGGATAGTGAGCTGTGTCCATGAAGCCTGCAGGTTTCAGAATCTGCATTGACAGGACTGAAAAACAAAAACACAGTGTCATCATATGTAATTTAATCTAATTTAATACAAAATAGTAAAACACCAGCCTCCATAATGGGTTTAGTGTTAGCAGTATCTGTTCTCTTACTGTAGTCGTCCATGTTGACCTCCTTATACTCCACTGTGGGCATCTGCATTGAGTCCAGGATCCCCCTCAGGTTATCGTTGTTTTCTAGTCTGTAAACTTCTACAATACCTGTGCACAAAATCATATTGATTCAACTTTATTTAAAGGTGCATTGTGTAACATTTTTTGTGGAGGGTCCGTCAAATGTTCTTCTACAAATATAAAGGCATGAGATCAATGGCATGATCATATTTAGTCCAAAGAAAATTAAATGAAAATGAAATAAAAAAAAATCAGCTAAATGTCATTCTTACATTGTGATTTATAAAGTTTCTGTGTCTAATGTTCACTCACATCTTACCACATAACTGATTAGCCCTTTTAGCGTTCAAACTTTTATTTTTTCTCAAAAGTGTATGGGAAAAATGAATGGGAAATTTACTTCTTAAACCTGGAAATGGGCAGTCACTGATTATTTCCATTACATGCTCATTTTAAGGGTAGTACAAAAGCAGCAGTGACTCCCAATGTTGTAATGTTACTATTGTATTCCTATTTCTGTAACTATAACTAAAACTACTATGGGCTCAATATAAAATACTCACTCTCTCCATCCTGTGCGTCTTCATCAATCTGTGTCTTGAATATGGACACAAATGGGACGTCTGGACCTGAAAGAAACATATGGAAATCAATCATTATTATTTCCCTTAGGTTTAACTTCTACATCATCTTCAGTAAATTAGAAATGTAGGGTTTAATACACAGTTTTAAAGGTTCGTGTAACTTTTCACCACCTGCTTTGATCCATGGAGATTGCTTTACCTGGACCTGTATGATATCACCTGTACTTATGTATCTAAAAGGAGACAACACATCAGGTTTGTGCACAGTAAGAAAGTATATGGTTTTCACGACATTTATAAACAGTGAAAACACCTGTCATAGGGGTGTTCTTCATGTATGTACTAGTATATACGGAGGAATGTTTAGCAGTTACCATGCTGACACAATGCACACATTAGCAATTACTATATTTTTTTGTTAAGATGAGTCTGAAAACTAAAGAAAAATTGTGTTTGTTTTTTGATTTTCACCAAAAACTGAGAGTGACGAATTGAAAAAGTTAATATTGTATTTGCTGAGACATATTAACAGCACAAATCAGCTCACCGGATCAGATTGTGTTAAAAACAAAAGCTCAAAGTAAAGTCAAACTTGAGCAAGAGAGCTTCAGACGGAGCAGTGCCTACAATTAGCTGGAATGCTGATGACACCAGCTGCAAAGTATCAATAAAAGCAAGCTAGATAAATACTGCGGAACATTCAAGGTGAGCTAACATCTCCATGGAGACAAGCAGGTAGTGTATCTTCCACGGAAAAGTCATTCCCTCTGACAGTGACAGTGTTGACGTTTTAGATCACCATCACCTCTTATAAATAAAATATAAAAATACGCCGACTTCCTTTACGCCGAATATATCACATTTAAGAGCAGATCCTGATAGAAACTGAGGCAAACTTTGTAGCAAACTTTTTAATCATATCCTTCATTCAAGCAAGGTTAGGTTAATTAAACACGTTATTTTGAAAGTATAATTAGAACAGCATTGACTTTTAACACACCACCTCTCCTCCACCACTCAGGGGGATCGCTGCGTTTACACACTGGCGAGAAGGAGTGTACAGATTAAATATGTTTCAATAAGACCATCTTGTGAAATATTAATTATACAGTAAAGCGTGTGAAGAGCGAGGGCAAAGGCAGAGGTCAGCGCCAATTAAAAACATAAAGAAAAAAAATGTGTAAACTGAGCAAGTTAAAGGGCTCATATTACGTTGTTTTCTGATCTATGTTATAATGTTGTTTCCTCATCACAAACAGACCTGGAGTTGTGTTTTGTTTTATTCACACGTGTTTAACACACAAATCCTGCATAATTTTAGATATATCGCAAACTGAAATCACTCTGTTCCACCTTGTGATGTCATGTGGTAACATAGGAAGAGCTCCACTGTGTTTTTAAACTCCATACACCTTCACTAGAATCATTTGGATGAGAGTGTTTTCTGTTTGAAATGCAAGATCTGTGTGTTAAATATGTGTGAATAAAACAAAACAACAGGTATGAGGTGTAATATAGGACTTTTAGTAGTAGTAGCAGTAGTAGTAGCAGTAGCAGTAGTAGTAGTAGTAGTACCTTTGCATTCAAGCAGGAAGTAGCTCATGTTAAGGCTGAAGGATCCACTCACGTATCCACAAGTGTTCGGGAGTGAACAGGTGAGACAGCGGCGGTTAAAAGAGCCAGACGTGTCCGCACTTCAGAGAAAATAAAATAATAGAATCATATTTTTATATTACTGAAAGCTGATCCTAAGTATTTCATTCTGGCTCTGAATATAAGACCACATTTACCTGTACAGATGTCTTCTCTTTGGTCCATCCTCTGTACTCAAGAAGTATCTGTGAGAAAAGTACACACACACAGTTACTAACCACCAGATAGCGCTAAATTAATCTGTGCCATATACTTCTAGTAATCCAGATAGTATGTAGTTTAAATGTACATAGACAATTTAAAAAAAAAATAAAATCATTGGTATTCTTCAGTTAAAAAATTTAAAATTATGTCAAATTGTGGAAACAATAATTTTAGAATGCAGTTATATTTTGTCAAAGTTTATTTTCTGTTTTGACCTTCTTTTGTGTATGTTTTATTTTGTCATAGTTTTGTTACTATTTTATTTACCGCGTCATGTTTTATATCATTGGCAAAGGACATTCCTAATTTGTGCATTGCATCTCACTATCAAAATTCACAAGCTTTTTCTGATTCAGATGTTAAAATTTGATACAAAAAAAAACACAAAAAACAAAAACAAAAAAACACATACATTTTTACAGCACCACCAGTTAAGTAAAAATACACAGTAGATGACATCAACTTCTTAAAAATAAATCTATTTAAAGGTGTATTGTATAACCTTTCTGGTGGAGGGTCCGTCTAATGTTACAAGTCAGATCTGTGGAGAGGCAACGCCACTTTTCTGTTTTTCTAGGTATGTTTTACCTATAAAACCACCTATAATTGAATAAATGTAAGGCAGAGCTGTTTAATGTCATACTGTGGAACATTACAGGCAGAACAATGACATGTCTATAGAAACAAGCAGGTGATGGACTCTCCACCAGAAAAGTTACACAATGCACCTTTAAACTGGTGACTATAAATAAGACTCTAAAAAATCAGGTGCGTTGTGCGTTAGTCAGATGACGGTTCAGTCAGGGCCCAAACTGAGAAACTGTGAAAAGATCTGATGAGGCTGAGTCACAGGCGTCATTTTGTTTAGCTGAAAAATAAAATGAAATGTGATGCCAAAGTGCAGCTGCTGTCTCCAAACCTGGCAACCCTCTTAGCGGCAATGACACCAAACAGAAAGTCTAGGCTTTTTATGCATCTCTCTCTCTCTCTGTTTCTTTTCCTCTCTTTCTCATCCTCTCTTGCCTGTTTCATTCTCTCACCCTCTCTTACTCCCACTCTCCCTTTAAGTACCTCTCTCTCCATCTCTTCATCCCTCTTTCTTCCTGCCCATACCCCCCTCTCTCTCTCTCTCACTCACTCACACACACACACACACACACACGCACACACACAGACAAACATTCACTCTCTTTCTCTCTCTCTCTCTCCCTGTCCCTACCTCTCTCCCTCCCTCCCTCCCTCCATCTCCCTCCATTACTTTCTCCCTTCCTCTCTCTTCTTCCCTCTATCCATACTTGCCTCTATCTCTCCCTTCCTCGCCCCCTTCTCTCATCGTCTCTCCCGGTCACTCTTCTCTTCTTTCATACCTGTTTCTCTCACTCTTTCGCTCTCCCTCCTTCCATCTATCTATCTTCCTCTCTTTCTCTCTCCCCTTCTCCCTTCCCTTCTCCTTCTCCCTGTCACTTTCCCTCTCTCTTCTTCCCTCTCTCTCCCTCCGTCCTTCCCTTTCTCTCACTTTCACTCCCTCCCTCTTTCTCCCTCTCTCCTTCCATTTCTCTCCCTCTCCTCTTCCCGCTCTCTCTCCTTCTCTCTCTGTGTGCCTGAGCTGTCTCTCTCCTCTCTGTTCCTCAATCTCTCTCTCTTTTTACTTCCCTTTCTCTTGCCCCCCCTCTCTTTTTCTCACTCCCTCTCTCTCTTTCTCTCACTCTCTCTTTCTCACTCCCTCTCTCTCTCTCCTTCCTCCCTCTCTCTATTCTCTCTTTCCTTCTCTCTCCCTCTCCTTGTGTGTTTGAGCTGTCTCTCTCCTCTCTGTCCCTCAATCTCTCTCTCTCTCTTTTTACTTCCCTTTCTCTTGCCCCCCCTCTTTCTCTCACTCCCTCTCTCTCTCTCTTTCTCTCACTCTCTCTTTCTCTCACTCTCTCTCTCTCTCCTTCCTTCCTCCCTCCCTCTGTCTCTTCTCTCTTTCCTTCTCTCTCCCTCTCCCTGTGAGTGTCTGAGCTGTCTCTCTCCTCTCTGTCCCTCAATCTCTCTCTCTCTTTTTACTTCCCTTTCTCTTCCCCCCCCCTTTCTATCACTCCCTTTCTCTCTCACTCCCTCTCTCTCTCTCTCCTTCCTTCCTCCCTCTGTCTCTTCTCTCTTTCCTTCTCTCTCCCTCTCCCTGTGAGTGTCTGAGCTGTCCATGGTGCTGAAGTCGTGTCAACAGAACACTGGCAAACCTCAAACTGCCTTTATTCAATGTGAAAATATATTAAAATTCGAGGCTGCGCTGTGTGATTATTTTGGCTAAAATTGAGGCAAATGAAATTGGTTTGCTGAAATGGAAATGTGAATGATAAAAAAATGAGAAAATTGCTGTGAATGTTGCTACCAAAGTGGCTGTTTTGGGGCAGGATGAGAATGCTGTTAGATAAATACATGGCCTTTTGTCGAGCAACAACTTTTGGTCTACTTCATTAAAATTAACGGCCAACAACGTGCAGATAATGTAATTAAAGGTAAAACATTAAGTATAAACATTAAGGTGAAGGGTCTGCTACCTGCTTGTTTCCATGGAGATGTTATTTCTTTGCCTGGAATGTTCCACAGTAGGACATTAAACATAACTCCCTTGCATCTGCTCAATTACAATTGTTTATAGCTCAAAAATACCTTCAAAAACATGAATTCTTACCATAGATCTGACCATTAACCTGTCTCCATTGTGATTACCAAGTTTATTTCAATCCTGTGTGAATAATCAAGGCAAAACAGTATCATCTCCATGGAAACAAGCAAAAGTTACACAGTGCACCTTTGAAGCTACTCTCTGTAATTAGATTGGCAGACGCAAGTTGAATATACAAACCTACAATTTAAGTTTTGCTTTCAGATCTGTTATTTAGTCCAGTGGTTCTCAAACAGTTCACACCAAGTACTACCTAAGAAAATATTTGTCCTTTTGATGCTGCGTTCATGTGATCCTCGGGAACTCTGGAAAATGTCTTTTTGAGTTGAAAAATTTACCAAAAAAAAAAAGCACTAAACCACCTAAAACAGGACTATTTTATGTCCCATTTAGAGCTAAACCAGGTCTAAAATGGGACTACACACTTCATACAGTAGTTCTAAACCAAGACTAACCCAAAGGAGGACAAAAATGTGGATTAAATTGACAAAATCCATCAAATATTTGTACTAGACACAATACCACGGAGCAGCTGAAGGAGCTTACATACCACCAGTAGTACATGTACCTCAGTTTGTCTATTCCCTGTACATGTTGTTGTGTAGAGGAGACTCACATGAGCTGACTCTCCTCATTAAAGGCCAAGACCTGAGTCACGTCCCAGTCTCCAGATGTGATGGACTGCAGCGTGTCTGTGCTCGTATTCACCTGAGGACAACACCATAGAAAATGGGATCTTTATACGAGCTCTCCAAGATTTATAATGTAAAAAATATATTTCCTGAGTGAGGTTAGTACCTGTGAGGTGGACATGGAGATGTGGAAGAACTTTCCCCTCCCGCCCTGAGGAATCGCTCGAGTGAAGAACAGCTTCAGACCATCTTTAGAAAACAGTGGGCTCTCATTCTAAACAAACACAAGAAAGAATAAACATATGTTAAACTTTAAATGTGCATTGTGTAACTTTCCTGGTATAAGGTCTGCCACCTGCTTTTCTCCATGAAATATTTCACAGTATGGCATTAAACCTTTCTATCATCATGGAGACCAAACCAGACCAAGTTACAGGTCAGATCTGTGGAGAGACAACCCCGCTCACAGTCAGAATGCCTGTTTTTCTAGGTAATTTTGAGCTATAAAAACATCTGTAATTGAATAAATGTAAGGTAGGGATGTTTAATTCGAAGCAGAGCAATGTCCACAGAAACAAGAAGCTGACAGGCCCCTACCCAAAAAGTTACACAGTGCCTCTTTAACATAGTTTAAATCAGTGGTACAGATTTTAGGATTTTCAGTGCATGGCGCTTTTGAAAATGATCTCATTTTAATGATGTTGGATAATAAAAAACGGATGATCGGACTGAGACAATTACATCTACAGAGAGTAGAATGAGGCAGAAAAGTCAATTTGGACAAAAAATTACTTACATTACGGTTATGCTATGAGGCTGGTGAAATAAGAGTTGCATTATTACCGAATAATATAAAACAGAAACTAGGGGTGGAACGACATAAAATCTCCACAAGACAAGACAAGATTTTAACATAATTACTAATATATACATTTCACAATTCTGTTTCTAATTTTGGCCTCACAATTTTGTATTAACTTGAATTCATATTTTGTTGCCATTCTACTACTTCTTTTTGGTACTGTTAGAGATAAAACTCATCAACATGTAACACTTTTATGTCAAATCCGAATAAGTAGTGGTGGTATGGTGTTTTTCCAAGTAAACACTTGGAATACAATCTCATAATATCATTTTTCTCATGTCATTTTTCCCTCACAAATCTTACCTGACCAGCCAGAACAACACATTTTGTCAAAACTTTACAAAGATGAGTGGATCTGGAGCTGTGTCCTTTCGTGATTGACAGGCAGATTAACCAATCAGAGAGACGCATGCTCTGTTTGCATCAAAAACAAACATGGCTGCTTACATGTAAAAAAATTTGAAAAAACTAAATAAAGGAGTGAGAAACAGCATGAATTTTTTCAGAATCAACAGTCGAAGCATCAAACTATTACTTATCTCAGCTAAAAGAAGTTATATATTTTGTTCTGAATGTTACGAGAATTTTCAAGAGGAGACGTCTTCTGCATTTGAGAGACACGTGCTACAAATGAGCAGCTGTGGTTGGATCATTTTAAGTCTGGACAGAGGTTTTTCACGCTCTACTGTCCAGTTCCAGTCTCTTCTGGATCTGAACAGAATGTACAAGGGACTGGGGTGGTCAGGCTATCTCTCTAACACCTTCCTAATATCACAAAACAACACACAACTTTGCATTATTTTAACCTTAACTGACTCCTCACCTGTGTATGTAGCCATCCCTCACTTTCATCTTCATGTTTCTGCAAAAAAAAAAAAAAACAACAACATTATAACAAATATAATAGAAAGTCACATTGCATTTCTAATAGGTAGGGTTCATGGGACATCACAACATTCAAAAGATACAATATCTTATAACTGAGATGGAGGAAAGGTCAGAAATATAAAATACAGATGTTCTGACCTGTTTTTTAGCTAATATCTCTGTAATTATTGTGTCTCTCCATAAGAAACAGAAACTAGGTCAAAGTTCAATATCTTCTTTCTCTGAACAAATTAACGAAGGTGCAAGTAGTATTTTGTTTTCTATCAAGACAGAGACAGAGTTGTGACATTGTTTAATTTCAAAGTCGCCAGTGTTCATTAAAATTACATGAAGTCACAGGATTAATACGTCTATAAACACAAGTTTGGGTATTTCTTTCAAATACAGGGAATTGTCCATAGAGGTATTAGGGTCATCTGACATTGCTAAAATGTTGAATATTGTGAACGCAACCTCATCAACATTCTCTGGGGGTGTGATGCTAATTGAAGGAACTACTCAATCTGAAGGTCTGTGACTCTAATTAGACTTTAATCTGATCTTTATTTTAACACAGTCTGACCAGAAAGAACGGACTTAGCTGGAACTAGTGAAAACAGTGAGCTGATTTGTGCTGTTAAGCAAGTCTCTCAGACATAAAATTAGAGTCAGAAGCTCACTAGCTTTAGCCAACCCCGTTTTTCAGTTAGTCACTTTCACCTCCGCTCACTCCTAAATGGCACCTCGTATTGATCACAGGCTCCTGAAAATGTGCTGTTTAAATCCATTTTGTATTTTTTTTTTTGTAGTCTTCTTTTTTAAACATTGTTTGCTAATGTGTGCATTGAGTCTCCATGGAAACTACATGTAGAGCACCCCCAGCGCGATGTCAGTACAGTACCTTGGTGCAGACTCCGGTGGTAGCCTCACACAGAGTTAGCACTGAGATGTTTTGAGGGCGGTTCATCCAGTTTATGGCCAGTTTAGTCACAGTCGCCCATTTCACCATGGTAACGTAGTATTCTCTGTGGAAAAACAAAAACATAATAACAAAACATCAGTTAAAGGTGCACCATGTAACATTTGCTGGTGGAAAGTCTGTACCCTGTTTGTCTCCATGGAGATGTTATCGCTTTGCCTGAAAAGTTCCACTATAGGACACTAAAGGTTTCAGGTTTCGGCTTTATTGTCCCCGGAGTCAAATTTGTTTTTGGCTCACAGTGTTGCTACTAAACTCATCTATTTCCATGGAGATAAGCAGGTGACCTCATTGGGTTAGATCTCTGGAGAGGCGATCCCGCTCATAGTAAGAATGAATGTTTTTCACTGTATTTTTGAGCAATAAAACCACCTGTAATTTAGTACATTTATGATAATACCATGTAATACCAAGAACCGGCAAATCACAACTTGGGGAGCTAAATATGTTTCCTGGAGCATTGCTTATTTATTTGCATTGGGGCTCTGAGCTAATTACTGAAAGGTCAGGTGCATATTTCAAACAGCACTTGAATCATATTGTTTTAAGCACTGATTAAATTTTAATTGACTCTAGTGGAAATAGAAAAGGTTGTACATAATGAACTGCGGTAGGGGCTGAGTACTAGCCGCATAAACAAATAAACAAGAGGAGATTAGGGCATTATGGGTAATGAAGGACAATGCAGTAACACATTAAGTCAGACTCACCCTATCCTGGTATCGTCCGGTCTCCTCATTTCTATGGTGTGAAGTGGACCATTCAAATTCACCACGTAAATAGTGATGATGGGGTTCTCTTCTCCAGCCTGCCAAAGAAAAGTAAGAACTCAACCTTTAAAGGTCCTATTGTGAGCTTTAAACCATGTTATTAATTAATGGAATGTTGTTATCTCCTCAAAAACAGACCTGGAGTTGTGTTTTGTTTCATTCACATGTTTGAGAAATTCTGGATTATTAGTCCGTCTGCATCCACAAAGCTCAAAATGCTCTGTTCCACCTTGTGATGTCATGTAGTGGTAGTTTTCAAGTTAACAGCTGCCTTTAGTTCAGTAGAAATGTACAATTCCAAGGCTAAAATCATCCAAATGATTCTAGTGAAGGTGTGTCGAGTTTAAAACACTTCCTGTATTGCCACATGACATCACAAGGTGGAACAGTTTGAGAAAATTACTCAGCCTAAATATGCAGGGCTTGTGTGTTAAACGTGTGTGAATGAAACAAAACAAAACTCCAAGTATCTTTGTGATGAGGAAACAACATTATAACATAGATCAGAAAATAGATTCCCCCCCATGGAAATCTAGAAGTATTTTAGTGTCTACAATATGTGGTACCAACACTGCACAAGAAATGAATAGTTTCAATATGTTTTCAAGGTCGTCTTTGCTACAGTGCAGGTCTGAAGAAGCTAGAATTTGCCTTGTTGGCAGGTGAAAAGTCCCAATTTCAAAAACACTGAATGAGGGATTGCACCTACTAGTTTTGCTTCTTCTTGTCTGACAAACTTATATCCAATCACAGTTGATCACAAACAATGTGTAAAGTCTGGATGAAGGTAGTGAATTGGGAGAAGAAGGGCATCTGATGTAAAATGTATGTAGCATGTAGTAATGTTGTACCTTTGGATAGTGGTACTCCTTCCCCATCGGGTAGGGCGTCCCGGTGAACATGGGCAGCTCCATCTTTGGCACCAGACTGTCGTTGATGGTGGCATAGGCCAGTCTAGCGCCATCTGGAGACCACCAATGGGCAATGTGGGAGTGGAAAATCTCCTCTGCAAAACAAAAGTAAATCAGTTTAATAAAAGAAGTCAAAATGAATTATGTTAAAGGTAGCTCTCCTGAAACTTTGTCAGATCAGATCTATAGAGCGATGACCCCGCTCACAGTAATGAATGCATGTTTTTCAGGGTTTATTTTTAGCAAACAGCAAAAAAACACACCTTTAATTGATAAGATAGAGTAGTATAATGCCATACTGTGGAACATTTAAAGGAAACCAGCAACATTTAAACATCCACTGAAAAAGTTACATGGCGCACCTTTAAAGGGCCTATATTACGCTATGTTATAATGTTGTTTCCTCATCACAAACATACCTGGAGTTGTGTTTTGTTTCATTCACACATGTTTAACACTCAATACAGGAAGTGCTCCACTGTGTTTTTAAACTCCATACACCTTTACTAGAATCATTTGGATAATTTCAGCCCTGGAATTTCCAATCTCTACTGAACAAAAGGTAAAAGGAGATGTTAAACTTGAAAACTACCACTGCATGACATCATAAGTTGGAACAGAGCATTTTGAGCTTGGGAGATATAGACAAACTAATAATGCAGGATCTCAAACATGTGTGAAACAAAACACAACTCAAAGTAAGTTTTTGACAAGGTAACAACATTATAACACGGCTTAAAGCTCTCAAGAGTCAATTTTGCGTAATATAGGACCGTTAAAACCAAACACAACTAATACTACTTCATGACCTGCACAACATGTCGGAAAAATACGACACTGGACAAAACAATATATCCTGGGAAATCATGACAGATCTAATCAAATGAGCAGCTCTATTAATATTTATAATGATTTCGGCACATTAAACTTTCATGGGTGTTTGGGTCTGACCTTCGGTGTCATTAAATCACTGTAATTGTTCCATGAATAAATCCCCTGACCTTAACTAATGTGCTGCAGATGGACAAGTCAATAAAAGGAGATGGACTTTTATGTCACTGTGAAATGACTTTATAATGGTGCTATGAATGATGTCTCTTAGCACCCAATGAATTATAATTATTAATGATGGTTTAAAGTGGAGTTATTGGCCTTGTGTTGTTGGTAAATGTCAGTTATAAGGATAATAAAGATATATGGTGGATGTGTATTTTAAATGTAATATTGAGAGTAGATTTTGTTTGCATGGTGGGCTTAAATGTTACGCAAAATCATGTTATAATGCTGTTACCTCATCAAAACCATCTAGGGTTTGTGTGTTAAACATGTGTGAATGAAACAAAACACAACTCCGGGTGTGTTTGTGATGAGGAAACAACATTATGGCATAGAAAACAGTGTAATATGGGCATTTTAAAAAGTAGCACACTGTCTCCTTTTTTTAGTGCCGCATCAGCAGAACAGCGCCCTGGCTTTGATCTGACCTGTTTCTATATTTGGGCGTCACTTCCTCCCTTTTTTTCTACTTTACTTACGCTCTCCCCTCTCTCTCCAAAGCCTAGATTTCATAAAACACAGGCCAAAGGGGGGAACATAAATCAAACAGGATTCAGTTCTTACCACCAATAGTTAATCTTAAATGAAATCATATGGCCCAGGTCAACACAACTTTTAAGGAGCTACCAGTGGTGGAAGAAGCACTCAGTTGTGTTACTTAAGTAAAAGTACAGATACTAGAGCAAAAAAATACTCAAGTAAAAGTAAAACATGAAAAAAACAACTTAAGTAAAAGTATTAAAAAACCTGTTCAAAAATGTACTTAAAGAGTAAAAAGTAGATTTTGAGATCTAATAAAGTAGTTTTGATATAGATTTGTGCTGAATTTTGTTCAACAGAAACATTTGTGTTCCGGGCATGTCCCACCGGGAGGAGGCCCCGGGGAAGACCCAGGACACGCTGGAGGGACTATGTCTCCCGGCTGGCCTGGAAGGAGCTGGAGGAAGTGTCCAGGGTGACAGAAGTCTGGGAGTCCCTGCATAGACTGCTGCCCCCACGACCCGGCCCCGGATAAGCAGAAAAAAATGGATGGATGGATGGAGAAACAATTGAATAGATTTTTTTTCTAGCTGTTTTTATTTGTATTTGTACATTTTTGTTTGCTCACACTACAAATGTGTTAAAAAATAAACCTCTCAGCCTTTTCAGCAGGTCTCAAATTATAACAAAAAATACTTTTACTTTTCAGTCCTGTTTACAAAAGTAGTGGGGTAGAAAGTACAGATACCTGCTCTCAAATATACTGAAGTAAAAGTAAAAAGTACCCACTTTAAAATCTACTTAAGATAGCTAAAAATGACACTTAAGTATAGTACTTTACTACTTTTACTTCATTACATTCCACCACTGGTAGCTACAAACTTTTCAAACATAGACTTTTTATTATTAAATGAAATGTTACGTTAACTTGTGCAGGATCAAACAGTTGGACCTATTGTTACAAACTGCCATAGGGTTCGTTTATATCAACTTAAGCAATTAAAAATTCATTATTGTTGTTTATCTTTGGGCCGAGAAGTTGGCTCTGGGGAATTACCAAAGCAATTAGCATTTTCATTAGCCCCGACCGCTGCAAGGAAGGACTTGATATGCGGAAGAATTTGATAAACAAACACAAGGCAATGTCTGTGTACATTTTGTTGTCTGATGCACCTCTGAAACTCTTGTTTATTCATTTTTTATCTATTTATTTTTTATCGGAACAAAGTTGTGAAAATGTGAAATTAGTTTAAAAGGTGAAGTTGAACTGATTGCAAACTTATCTCTTAAAGGCCCTATTTCACAAAACTTCTTTCCAGGCATTTGAGAAAAATTTGTCATACCACCATATAATACTGAATGAACAGCTCTTAAGGGCAAAATAAGTCAGCTGTGTTTACTCACTGTCCAATAGTCAGGAAGTGCAGTGTTAGCATGCTAGTTGTTGTAAGCTTTACTCAACCAAACTCCTCTCTCCGTGTCTGAAAGCTGTGAAAAGCATTTATTTACTTATCGTGATGAATAATTAGGATACTCAAACTGCAAACTAATAATAAAGGATTACTCAAACGTGTGAATGAAACAAAACACAACTCCAGGTGTGTTTTTGAGGAGGTAACAACATTCTAACATGGCTTATAGCTCACAAGAGTCATTTTTTTGTCATATAGGACCTTTAAATATGCATGCTAAAACCTAAGACAAAACCATTGCCATATATTGCTACTTTATGAGTGAAACTGAGCAGAGTACCTGGGTCACCTTGACACAAAATGTCTCTCACTTTCCGCAGACAGAATAGTGCGAGCTGCTATAAAACGTTATGAACTTATGTGCAAAAGTACAAGGCATATTTTAGCCAAGTCTCTCCCCTCTCTTTCACTGTATTAAAGGTCCTACATTACGCAAAACTGACTCTTGTGAGCTTTAAGCCATGTTATAATCCTGTTACCTTATCAAAAACATATCTGGAGTTGTGTTTTGTTTCATTCACACATGTTTAAGTAATCCTGCATTATTAGGCTGTCTCCAAATCAAATCCAAACAACGTGGAACAGAGTGTTTTCGGTTCGAGAGAAGAACTCAGCCTAAATTTGTAGGGTTTGTGTATTAAACATGTGTGAATGAAACAAAACACAACTCCAGGTATGTTTGTGATGAGGAAACAACATTATAATATAGATAAATAGCATAATATGGGCCCTTGAATGACCTAGAGAGACACTGCTACCTCAAACAAGGTGAGGATGACTATATTATCCCAATCATTACTAATGCATAAGGCCCCATGAACTCGCCGGACAATGTTTTTTAATGAGGTAAAACAGTAAGGTAGAGAGGTAACCAGACAGTGACGAATGCAGCGTACCATATATCCAACATGCTATCAAAGACATAATTTAAAGCAGATATTACCAGTGATGTTATAATTAGTTACACAGTTTTACCTATAGATGGCAGTGTAGCAGCGTGTTGAAATACAGGTAAGGTGACTGCAGTGTCCTTATTATATGTGGGGCAGTCTATCTGCAATGACCAACTACCTGTATTTTGTAGCATTACTGTAAAAGTCGGGTTATTGTGAATTAGACGACCACTGACTCAATAAAACCTATGATAATTTATATAAACCAGTGTTTTTCAAAATGGGCTAATGATTGTATCCCAAGTCAAGAGTTAGAAAACGGTGTAAAAGGCTGGACAAAACTACTTAAAGCCACAGTATGTAACTTTTTAGCCAAAAAATAGACTAAAATAAAGCGTATTTTTCAATTTAGTTGTGTTTACTGCAACAGAAAATGGAAAAAACACGTGTCCTTAATGTCAGTGAGCTTGCATCTCCACAAACCTGACTCTTACTTGGTCTGGAGGAAGGCTAGTCTTACACAGTACGGCATAAAACCTATTTATATCCATGGAGAAGGTTCCCAAGTATTGTTTTAACTTAATGTTTCCATGGAATCGTGTAGATGACGTGCCACAGAAAGTTACATACTGTACCTTTAGCTCACAGTGACATAATCTGATGAGCATGATGGAGTCTAACTAATACTGTAGCAACAAAATGCACTGAACATAGAGCTACATGATACGAAAAAGCACAATATCAAGGTATAACTATTGATACTTTGCAGTGGGGGGGTTCTACATGTATCTCTAATGGTGGAATGTTTAGGAGTTACCATGGAGACACAGTGCACACATTAGCAAACACTGTCCAAAAAGTTTTAAGGTCGTCTGAAAACTCAAAATGAATTTAAAGAAGACGTTTTCAGGAGCCTGTGATCAATATGAATGTTCATAGTCCTGTTACTAACTGAACTAACTAAATGTGACTGCCATTTTATTTGAGAGGGACTTGTTTAACAGCACAGATTAGTTCACCTGTTGTAGTTCCAGCTAAGTCTGTTCTTTATGGTCAGATTGTGTTCAAATAAAGCTCGGATTAAAGTCTTACATGCCTCAGACAGAGCAGGGCCTACAGGTAGCATCACACCGCCAAGGAATGTTGATGACATAAGCTGTAAAGTATTAACCGGAAGATCATCAGACTGCTATAAATCATAACTAGATGTTCTATAGTCATGTCCCTCACTAAAGTGGTTCCTGCAATGACACTAAACAAAGCTAAAAACTGAATCTTTTGTTTGATTTCATAGTTTACTCAAGTTAAAGCTGCATTGTGTAACTTTTCTGGTGGAGGGTTCGTCAAATGTTTTTCTCTATGGCGATATTATGGCTTTGTCTGGAATGTTTCACAGTATGGCTTTAAACCTTTCTATCTTCATGGAGACCAAACCAGACCAAATTACAAGTCATATCTGCGGAGAGGCGACCCCGCTCACAGTCAGAATGCCTGTTTTTCTAAGTATTTTTGAGCTATAAAAAACACCTGTAATTGAATAAATGTAAGGTAGAGCTGTTTAATGTCATACTGTGGAACATTCCAGGCAGAGAAATGACATATCCATAGAAACAAGGAGGTGAAAAGTTACACAATGCCCCTTTCAAACATGTGATTTAGCAGCAATGACGCACCTTCACACTGAGGCCCTGATATAGAAATGAGTTTGTATTTTCACAGCCAACGTCACTGAAGTGTTACATAAACACTATAAATATATATGTACTGTCCCCCTCGCTGAAAGTGACAGAACTGCTGATAATTGAGAACACAGAGAAGAGTGGGTGTGACAAAGATACAAAGAATACACAAAGAACTCTCCAGAGGGTTATATAAAGATGAAACAACTAAATAAATGTGTACTGCAAACTGAGGTGTACAATTTGTTGCTATGAATTAAGATTTGAGGTTTAAAATACAACTCACATTTCTTGGATTTGCCTCAAAGTGAGTCAATGTTGATTAACAATAACATTCAGGAGCTTAAGAAAAAAAGGTAACCACTCTGCGATATATCTACCCACATAATAAATAATATAACATCAATATATCAAAATGGATGGGGAAGAATTACTGCAGGGAAATGCTAAAAAAAACCAAACACATTATAATAAAGTTATAGTTAAGTTATAGTGCTCCAGTGCAGAAGGATAATGAATCATGCTTGGCTAAAAGTCACTGTAAATATTAAATATATAAACACCTACAAACAGGGCTTTGCAGGACAAGATAAAAGCTGTTATTGTGTTGCTGAAATGTTCCACAGTATAGCATTAAACCAGGTGATGCCCAAGGCCAGGTTCCAGGCCAGATGTGTAGAGGCGACTCCACGATACAAAAAAATGAGTGCTCATTTAAACAGTTTTTGGTTGTTGAGCCTAATACCCATTTTAAATTACGATTTCCATTTTATTACACGTTCCCTTATGTAATGCTGCCTTCCCTTTGTTATATTAACCTTCATCTTTGTGCCAACTACATGTGCTGCAGTTTGCCCCAAGGCCTTCACACGTAAACAGCAATTAACCCAGAACCAGCCTCTGTCATCTCCGCAAACATCTATGGGGCAAAACATGACTGAAATCAAAGCAAACATGACTGAAATCAAAGCAATACGCCACGTTAGTATGTGTTTTTCCTTAATTTTTGTATTTTTATCTTGTCATAACAGACTTTCAACTAACAGCTGTATCAATATTACCTCAATAAACAAGACAGAGATAGTCCCTGGAGGAATTTGGAAGGGTTCAGAGACAGTGTTTTTTAATTTGGGTTGAATTTCGTGTTTTTCTTCCATGATTAAGATGCCAGAAGATATAAGAAAGGAGATTTGCCAGTCAATAGTCCCCAGAGAGTGACTATACTGGGGTTTGTGGAGCTTGGTTTTGACATTGGACACTTGGGTGGGTATCTGAAGAAATCCTCCTGGCTTTTGGTTAATAAACGCAAATATAAGACAATCTGGTGTGTCTTCTGAGCTTGTTGCCGATTCGAAAACAACGCCGGGAACACAGCCAAAATTTACACAAGCAATATACGATTTTAGAAAGCAATTTGGCACAAACAGGGAAAGGAGGTTTCAAAAGGAAGTCTGATGGAAAAGGGTCTGATGAAACTGAATTATTTGAACATATGTTAAAGGTGCACTATGTAACTTTTCCGTTTGTCTCCATGGAGATGTTATTGTGATGCAAAAAATATCTGCAAATGATGAAGTTAAAAGTACCATAGTATGCTATTTTCTGATTTATGTTATAATGTTGTTTCCTCATCACAAACACACCTGGAGTTGTGTTTTGTTTCATTCACACATGTTTAACACATAAACCCTCCTCTTTTCTCAAACAGAAAACACTCTGTTCCACCTTGTGATGCCATGTGGTAATAGAGGAAGTGCCCAACTGTGTTTTTAAATACACCTTCAGTAACAGAATCATTTGGGTAATTTCAGCCCTGGAATTGCCAATCTCTACTGAACTGAAGCTAAAAGGTTACCTTAAAAATGATCACTTCATGACATCACAAGGTGCATCACAGCATTTTGAGGTTTGGAGATACAGACAGACTAATAAACCAGGATTACTCAAATGTCAAATGTGTGAATGAAACAAAATAAAAACAAAACTCCAGGTATGTTTTTGATGAGGTAACAACATTCTAACATGACTAAAAGCTCAACAGTGAGTTTTGCATAATACAGGACCTAAAAGGACAGATCTGTGGAGGGGCGAGCCCATTGACAGTAAAGATGCATGTACTTTTTAGCAATAAAACCATGTCTAGTTGGATAAATTACAATATCAGTCAGGTAATGCCCTACTGTGAAATATATGTGATCTTAAAGCTTCATAATTTTATGTAAGAGAATGAAAGTAGGTTAAGATAGTCAATAAAATACTGAATCGTGAATCTACTGCAATTTATTTTTAAATAAAATGTTGTTTCAATACAATTTGTACTTTATTATTACCTTTCAATTCACAAAAACTCTAACGATAAAAATTACCCTTTTAAAACCACAGCCAGTCCAACTTTCACACCATTACTCTTGGACTCCATATTTCAGTCTTATGAAAAAATATCGTGGTTTTTTTATCTCTTTGTGAAAGATTTATCCAGTCAATAAAAGATGTGTTAAAATTACCAACCCGCCCGCTGTAGCCCATAAATACATGGCACCAGGTCAGTCTCCCCAATATCGCTCTGATTAATGTTTAAAAGGGACAGATTGGATATTGCTTTTGAAAAATGAAAGTGGCTTTATGTGTGGGGAAAGCTAATGCACAGATAAGATGAGTTTAAGTCATATATTAAAGTAACAGTTGTTTTTGGCCTTGTGTGACCACACCACTGTTTCCTATATCGCTAACAGTATCACAGATAAGGCAGTGCTGTATGGGCTAATGGGGAATAACAGCTTGTTTGTATCAGGAGCTGTCTGCACTGGTGCTATCTGGATCCGAAAAGCTGCTCCTATCTCCCATTTGATTTGATACAGAAACTCCTGAACCGAAGGAGATGGAGCAGGAGGCAATGTGGGTAAATTTGCTCTGCACATGGTGGTATAAAGCAGAAACTATTGCTCAAGAAATTTTGATTTGTTCTTTGTTTTGACAACACTGAAAGGTACAGTGTGCAACTTTCATCTGAACAATTCCATGGAAATAGAAAGTTAAAACCACACTTTGTAACATTCTCTGTGGAGATAGAGAGATAGATGGAAGCAAAAGGAACAACACTTCCATGGAAACAAGCAGGAGGTCAAATAAGAGTCAGGTTTGTGGAGATGCAAGCCCACTCCCAGTAAGGGCGGATGTTTTTCTTTGTTTTTTCACTATTGTAGGTACATATTGTAGGTTTAAAAAGTATTTCATTTTTACTTAAGCCTGTAATTTTGTATTTTTTTGCATTGCAGTACCAAGATAATGGTCAGGAGCGTGTGATCAAAACTTATAAACCCTATATCAATCAAATGAACTTTAAAGGCCCCATATTATGCTATTTTCTGATCTATGTTATAATGTTTCCTCATGAAGGATCACTCAACCATGTGTGAATGAAACAGAACACAACTCCAGCTATGATTCTGAGGTAACAACATTATAACATGTTTTAAAGCTCAAGAGTCAATTGTGAAGTCAAATTTAATGCACAGGATGTAGTATATGTAGTTGTAGAAAAGGGGAAAGCATTTAAAGATTTTAATTCTGTTTGCGTTTTAACACCAAGGAAATACTACCCCATCCTATAATTTTGTGAACAGTTTAAAGATGGCCATGGGGGGGTTGGTCACTATTAGAAAAGAGAGATTCCTAAATGAACTTCTTTGTATTAACAGATTAAACAGCTTGTCTCTCAAAAGGAATGAATAAAGGGTTTGAATGAGACTTTAGCCAATACATTTTAAAAGGCCCTTTGAGTTGGAGCAATTATCAAATCGCAAAAGCCGCAATTATTGAAATATTAAAATGCCCACTGCACAGAAAAATCATGCTGGAATTTGACCTCTACAAACATGTTCTGAAATGCATGGGGTTCTTGTATTAATTCAACAGATAATATTTCAGTCTGTCTCTCAAATGTTAATGCTAGTGGAGTTTTTACAATCTGTACTCAACAGATACCATTTAAAGGTGCTATATTACACAAAACTGGCTCTTGTGAGCTTTAAGCCATGTTAGAATCTTGTTACCTCATCAGAAACAAACCCAGAGTTATGTTTTGTTTCATTTACACGTTTGAGTAACAAGCTTTACATCTTTAAAGCTCAAAATGCTCTGTTCCACCTTGTGATGTCATGAAGCAGCAGTTTTCAAGTTAACAGCTTCTTTTTACCTTTTGTTTAGTGCAGATGGGCAATTCCAAAAGTGAAATTCTCCAAATGATTCTCGTGAAAGTGTATAGAGTTTAAAAACATTGTGGAGCACTTCCTGTATTACCACATGGCATCACAAGGTAGAACAGTGTTTTCTGTTTGAGAAAAGAACTTCGCCTAAATACGCAGGGTTTGGAGTGTGAATGAAACAAAACACAACTCCGAGGAAACCGCATTATAACGTAGATCACAAAATAGCGTAATATGGGCCCTTTAAAATCAAATACTAAATCCTAAATCCACTATGACATTTGACTCAGCACTTCCAAATTCCATAAAAAAAATTCTCACATATAAAAACCATGAATTCATTTTTGAGAGTAATACAGAGCCAGAGCCAGTGGAGCTCGTTGCTATGGATAAACGGGGCCGTGATGAGAGAGGAGCACTGGGGAGGGCTGTCTGCTGTAATTACTGCATCTGCTCTATGGACTTAATGAGCTGGACTGTGGTCACGTGACTCTGAAAGCACAGGGCCAGTTTAAGTCAATAGGCACTTTAACAGTATTCTCCAGACAGTTGGAGCTCGGAAGTAACTGATGAGAAGTGAAACTGAAGGCTATATATTATATTAACATAAGTGGAACCCTGTTTGAACAAGAATACTGATGTTATATAGGCGTATTCACTGCTATGCTATGTTACGCAATATAGTGTGTAATGTTGTACAGTATAATAGGTACGTGGTTGGTATAGCGGAAATCTAATAAAACAGTCTACCACCTGCTTGGAATGTTCCACAGTATGGCATTAAACGTATCTTTGCCCAGGAAACAAAAAGGTGATGATGTTTTTTTTGGTTTTTTTTTTTAGCAATAACAATGCATGTAATTGAATAAAGACAAGATATATAGATTTAATCCCATACTGCGGAACATTCTAGGAATAGGAATAACACTGACTTACAGAGATACGGTATTACTTGTTAGCAATTAATGCAATTTTAATTTGTGTTTTGAGAGCAAATACATGCACTAGAAGTTATCATTATTGTACGTAGATGAATGTATGGGTTATTGTAATTTTTCCTCTTATGGCCGCCATTTTGAGGACTTTTGAATCACAGTTCTTGAACCCTAAGAAATAAAGGTTTAGAGTGTATGCTGATATGTTTAATACTACAACTTTGTGCACAGATGAATTTATGGGTTTATGTAACTTTTTCCAGTTATGAACACCATTTTGGAAGACTTACAAGACATTCACAGGGGAAAAAACACAAACAATTGTCAATTCTCTTTTTTCATCTACAAAAAGAAGTCTTGGTACTGCATAGTGGCAAATACATCCAATTAAGTGTGCACTAAAATGCCTTCTTACATTGATTTACATGTATTAGAAAATCTATAAAGCATACCTCCAATCGCCTGTGCCAACATAAGCTTCTGTATTGACCATACATCTCAAAGTACAATCCTTTACTGCTTCAAAAAATGTAAACAAAATATTCTAAATTGCAGAATGGAGGCAGCTGGAGGCAAAAGTGAAGTGGAGCATAATGTGATTTCAATGAGAAAACTGGGATTAACTTCAGAATATCACAAAATAAAAAAAAAAATCCAGGGAAATTTGGGAAATGAAAACCTCTCAGATACATGTGAGTGATATCAGAGCCCAGTTTAAAAACATTTAATTGTGTTTTACATTATTTGTTAACTTCAGAAGAGATTATGATAGACACTAAGCTTTTTTGACAAAGGAAAAGCCCAGATTTTTATGTTTTACTGGACAAATTCTTACAGAAAAATTAAGCCAACTACAATTTGTCACTTCATTGACAAATATATTACACGTCTCATCATACATTTTATAAATAAAATAAATAAATCAATTTTGAGGTTAGAAAACTGTATTTTCTCCATCCTTCTTAAAAGAGAGAAAACTAACTAATATGTATAAGTTGAAAATTGTTTATTTTTTGTTGTAATGCTGTAAAACGATTCGCATTTAGATCAGTTAATCGGTTAATCAGCGAAAATATACTATGTCTGCTTCACTTTGGCTCAGTTGAGTCCTTTCCAGACTTTTGAACATTCTGATGACATGGGATTTTAAAGAGTCTATAAAACTCAGGCACATCCACTGACAGCTGTGCTCCTACCTTCATACAGCCAGTCACTGAGGCCATTGAAGATCACGCCTTCTTTCCCCGTGGACACCAGACGAATGGAGCGGCTCTCAACTTTGGAGCGGAAATAAATGTTGTTCTCAAAAATGAAGATCTGAAAAAAAAAAAAAAAAGAAAATCACTCACTTTTTATTCTAAATTTAAAGGTGCACTATGTAACTTTTCTGGTGGAGGGTCTGCAACCAGTTTGTCTCCATGGAGATGTTGTTGCTTTGTCCAGAGTGCTCCAAAGTTCGGCATCAAGCTTCAGTCTGATTCAGATTCTATTGTATGTGCATATTGCTAATGAAATTACTTGAAATGCATGTATTCTGTGAGTGGGCTGGCCTCTCCATAGATCTGACTTGTAACTTGGCCTGGTGGCGTCATCTGCTTATTTCCATGGAGATACGATAATATATTTACTTTTTGAGTAGTGATAGTTTGGAACTTTCTGAAGGTGGAAAGTCAACTGTATGAAGAGTTTAAACCATACTTTGGAACATTCTCCATGGAGATTGACAAGTTTTATGCCATACTGTGGAATATTATAGCCAAAGGACCAACATTTCCATGGAAACAAGCAGGCTCTCTTCCAGGACAAATAAGAGTTCACAGTAAGGACGCATGTTTTTCTTAGTTTTTCTGTGCAATAAAAACATCCATAATGAAAAAAAAGCTTTAAAGGTGCATTGTGTAGCTTTTTTGTTTCTGTAATGTTCCACAGTATGACATTAAACAGATCTACCTTATTTATTCAGTTACAGATGGTTTTATACCTCAAAAATACAGGCATTCTGACTGTGAGCGGGTTTGCTCTCCACAGATCTGACCTGTAACTTGGTCTGGTTTGGTTTCCATGATGATAGAAAGGTTTAATACCATACTGTGAAACATTTCAGACAAAGCAATAACATCTTCATGGAGAAAGGCATTTGACGGACCCTCCACTAGAAAAGTTACACAATGCATCTTTAATTTCAGACTATTTTTCTGCAAAAAGTTACTATGGCTTTAAGCAATCAACACAAAACTTTAATATAATATATGTCTGCTCACTAAAGTAATATATGCAGTGTAAATTCCATGGAACCACAAGAGAAATTGAAATGGGAGATTATAAGAAGCATGAATTTAAAAAGACAACCAAAAGCAAAAAACAGACCTCAATGGTAGGTAACACATAACAAACTATAGACTAGTATATAGACTAGTATATAGACCACTGAGGGATTACACAGATTTTCTAATACATGGTAATATAAAAGAAAGATTCTATTGTCTAAATAAAGGGTGTTTTTTATTATCAGCGTGGCATTGGAATCAGTATTGAGTTTTAAGTCAGTTCCTTAGTATCGAAATTTAGTTTGAAACGGCAATGGCCCATCTATAGGAATTCAAGAAAGTTATTTTAACACAGTGACATAATTTCAATAGTTAGTGATCAATGAGAGGCCATATTACACAGTCAATGGTTTAAATCTATTCTCCTCCACTTGTTGAACTCTACAGATTTTCAATAGCACTCCTTATAACCTGTTAAGAACGCCAGATGTGATGAAACAACAAAGAAAAGTGTCCCTCTTTTTTTTATTTCAAATACCTTTCAGATATACTTTGGTGCACTGGTTTGTGTGGGGGCATTGCTGATAAGTGAAGGTCAAGTGATTCATTATGAAGTGTAATAGGTGATATGTGTGTGCACCCAGTAGACTTTTTGAATGTTAAGATGTTGGAGACTTAACGCTATTCTCAAATCAATCCCGGGCTATTACAGTGAAAGAGCCGACTCAGGATCTCAAGGATTACCGAATGTCTTCAGCCTTGAGTGAGTATCAGGCCAGCGGTTTTTAAAGAAATCTTTTGCAAAACATTCACTTGCTGTGGAGATGAGAGGAGGAGGAGAGTTAAGGCCAAAAAGATGAGACAGCATGCTAAACTTTTAAACACTTTTTGTACATTTTTGTAAGCAATAAAATGTGGTTTTGGTATCATAGAAGAGTTATTCAGTTCAAAAACGCATGAATATGTTTTGTCTCCTCTCTGGGTGGGTGGAGAGTCCTTGCCTCAAGTGGAGGCGTTCAAGTATCTCAGGGTCTTGTTCACGAGTGAGGGGAGGATGGAGCGTGAGGTTGACAGGCGGATCGGTGCAGCATCTGCAGTGATGTGGTCGCTGTACCGGACCGTTGTGGTGAAGAGGTTTACCGATTTACCGGTCAATCTACATTCCTACCCTCACCTATGGTCATGAGCTTTGAGTAATGACCGAATGGACAAGATCACGGATAAAAGCAGCCGAAATGAGTTTCCTCCGCAGAGTGGCTGGGCGCTCCCTAGAGAGCTCAGTCACACGGGAGGAGCTTGGAGTAGAGCTGCTGCTCCTCCACGTTGGGAGGAGCCAGCTGAGGTGGCTCGGGTATCTGTTCCGGATGCCTCCTGGACGCCTCCCTCGGGAGGTGTTCCGGGCATGTCCCACCGGGAGGAGGAGGCCTGGAAGAAGACCCAGGACACGCTGGAGAGATTACGTCTGTCGGCTGGCCTGGGAACGCCTTGGGGTCCCCTGGAGGAGCTGCTTAGACTGTTGCCCACGCAACAGTCTCTATGTTTTGTCTCAGAAATAGGTATACAAATTATTGCATATCTTTTACAGCCCATAGTCATCACACATTGTCAAGTTGCAATGTTTAATATAACTTTAATTTAATATTTCAAGTGGCAAGATAATACTTTTTGTCATTTTAGTAAGGTGAAAGGTGGTTGAAATGCCTTGCTCAAGGACACAATGGGTGAGCAGCTAGGGAACAAACTTTCAGCCTTTATCTGGTCTAGTCCTGTATAGCTCCAGAATCGAATGTCTTTAGCCTTGAGTGAGTATCACGCCAGCGGTTTATAAAGAGATCTTTCACTTAGAGCTGTGGAGATGAGAGCAGGGAGAAAGTTAAGGCTAAAAAGATGAGACAGTACGCTAAAAAATTCACTTCTAAAGTGTTTGTGTATGTAGAAATCAACTGATGAGACGCAAGATTAAAATATTATATAGAATAGCGCTTGATCGACTTGAAATACATATTTGCAAGCAATAGAAAGTGTTTTTGTTATTCAGTTCAGTGGGATTCAGCTTCGTGTTTATAGGTGCCATTTTGAGAGCCTGTCACCAATCAAAAGATAAAACATTTTATTATGAATGTGTCCTTTGTTATGGCAGCGGTGCTAATTTTTTATCACTTTAAAACTTTGCAGAAATAAAATAAATGCTGCATGTGTTTTACTGTAGCAGTTTATGTACTTGTCGTTGTAAATGAGAAGTAAAATGGTAAAATACTGAATACATACTGTAAATACATAAAAAAGAACACATACTTGTCAAATGTGTATGAAAAATATTTAACATAATACATAATTTGAAGCACATAATCCTTTTTTTTGGTACATAAACGTCACCTGACAGTCAACATATTTATTAGTTAAGTTTATTCTTCCTCCGCCCACCCCTCTCCCCTCAGTCTGCTGAAACCCTCATCCACGCCTTTATCACCTTCCGCCTCGACTACTGTAATAGTCTGCTCTACATTTACACTCCAAACTTCTCAAAAGACTCCAGTACATCCAGAACTCCGCCCGCCCGCCTCCTCACCCACACCTCCTCACCCCTGTCCTCAAAGATCTTCACTGGCTCCTCATCCCTCAGCGCATCCACTTAAAACTCCTCACCATTGTGTACAAGTCCCTCCATAACCTGGCCCCCACCCTCTCTGAGCTCCTCCACCACCACACCCCCAACCATGCCCTCCGATCAGCTGACGCCAACCTCCCGTCTCCTTCCACCAGGACTAAACACAAGACCTGGGGGGACAGGGCCTTCTCCGCTGCTGCCCCCACCCTCTGAACTCCCTGCCCAAACACATTAGAGACTCATCCAGACTCCCTCTTTTCAAAATGGCCCTGAAAACTCACCTGTTCAAAACTGCCTTTAAATAACTGCATCTCCTATTTATCTGTTCCTTTCATTTGTGTCTGCGTGTGTTTGGATCTATGTGAAGCGTCTTTGAGTGTCATGAAAAGCACTATACAAGTGTTATGTATTATTATTAAGTATTTTTAGTATCTTAACTTATCAGGGGCCGTGTACAAATGCAGTACTCTTACAAAAGAAAAGATGATCTGCTGTGTACCAGATTTAACTGCTGCTACTTTCCATCTGCAGTCCCCGGGCAGGTAAACACACACAAAAATTACACATTACAATTACATTACGACACTAACTTAAATCATCATTAACATTAGCAAAAAACACAACAAATACCTGTTCACCAGTTCATACAAATACTGAAAATTATTATTTGCAAGTAAAAGATTCATGTTTTGGTTTTGATTTGCTCATAATTTTACACTACACTTTATTGAGTGGCTCATATCATTTCTCACTACAAACACACATTAAAGTTTCAATGTGGAATCTCTTGGAAAGTCAACATCACCTCTGTCTAACATTGTGGTGGGCTTTGAGCTTAAAAGAGGCCCCCAAATTCAAAAAAGCTGGAAGCCAGAGCTGTCACATACACACAGACATAAAGGGATAGTTTGATGTCTTTTTTCTTACAAGTTTTTAGCATCAGTAGTAGAGATGGAAAGAGAGACACACAACTGGCAACAAAGCTGGTCTGTTAGAGGATTTATGTTAAAAGTCGACGCTCAAACTCTGTGTGTTTTAACTATAGAGAAGTTGTACAAAGGGAAATGTATGCAAGTTTGTAGGTCACTGCAAAAAGATGGATGAAAACACATTAAAAACTTTGGTTGGAAATTGCCCTAAATGTTTGCTAATGTCGACGAATGCTCAAATATATGGAGAAGTTACCAGTTACTATAAAACACTACAAAGCTCCACAGTACGGCATTAAACATATCTTCAACTACAGGTGTGTGTATTGTTCAAAAATACCTGGATAAACATGCATTCTCACAGTGAGCGGGGTCGCCTCGCCACAGATCTGACCTGTAACTTGCCTTTAGTGGCGTCTCATGCTTGTCTCCATGGAAATAGAAGTTTAGTCAAGTTTAATAAAGCCATACTGTGGACTATCCAGGCAATGCAATAATGTCTCTATGGATACAAGAAGGTAGCAGGCACTCCATAAAAAAAATAAAATAAAAATACATCTTGCATCTTTAAAGGTCTAGCTTTATGTTTGTTCAGCCAATATCAGAATAATAATGTGCTTTATATAGAGAGAAAAACTTAAATAATCTCTATGGCTACAAGAAAGAAGCAGACCCTCTACTATAAGGTTACACCGTACATCTTTAAAGTTGCAATGTGTAACTTTTCAGGTGGAGGGTCTGTCAAATGCTTTTCTCCATGGAGATGTTATTGCTTTGTCTGGAATGTTTCTCAGTGTGGCATTAAACCTTTCTATCTTCATGGAGACCAAATCAGACCAAGTTACAGGTCAGATCTGTTGAGTGGCGACCTCGTTCACAGTCAGAACGCTTGTTTTTCTAGGTATTTTCGAGCTATAAAACCACCTGTAACTGAATAAATGTAAGGTAGAGCTGTTTAATGTCATACCGTGGAACATTCCAAGCAGAGCAATGACACATCCATAGCAACAAGAAGATGACGGACCCTCTCCCAAAAAAGTTCCACAGTATGTCTTTAAAGCACTAGCCTTATGTTTGTTCTGAACCATTATGTACCTAATGAAAGAGAAAAGTAAAGTTAAAACATACTGATAATAATCCATCCCCAGTGAATATAGAGCCTGTTCCACACATTGACTGTTGCCCTCAGAGTTCTCACCATGTGTTTGTGCTGCTGTTGATCTTGTTACGAACGCTGTACAGTGGATGTTTGTTTCTCTATGGGAAAGCGCAGTTTAATTAAAGGCATGTGAGATTTGGGGAGGGAAACAGGTGGGCTAATTAACGTTCATTCAATTATGAAACTTAATTTTGTTTGGGAAATTCGGTGTTAATAATTCTCTTTGACCCTGATTAAAAGAGGGCAAGAGGAACCAGCTGCAAGAGACTGTTTACAGAGATGGCACAGATGCAAATACAAACTTAGTTACACAACTTTTACTGGGAAAAGTTATGTTAATAAAGTAGGAAAAGTAGCACATAACACAAATATTTAATCCGTACAATTTACAGTAATACAGTAATACAGTAATAGCATCGTTAGTAGGCTATTACTACTTTTTACGACTTTTATCACAAATTGAATTGTTGTTTTCTAAAAATTAAGTAAGTATATTGATAACCAAAAGTCTAGTTATCAAATAAGAATGTATTCTGAGTACTACCACTACTACAACAACTACTACCACTACTATCACTACTTCTAAATGGTAAATGGTCACATTTTTATATATAGCGCTTTACATCAGTGTACGCAGACACTGGGGTATAAGCTGCCCAAGGACACAACAACAGGACTCATCTGTGGGAGCTGGAATCACACCTGTGGTTCAGTGGATCTGACCACTCAACTAATGATGTTTATGTCAAGAGCAGGATTCGAACCACCAACCTTTGGATCAGTGGACAAATGCTCTACCAACTGACCAACTGTCTACTACGACTGTCTACTACTACTACTAATACTACTACTAGTGTACTATACTGCTGTATTATACTGGCCACATATACTGTCCTCTCTTGTCATTAGTTGTACTGTAATGGCCATATCACTTACTGCAGAATACATTTCAATTTACTGTATATTTCTCCAAAATGGGAAAAAACCTCTTTCCAACCACATAAATTAAATTACTACTATGTTTGACCTCTAAAACACAAAATAAATGTACCACAGTATTTTCCAATAAGTACCTCGTCCCATACTAACTGTAGGCACTGCTCTGTCTGAGGCTCAGTAGACTTTAATCTGATCTTTATTTATTTGACCAAAAAGCACTGATTTAGCTAGAACTACAACAGGCCATCTGATTTGTGCTGTTAAAAAAAAGTCCCTCTCAAATAACATGACAGCCACAAGCTAGCTACAATTAGCCAACAGTTTTTCAGTTAGTCACTCTCCCATTTTTAGACGAAAGCTCCCGAAAATGTGTCGTTTATATCCATGTTGTATTTTTTTCTTGAGTTTTCAGATGATCTTAAAATTTATCTGGCAGTGTTTGCTAATGTGTGTGAGATTTGTCTCTAAATAAAACAATAATACTCAAACTGCAGAGGGCCCCGCGTATCACAGTTTGAGAAACAGAAGAGCTGATGTAGTTGAGTTGAAGTATGGTGAGAAACATGGACCAAAATTAATCCATGCCCAGTGATAATTAGTCCAGAGTGGAGAGATAGAGATAATACATAACTCCATAGTCTGTAATCAGCACAGTTCGTTACAGTTTGGACAAGTTTAGAGAGATGACAGGGGAGGACAATGACTGGGGACCATAGCTGCTGCTTCTTCTTCTTTTATGCAATTTGTGCAGAAGTAATTTTGCATTAGGAGATCACAGATAATTAGGCAGATTTACAGCCCTGGGCATGGGAAAAGAGAGGGGGGGAGTCTCGCATAGAGCACTTTTCATTTTTAGTGGTGGCTCTGAGCGGTAACTATGGAGATTCATCACCACTGGTTTGGTTATTCAGGTCTGACACCGCAGCAATAGTTGGGCTGTCTGAATTTTTGTCATTTGGAGTTACACAGAGAATTTAAATTGCAAAATGACAGCCCAAAGTCAGTTTTTAAAAGTGCGCATATTACGCTATTTTCTGATCTATGTTATAATGTTGTTTCTTCTTCACAAACATACCTGGAGTTTTCTACCTTTAATTTAGTAAATATGGGAAATTCAAGGTCTGAAATTATCCAAATGATTCTAGTGAAGGTGTACAGAGGTTACGGAGCACTTCCTGTATTACCACATAACTTCACAAGGTGGATCATGTGTTTTCTGTAGATCAGAAAGTGGCATAATATGGGCTCTTTAATAATTTTCCTTTAGACTGTATATGGTTTAAGTATTATTGTAATATAGGGGTGATTATGCACATTTACTAAGCAATATCTTTTTTATACCTAACCTTTGTCTTAAAAGTTAGTTTGTTGTTCAGTTATTGGACTACAGGCTCGTTATTTGGACCTGGTTTTTCCTGGTCTGGCGGTCGTCTGGAGGGCACGTCTGCACACG
The DNA here is from genome assembly GCA_029959045.1 of Taenioides sp. WSHXM2023. NCBI lineage: Eukaryota > Metazoa > Chordata > Actinopteri > Gobiiformes > Gobiidae > Taenioides > Taenioides sp. WSHXM2023. The sequence goes on from CM057105.1 coordinate 5,962,508, forward strand.
GCTCTGTTTTGCACACGGTTCTATTAAAGCTTTAGCATCTGGACCATTGACTTGTACCAACAGCACATAACCTTCAGCTCTGAACAGTCTGCCCATTAACTCCCATTAGTCGTCTGTTACTGTGGACACAACATACAGAAACACACAGATACAAAGGTATAGAGGTGGGGAGTTACAGTATATAGTAAGAGTAAGTGAACAGGTTTCTATGTATTTCTTTTATATGACTTTTTTTTTACAATTTGTACTACTAATTCAAAATGCTATTACTCAGTGACAGAATAAGTAGCCACCACACTGGTATTCAGGTAAATGTGTTGAGGGTATAGGTTTTCAAAGGTGCTACTATTACAGCCTAAGAAATTACTATTACAAAGACTATGCATTTTCTAGTGTGGTCGCAATACTGAAATTTTAAACTTGATTTTGATACTTAAAGAGTCCACATTACACTGTTTTCTGATCTATATTATAATGTTGTTTCTTCATCACAAACACACCTGGAGTTATACTTAGGCTGTGTTCTTCTCTCAAACAGAAAACACTTTGTTCCACCTTGTGATGTCATGTGGTGATACAGGAAGTGCTCCAGTGGGTTTTTAAACTCCATACACTTTCACTAGTGTCATTTGGATGATTTCAGTCCTGGAATTGCCAGTCTCTACTGAACTAAAGGTAAAAGATAACCGCCTCATGACATCACAAGGTGGAACAAAGCATTTTAAGGTTTTGAGATGTAGACAGACAGACAGAATAATAAAGGGTTACTCAAACATGTGTGAATGAAACAAAACACAACTCCAGGTGTGTTTTGATGAGGAAACAACATCATAACATGGCTGAAAGCTCACAAGAATCCATTTTGCGTAATATAGGGCCTTCAAATGAATAACACTTGGACCTCATACTACAACTATTATTACAGCAACTACCAATAAACCATGCAAAACTACTTGAGTACACAAATATTACTGCTAACACTAATTATGACAAGTATTTCCATTGCAATTACAATGTGATGCTATGGTCATTACATAAACAACCACAAAAAAGCTATTAGAACCTGAGCTAATTTCACTTTCACGACTCAAGAAGATTCATTGAACATAAGTAAATAATTAGCATAATATAAATAAAAGCACCTCTCCAACAATGCAATGTAATCCCATAAAAATGAATTAAGACCTGTCCTATTACATCCACTGACTGTACTGGACAAAGGGACACTTAAACAAACTTGTAAAACAGAGGTGATTTATGCTAACAGCCAGCGCTAGCCTAAAATCTATTATGTGCTGGTCAATTAGTGATTGTAATGGTGCATTCAAGGGCGTTCTGGTCAATGTAACACAAGCAAGAAATGTTTATCAGCTATTTGCGCCCATCAATCACTGTGAATCTATGTCCCCAATACAAAAGCAGAGAAACCAACCAGGCATGAGAGTTTGAGTTTATTCTGGTTTAAAAGGGACTACAAGGACAGTGTAATGCCACAGAATGAAACTTAAACTCATTTACACATGTTTTGTTAGTGTCACCATCTATGTTTGACTTTGTGGCGTGACAGAAATGCTCTGCTGATTCTGTTCGGAGAGCTGAATTTACAATTAAAGAGAGAAAAGTATAGAGAAGCCATGTCCTTCGGTAAGTTTGGACAAGGTGAGAATTACAAGCTGGTTGAATATGCTGGAGTTTTTTTTTTTTGTTTTTTTTTTATATATATAGTGTTTTTGCTGTTATACAAAGTTTCATACAAAGTGTAGCTAAGGGGGATTGGTGTTGTCATGATAAAAAACATTTCAAACTTGATTTCAATACTCAATACTGATTCCAATACCATGATGACAATAAAAACACTCACTATTTAGACAATAGAATGCGATTTTCAACACTAAATTATAGTACTTTCTTTTATATTCTCATGTGGAATGTGTAATCCCTCAGTGGTCCTGGTAGGTTCCACAGTGCTCCATGGGTGTATACTCGTCTATGTGCTCTTATACTTGTTCTGATTCAGCTCAAGATCTTTCTAAAGCTTCAGGAAAGGTTCATTTCTGTCCTGTGAATGTGACTTTTTTAGTATTGACACTTGCTCAAATCAGTATCTAGTTTTAGTATAGATTAGTGTCTGATTTTCGATACTTTTGAAAAGCCTACAATGAAGGAAAGTGTCTGACAACAGTGAGTTAAATTATGTATTTGTATAGATCCGTGCTGAGTCATCCAGGAGAATTCAGTACACGTTTAAAAGGATATATTATCCAGCAACCCTTAAGATATTATTATTCATTATTTTGTTATTTGTAATGTAAACAGACCCTGAATTATGTTTTCTTTTGGTTATATATTTTTGTACTAAAACAAGCTGATAAAACATAGCTATTAATTATTAATTTGCATAGCTGTGATCCATCGAGTGAACAGGCACAGAATATTAACTGTTATAAATCCACAGTTTTTATTTTCCACAGTCTCAGTGTTTGGAATATTATCCGTGGACTCACCAGCTGTTGGTCTTGTGGTCCCCATCCGGCAAACTGCAGCTGGGCATTTCTCACTTCAGGGGGGTTCAGGTTCCAAGTCTCTCTGTAAAATAATAAACACATTGATAAATATTAAAGATTTTGATTTAGTGTATGACTTTCAACACTATCCTTTTCTACAAGGGCTGCATTTTTAATCTATGTTGTAATGTTGTTTCCTCATCACAAACATACCTGGAGTTGCGTTTTGTTTCATTTTATTCACACATGTTTAACACACAAACCTTCACACAAAACAGAAAACAATCTGTTCCACCTTGTGATGTCATGTGGAATACAGGAAGTGCTCCACTGTGTTTTTAAACTCCACACACCTTCACTAGAATCATTTGGATAATTTCAGCCCTGGAATTGCCAATCTCTATTAAACAAAAGGTAAGTAAATGCAGCTGTTAACTTGAAAACAATCACTACATGACATCACAAGGTGGGACAGAGCATTTCGAGTTTTGTAGATATAGACAGACTAAAAACATAACTCTGTGTATGTTTTTGATGACGCAACATTATAATATGGCTAAAAGCTCACAAGAGTTAGTTCTGTGTATATGAAACAAAAACTGTCACACATTTTAAGGTCAGCTATGCAGGACCAGTTATATTAAAACCTATATTTCACAAAAAGAGCATAAACCAAACGCAAATCCAAATATAATCAAGGTTCGGGTTAATATTGTGGGATTTCTGTTGTTATTCTTACCTCACGCCCTCCATCTAAAACGTTGACATCATAGGACAATTGAATCAGATCGGAGAACACAGATTTAAGACGTACATAAATTCTAGAGGTGTACTGATTGGCCAAAGTGCTGTGCTGTGAGTTAGCAGTGTCTCTGTTTTTATGTCTCTGTCTGGAGCTGGAGATGAATGAGGTCATGAGGAGACCAGCACTACCGCCTCTGACCACTGGAGAGCACTGTGCATATAGAGTTTACCTTGACCTTATGAAGTTATTTTCACCTGTGTACATAGAAAGAATTTGGGGGTTAATTTTAATGATTTTGATTTATTTATATTTAAAGGGCCTATATTACGCTGTTTTCTGATCTGTGTTATAAAGTTGTTTCTTCATCATATACTTGAGTTGTGTTTTGTTTCATTCACACATGTTTAACACACAAACCTTGCATATTTAGTGTTCCTCTCTCACACTGAAAACACTCCCTTCCACCTTGTGATGTCATGTGGTAATACAGGAAGTGCTCCACTGTGTTTTTCATCTCCATACACCTTCATTAGAATCATTTGGATCATTTCAGCCCTGGAATTCCATATCTCTACTGAACTTAAGGTAAAAAAGGCGAAAAAAAAAAAATCACAAGGTGGAACAGAGCTTTGGAGATGTAGACTAATAATGCAGTGCTTCTCAAACGTGTGAATGAAACAAAACACAACTCCAGGTGTGTTTGTGATGAGGATACAACATCATAACATGGATCGTAGCATTTTAAGTTAATACTATAACACAAAAAAGAGACAATTAAAACCATTAGTACAGAAAGAATAAGGTATATTTGTTAACGCCGTAGGTACTATAGTGGACAGACTGTGCCCCCTCACTCGATTTTGTTTCAGATGAATTTATCAGTTTGACAGGGTCGTGCTCGATGGGGGCGGGGGGTCTGAGGTCACACAGATATTTAGGGATCAGATAAAAGTAACACGGGGTAAATGGGACGCAGCTGTCGTCATGGCTCCTACTTACGGAGTCTCCAGGCTGCAGATAATGTAGAAGGCTGTGTACGAGTACTGGTACACCTGTAAGAGAGGGAGAGAGGGAGGGATAAAGAGAGAAAAGGGGTGAGGGGGATAAAGAGAGTGAGAGGGAGGGAGAAGGAGAAAAGCAAGACATAGGGGGAGTGGGTGGTGGAAAAAGAGCGTAAGAGGGTGAGGGGATGGACATGGAGATGCGGGTGAAAGAGTGAGTGAAAAGAGAGAAAGCAAAAGTGTGCATGAGGGTTGATGGAGGGAGATGGACAGAGAGAAAAAGAGAGGCGTATGGAGAGATAGAGAGGGAGGGAGGGGTGCAGAGAGGGGGAGAAAGAAAGAGATAAAGACAGTTACGTTAGAGAAATGATTATTATTATTATTATTTAAGTAGATTTATAGATCACGTGATACTTTTAGTCTTACTTGAGTATTTTTTTGCTGTATCTGTACTTTTACTTAAAGGTGCATAGTGTAACTTTTCTGGTGGAGGGTCTGTGAAATACTTTTCTTCATGGAGATGTCATTGCTTTGTCTGTAATGTTTCACAGTATGACATTAAACCTTTCTATCTTCATGGAGACCAAACCAAACCAAGTTACAGATCAGATCTGTGGAGGAACAACACAGTCAGAAAGCTTGTTTTTCTAGGTATTTTTGAGCTATAAAACCACCTGTAATTGAATAAATGTAAAGTAGAGCTGTTTAATGTCATACTGTGGAATATTCCAGGCAGAGAAATGACATATCCATAGAAAAAAGCAATCTAAAAGTTACGTAGTGCATCTTTATGTTAAGGAATTGAGTACTTCTTCCACCACTGCTTGTTTCAGTGACACATCCTCACTTTAAACACAGTCTCCTCTTTGTCTTATACAGGTTCAGTGGTCATTTGCTGTGCCTGGACAGTGGAGTCTGTAATAGTCTTTTATAGCTGCAGTGAGTCTGATTTAAAGCAGTGATCTGAGTCCAACCACACTTAATTCAAAACCCTTTAGTCCAACTTTAAATGAGAAGGAGAGATGTAGAGCTGCTAAAAATGACCTGCCATAGATTTAGTACTGAACTGGCTTGATCCACTTTGCTAAAAAGATTGGCTGTTAAGTAAGATGTCTTCTCTTACTTTTATCCAATTTGCCCTAATAAAGTCATTATGAATATTGATAAAATAGGTAAGATGTTTTACTTCCTAATCTAATTTTGTATGGCTAGAGTCATATCAAACTACTTCAAACAAATTGGTCTCAACAAGCTCCGAAATTAACTACGGAATGTGCAGTCCAATTCCCCCCCTCTTTCCATTTACACAGGATACTCTCAGAAACAGATAAATTGGGTTTTTAATCATTTGTGCAAAGCATTCTGGGAAACGAAAAGAGGGAAAGGACTAAAATAAAGGCACTTTCGAGAGTGATTGAGTTAAGTTATGCACAAGGTTTTCAGTCTATTTGATGTTAAGTATCTACATAATTGAAAAGTCCAATTATTTCTTGTGATTTACATTACAGGTGAGGTAAACATAATGTTGATGGCATGCTAGACACGTTTACATTACGCATCTCTATGGAGCCGCTGGGGAAGTTCACTCAGCGCATGAAGGTGATAAAAATACAGATAGAATAATAAATGCAAAAACACGTACAAGAGAATGGTATAGATCAAGGCCACTCCTTTGATTTCTATATTCATCTCAAGCAATAAGGCAAGGTTACATCTCACCTGCCTGCTTTTTATTCAGAAAGGTACATGCTTTGTGTGTGTATGGGTAAATCATTTGTTTAGCTGTGTGTCCTGGGGCTTTTTTGTATTGGTGGTTTTCAGATTACAGAATGTAGTGATGACATAATCCCAGATGAAGGGCAAGAGACAGAGTTCCCTGTTGATTACATTGTACTTTGCCATGAAATATTCAAAAGGTAAATGCACAAAATGTTGAACCTGTTTTTATTAGTGACTAGATCCAGGATCTCAGTGTATTACTAAAGAAACCTGCATTTTAAAGAGTCCATATTAGGCTATGCTCTGATCTGTGTTACAATGTTGTTTCCTCATCACGAACATACTTGGAGTTACCACACAAACCCTGTATGTTTAGGCTCAAACTCTCAAACTGGAAAAGCTCCATACACCTTCACTAGAATCATTTGGATACATTCAGTCCTGGAATTACCAATCTCTACTAAACTAAAGGTAAAAGGTAACTGTCTATTTTTGTTACTCTCTGTTATTATATTATATTGTGATGTCTGAGCTACTGTATCCAAATAATTTCCCTTGTGGATCAATAACGTTTGTCTAAGTCTAAGTCTAAGTTAACTTGAAAGCTACCTCTTCATGACATCACAAGGTGGAACGGGGCATTTTTAGCTTTGGAGATGTAGACATACTTATAATAAAAGATTACTCAAATGTGTGAATGAAACAAAACATAACTCCACGTATGATTTGATGAGGAAACAACATTATAACATGGCTTAAAGATCACAAGAGTCGATTTTGCGTAATATAGAACCTTTAAATAAATATTAACGAATAAATAAATATGCCAAAAACTATTTCAAAGCTATTCTGTTCTATGGTTCTACAGGAATAGCTAGCTCAAAATTCATTCATTTATTATTGCATTTAGTAGATAATATATTCTACACTGACCTCAAATATGCTTCAAGCCCTTGATAAGTCATTTTTAAACAGCACAAATCTTGGCATCCTGGGACATTTCACCTTGTGCAAACTCATTTAAAAACCCCATTGGACATTATGGTACTTCCAGCTCTCCCTCTCCTCTTGTAGCTCATGTAGCTCCAGTTTTCCCCATTTCCAGTTGACTGTTCCTCTCCTCCAGCGTCAGTGCCGACCATCCAAGTGAGACAGGACCCTATGCACCGCCATGATTATTTCAACCCCCAACGCCGCCCTCTCTCCCTGCTCCATCGGTCTACCCATAAACCCTTGCACTGTTGACATATCTGCCTGTCAGCTGGTTAATTCAAAAAACAAGCAAAAACAAATGAGATATCTTACCGGAGCGACGTTGTAAGCTAGAAGCACATGCTTCAGGTCGGGAGAAACCTCGTACTTGGTGGCTTTGTACATTTCCTAATGAGAAAGACAGAAAAGAGGAGACCGTGAGCTATGCAGAGGTTTTCAAATGAATTTTAAAAAGATGATGGATTAGTAGTGTCTGCAAGCAAATTACAGCAGCATTCATTTTAACACCCTGACAGGGGATAATGCTGTGTGTTATCAGTATAATGCTTTAGGGCCAAGGCTAAATTTAACACTATTGGTAGTTTTTAGACAGAAGTGATGGTGTCATACTTTCAAATGGGGGGCCAGTTTACCTTATTGATCATATAACATTTTATAGATGCATTGTGTAACTCTTCCGGTGGAGGGTTTGATAAATACTTTTATTCATGGAGATGTTATTGCTTTGTCTGAAATGTTCCACAGTATGGCATTAAACCTTTCTATCATCATGGAGACCAAACCAGACCAAGTTGCAGGTCAGATCTGTGGAGAGGCAACCCCACTCACAGTCAGAACGCCTGTTTTTCTAGGTATTTTTGAGCCATAAAAACACCTGTAATTGAATAAATGTAAAGTAGAGCTGTTTAATGTCATACTGTGGAACATTTCAGGCAGAGCAATGACATATCCATAGAAAAAAGCAAGTAACGTACCCCCAACTTAAAAATTACACAGTGCATCTTTAAGAACATTAGCTCAGTCAAAACAATATTTTGAGTGAGCAGTGAGTAAAGCCATTTCAGTGTCCCTTTTAACGTGATGAGAGTAGAAACCAGCTTGTTAATGTGTGAGTAAACAAAACAAAAGAAAATGGACTCACAAATTTCTTGTTATGCACCAAAATTGTCGTCTCATTGGTGTCGACATTGAACTTGACTACGTCTCCATCGCGGTTACGGAAGAGCAGCTCATTACCTGAAAGCAGAGAGAGAGAGGGGACAGATGTTCAATGCATTTCCTTAAAGCAGATGACAACGGCAAAGTGCTATAAAGACTATGGGCATAACAAATCACCCACACAGAGAGGAAGCATAAAACCAGAGCAAAAATCCTTCATAAATCTGCTAAAATTGGCCCAGGGAGAGACACAGCAGTCTCCCATTATAAGAGCACATTTTGCCTGGGGACATTTGCAGGACCACACTCACTGCCCTTTCACAAAGAGGGATAATTATACACTTAAAATACAGCATTGTTACACAAATGTCCCGAACTCAACAAGGCAGGAATAAACACAATCATTTTGTATGGAATGGGAAACTAGTAGGTATCTCTAAGTTACACAAAGTGGATTCTCGTGAGTTTTAAGCCATTTTATAATGTTAACTCATCAAAAATGTACCCGCAGTTGTGTTTTGTTTCATTCATAGATGTTTAGGTAATGCTGGTTTATTAGTCTCTACATCTCCAAAACTCAAAATGCTCTGTTCCACCTTATTATGTCATGAAGAGGTAGTTTGCAAGGTAACAGTAATTCCAGGTCTGAAATCATCCAAATGATTCTAGTGAAGGTGCATGGAGTTTAAAACGCAGTTAATATAATTTCAAAGTTTAAAGAAGATCTTAAACCGAAAATGTTCATTTTGTCTTCTTATGTACTTTAAACTTCTTAGGTTCTTTTTAAAGACAATACAGTAACTTGTATTTACCTTGTTGACATGTTTTGGCTGCTAGCTGCGAGCCATCTTCAGAACTGTCACCGGTGTTGGTGGTGACGTGTCGTATATCAGCAGTTGTTACTTCCTGTAGGCGTGGTCAGCCTGATGGACCTGGCAAGGTCGCTCAGACTGACCACGCCTCCCGTCGCCTGGTGGTCTCTGGAGGAGGGTGTCCCAGGTGTGTGAAAGGAGGAACGCTCCGTCATCACGGTTAATGCTGTCCGTGCCTCGTTTCCTGATTTCAATGGCCTCCCTGATCCAGAGTTTGAACTTGTTGTTTTCCGAAGTAACAACTGCTGATATACGACACATCACCACCAACACCGGTGACAGTTCTGAAGATGGCTCGCAGCTAGCAGCCGAAACATGTCAACAAGGTAAATACAAGTTACTGTATTGTCTTTAAAAAGAACCTAAGAAGTTTAAAGAAGATCTATTATGCTTGTGTCTGCTATATAGTTATAATCTATGACACCCCAGATCATTATGTTTAATTTTCACACTTTAAATCGCAATATTCATCTAAAATGACTTAATAAAAGAAACAATGCGCTGACTTTTGAGTTAGAAAACTGTGGTGCCCGATGGTAACTGAGAGTCGACACCTTCTATGGATAGCTGCAGATCACACTAGCGAGCCGTAGATTTTTTGTCTTTATTTGTACGTTTATTCCTACGTGTATCACTGATTGAGAAAATAAAACTGAAGAATGAAGTAAATACAGAGCAATGGGTGTATGCCGATGGAGGTGAAAATATTGACTGATCAACAATATGGCGTCTTGAAAATAAGTGATTAAACATTGCTCAGACATGTACAAATCACTCCAAATACAACTGTGCGTGAGTAAATGATGAGAGGAAACAACTATAACATGGTTAACAGCTCTGAAAAGCCGTTTTTGCGTAATAGGTCTGTTTTAACAAGCAATGTAAATACAGTCTGCATCTATAGTAATGACTTTGTGTTGTGTAAACCTATATTCCACACAGCTGCTCAGAGCCTTCAGCCTAAACAAACTGTACCACCAGAGGACACCCGTGAACACATCCAGATGTTCCAATTTCTCTCCTTATTATTAACATTTTGTATAGGACACATCTAATTTAAATGTTCTGATCTTTGTTATAATTATAATTTAACAACACAAACCCTGTATATTTAGGCTGAGTTCTTCTCTCAAACAAAAAACACAACATAAAAAGTACCTGTTAACTTGAAAACTACAGCTTCATGACATCACAAGGTGGAACAGAGCATTTTGAGCTTTGGAGATGTAGACAGACAAATCTCAAACATGTGAATGAAAACAAAACACAACTCCAGGTATGTTTTTGAAGATAACACCATTATAATATGGCTTAAACCTCAGAAGAGTCAATGTTGAAGGTGTATGGAGTTTAAAAACTCAGTGGAGCATACTATAATTTGCACGTAATATTTACTGCTATTTCCAGTAGTTTGCAGCATGAAAGATAAAGAGATGCGTTCCTAAATAGTACCTAAACCAGCTCTAACCTGTCCATAGTCCATCACTGGCTGCTCCCCAAACACACTGCCCCCTACAGGTTCACATTAGGACCTGCGGTGCACCGGCTGGATGTTAGTTTTGACCAAATGGGATTTTTCTTCTCAGTTCTGAGTCATTTGTCTGTGCCCAGGCTCAAAACAGCCCACAGAGGCTGCTGGCAAAGAAATATGGCTCCCTCCTGCACTCTCCAATGTATTATAGTATCTTAAAACCAAGTCGCATGTGGTAAAATATAAGGTCATCAAATATTCAGTAGTGGTTTAATTAAAGATCCCGCCTGTAGAGTTCATAGTAAATTAATTCTTTTGGTTTTGCTTAGTGATGTCAAACGCTTCTGAAGTTGATTAATGAGGATGTCCATCAGTGGTTAGGCAAATTACATTTTCATTTGCAGAACTTCTCTAAAATTACTAATACTGGTATGTACTGCATTTTAACCATACCCCCATATTTTAGAATGTCAGTGAATCAAATTTTTCTTTTTTAATTCATACTTTTGCTTAAGAAAAGGTACAGTATGTAACTTTCTGGAGGTGGCACATCACCTGCATGGTTCCACAGAAACAGAAAGTTAAAACCAGCCATCTGACTATTCTCTGTAAGTTTTATGCCACACTGTGGAAGATTATAACCAAAGGAACATTTTCATAGAAACAAGCAGGAGGAGGCAGTCCGCCAGGAGAAATAAATTTGTGGCGATGCAAGCCCGCTCAGAACAAAGACGCTTGTTTTTCTACATTATTCAGTGCAATAAATACAACCAAAACAAACAACATTATTAGTTTAAGAAAAATGATTCAGACCTAATAACTACATAATTAAGTTTTGGTTAGGAGTAAGGGTTGGGGTATTATTTAAGAAGTCAGTAAGTCTGAATCATTCTTAATAATAATACTATTTGTTCACGATGAATGAAGTCTTTGTACATGATTGATTAAGGCTAATTAGGTGTTTAAGTCATCATGAAGTGTTACAGTGATTTTAGCTTCTTGTTAATATAATTTTGATTCTCATAATACAGTTTACATTATAACAAAATGCAGCTACAAACTTGATCTTTGACAAAGCAGTACATTGGTCCTTGCTATTCTGTTGTGCATCTGCTCTGTGTATCTCAATGCCTCCTTTGTCCAGTACAGAGCACTGTCACTTTACTGAGCTCCTATTGGCCAGCACTGCTCCCCAGAGAGTCCTGGGTAAGACCTGAGCCCCCGGCAGAGACAGCTTGTATTAATAAGACATGGCTCCATAGAAAGGTATAGATCAGAGGAGGAAATATGGCCGGGGGCTAGTGCAGTGCGAGAGTGGGGAAAGGGTTACCTGCACATCGCCTATAGCACTGGGTAGACCAATGGCTCTCAAACACAAAAACAACAAGATGGAGAGGTGAGAGCAGCCGATAAGGTCTGAAATATGAACTCAGCGTGTAGGTTTGTAAAAGGGCAGTACATGTGGGAGATCTGAGGTGTCTTAAGGGCCACTGGATAAGCAAGAAGCAATTCACCAAACATGAAAAGGTGGATTTGAAAGGATGCGCTGCTCCAAGAGGCTACATGGGACTGATAAGGCTGACTCTGCCACAAGCGGAATAAGGGACTAGAGTGGGTCTGTTGGGGAAAAGGGTTCAAAGTGGTCCAAATAAGCATAGCACGACACTGTAATATTCAACTGTGCTCAGAATGCAAAAGTCAAGAGGCTGTCAGATGTTGTCATGGATACTCAAAACAGCTAGTGCTTATTGGCTGCTAGTGTCTTTTTGATCAAGTCACTGGCATTTGTTTGGGGAATTGACACAAAGCAACAACATCAAGTTTCAAGTTTATAGAACAATATGTGGTGTCACTACATATTGTGTTCTTATTTGTCCAACATTTAATTATATAGGCTTGTTAAATGAAAATGACTTTCCCCCGTACTTTTGAACACATTTTTAGATTTTGAAAGTAAATAAATAAATAAATAACACAAATTAGGGCTAAACCGGGACTAAAGCTTAAAATAAACCTGGCCTAGACCAGGATATAGAACAGGGCCTACTACAGTAGTAGTAGTAGTAGTAGTAGTAGTAGTTAATAATGATAGTAGTAGTTAATAGCAATAATAGTACTAGTAGTTAATAGTAATAGTAGTAGTACTCAAGTGATCTTTGACAGTACTATTACTTCTGTTTTAGCACTGCATATCTTAACAGTTACCCAACAGAATAGCCCGCTGCGTATTCCAGTTTTATTTATCCCACTGTTGAATCCTCTTTTTCCTATGAATATTCCAACTGTAGTAGTAATAGTAGTAGTAGTAGTAGTAGTAGTAGTAGTAGTAGTAGTAGTAGTAGTATCCTCTTTACCCTGTGAATACTACAATTGTAGAAATAGGAGTGGTAGTAACAGTAGCAGTAGTAGTAGTCATAGTAGTAGTAGTAGTAGTAGTAGTAGTAGTAGTAGTATCCTCTTTTCCCTGTGAATATTACGATTGTAGAAGTAGTAGTGGTAGTAGCAGTAGTAGTAGTAGTAGTAGTAGTAGTATCCTCTTTTCCCTGTGAATATTCCGATGGTCTTTAACAAAGACACAGAGCCGATGAGCGTCCATGTGGCGCTGTGGTCTAAAAATGTCTCTCTCTTCACCTCTCTGCAGCGCTCTGTGGATAAAGCTATTGTGATGGTAATGCTGTCTCCTCTAATGGACAATTAGATATGCCCACAGATAGGGGGCACTGTGCATAAGCGTCTATGGGTGCTAATTACTTCCAAATGTCATGCTTGCTCTTGCATTTATGGTTTGGTAAAGTCACAGAGCTGCAGCAGTGGTCTGAAGGTGAAAGGAGACAGTATTTAAATATTCCTCACAAACGATCACTCAGCTGTGTTACAAATTCAAATGTCATCAGATGTTATAATGCTAATTCACAAACAACTCCAGAACTCAGAACTGTTATCTCTTCGCGTCCTCATTTTCTTTTATTTGAATGTGCTAGCATAACATAAACTCAAATGTGCTTTTCAATGTCACCAATCACTAAACATGAGCAGACCCACCCCTGTTCACAATAATGGAGTTTATTTGAGACATCAGCTTCAGTCTGAATAAGAATAATACAGTTAAAAAGAGTGTAACCTTCAAAGCTGCTCTGATAATAAGACTATTACTTCACTGAACAGATCACAGTCAGAATAATTAAAGGGCCCATATTACACTGTTTTCTGATCTATATTATAATGTTGTTTCCCCATTAAAAACAGAAAAGAGTTGCGTCTTCTTCTCTCAAACAGAAAGGACTCTGTTCCACCTTGTGATGTCATGTGGTAATACAGGAAGTGCTCCACTGTGTTTTAAACTTCATACACCTTCACTAGAACATGGATGATTTGAGCCCTGGAATAGCCCGTCTCTACTGAACAAAAGGTAAAAGGAGCTGTTAACATCACCAGAGCATTTTGAGTTTTGGAGAGACAGACTAATAAAAAAGGATTTCTCAATATGTGTGAATGAAATAAAACACAACTTCAGGTTTGTTTTTGAGGAGGTAACACCATTTAAGTTCACAAGAGCACATTTCGTGTAATAAAAGACTTTTAGCAGTAAAAAGGGTTCATATATTTTATAGGGTGAATATGTCAACAAATTAGAGTTAAAGCTAATTGAATTCAAATTTAAAGCACTGGCTAGATCTAAAGTATTAAAGCAGCACTATGTAACTTTTTCGATGGAGAGTCCGCCACCTGCTTGTCTCCATGTAGATGTTATTGCTTTACCTGGAATATTCCACAGCTTGGCATTAACATGTATAGCTGTACCTGAACTGATATTCTTTTAGACTAAATGTAAAAAATATGTAAAAGGATGAAATGCGTTACTTTACAAACCTTAGCTGAAGTGAGTATTTTTGGCTCTATCTCGCAATAGTACACATATTTTTCTGTAGCACAAACAAGCTTCAGTTTTTGACTGCGGAACAAAAAAGTTTAAGGCTACAGTTGTGAATGATTTACTATGATACTTAGGGCCAAGAACAACAGTATAACAGCATTTTGCAGATAATATATCGGTCAAAAGCCTGAAAACGCCTAAAAGAGCTGAAGAGAGTGTCTGGGGTGAGGGAAATCTGTACATCTCTGTTTATATTTCTGCCTTCAGAATATTTATTGATCTGTTTATATTTCCCAACATAACTGATTTCCATTTTCTTATTCAAACCACCACAAGCATAAAACACTCATAGCATTTCAAAAACAGGAAATTCAAAATAATGCATCTTTCTTTGGTGAAAATCACACACTAATCAATATTAAAACTAGTATTGAAGCTAGATACTCATTTGAGCAAGTATCAATACTAAAAAGCCACATTCATAAGATCACAGACTAGTATACGGCCATGAACACGATGGAAAACACTGGACGACTGAGGGATTACACAGATATAAGACCACATGTCTACAGAAAGAGTGTTTTTTTTTTTAATATTTTGGTATTGAGTATCGATTCTGTTCCATAGTATCGTGTTTGAAATGTTAATATTGTGACAGAGCACAATGTCCTCACATGTAGTTACACTTTGCATTATATTTATTAAAAGGATGTATATGCCTTTCTAAAATCCATTATGTTTTCAATTGACAAAAATAAAAAAAAAGTTAAGAAGCGATATTGAAACAGAATTGAAATAAACAAAACAACTCCAAAAACATTACCTTTTTGCACCTTACCTCTTGGTATTTGTATAACTAATAAGTGGAAAGATGCACAATAAAACGCATAAAACTCCATTATCTCATATATAGAACTGTGTGTGTTGCCAGAGTTTTATCATAACTATTTTTAAAAGTCATATTGTTGAGTTTGGCCAAATTTCTATCCCATTTCCATTTTCCTTCTCATTTGAGACTATGGCTGTGGCAGTGTGGTGCGTTGCATTTTATTCATTTGGCTTTTCTTTTATAGCCATGTGCCAGTTGGTCCCACCGCCCGTAATCCCACATAATAGAAGCAGATGAATGAGCTTCAAAAAGCACCATTTCTCTCTCGGCCAACACACTGGACCAGAGACAGAGGTGCCCCTAATTAGCTCAATTCTACCCACCGCCCACACACTCCTCTAAGACATATGCACGCGCAAACACACTCCAAAAAGACTAAAAAAAAAGTCCAGCTAGTGTTGTAATGATGCTAAAATTTCAAACTCGATTTCAATGTCACACAGATAATAAAAAGCATTCTTCTCAAGACAATAGATTCTTCTGGTGGAGATGTTATTGCTTTGCTTGGAATGTTCCATGGTATGACATTAAACATATCCATCTGGTATTTATTCATTACGGGTGTTTTTTCTCCACAGATCTGACCTGTAATGTAGCCTGTAGTTGTCTAACTTGAGATAGGTAGGTTTAACCTCTAGACAAAGCAGTAACATCTCCATGAAGACAAGCAGGTAGCAGACCCTTCACTACAAAAGTTACGCAGTGCACCTTTAAATAATAGTCTCTATTAGTATCTGTGTAATCCCTCAGTGGTCCAGGTGGGCGTATACTAGTCTCTGTCCTCTTATACTTGTTCTGATACGGCTCAAGATCGTTCTAAAGCTGTTCAGGAAAGGTTCATTTCTGTCCTGTGAATGTGACTTCTTTAGTATCGATACTTGCTCAAATGAGTATCTAGTTTCGATACCAGTTTCAACTAATGCAGGATTTTATGTTATCTGAATATATTAACTTCAATTTGCTAATTATAATCAATAGCCAGATCTTATAAAGTATAAAGCAGCTGTGAAAAGATGATGCATTTTCGGTCTGAGTTTGTTCTTTATATCTGTAATATTTTAACTTAAAAAAAACTACAGAAATGACAGAGAGAAAGAGGTATCAAAGAAAAGTGGCAGTACTTGAGACAGGGTCAGAATCAAGGGCCCTTCGCTGCCGAGTGTTTGGCCTTTGAGACGAAGGGTTATATGTGAACAAGAGCCCTTTGCACTCTCCGGAGGGTGTTTGGTGGTGTATTATTAAGTGTTATTATGGGCTTTACATGCACTGGAGTGGCCTTGCCTTGATGTCTAAACCTGAACTATAAACTGCGTAGTTCATATTTCACAGAAGAAACTGGTTCAAGCAAATACAATGAAGCAACTACCTAAGAAATAAAAAGTCAATGTGTTACAATGAATAATGTCTGGGCACTTTTAGAAATTAAACTATTGATCCTTTGCAGCTGATGTCGTCAACATTCCCTGAGGATGTGATGCTAACTGTAGGCACTGCTCTCTCTGAAGCTCTGTTACACAAGTTAGACTGGAACTGCATTTTTACTAATTGAACAAGTTGAGCTAAAGAATAAATGAGCTACAGTGTTAAAGGTCCTATATTACGCAAAATTGTGAGCTTTAAGTCATGTTAGAAAGTTGTTACCTCATCAAAAACAAACCTGGCGTTGTGTTTTGTTTTGTTCACACATGTTTGAGTAATCTGCATCTCCAAAGCTCAAAATTCTCTTTAGTTCAGTAGAGATTGGAAATTCCAGGTCTGAAATTATCCAAACGATGCTAGTGAAGGTGTATGGAGTTTTAAAACACAGTGAAGCACTTCCTGTATGACATCACAAGGTGGAACAGTGTGTTTTCTGTTTGAGAGAAGAACACAGCCTAAATATACAGGGTTTGTGTGTTAAACATGAATGAAACGAAACACAACTCCAGATATGCTTTTCATGAGGGAACAACATTATAACGTAGCTCATACAATTGCGTAATATGGGCCCTGCAAAGACTTTAAATTTGAAGAAAAAAGTGCATTTGTTTTTGTTTTGAGAATTGTGAGGCTAATTACGATTTACTTCACATTTATTCGGGCATGAATCAATAGACCGGGAACATCTCTGAAGATATAAGCTGTGAACAAATGAAAAGTGAACAGAGCAGCCCCTCTCCTTCTGATGCTGTGGTTTGATGGTGGTTGTACATGAGTGGATTTCGTCTCTATAAAACACTGAGCCTTCATCAGTGATCGTGACAGCTGCTATCTGTCAAACACATTCACACAGACCAGACAGAGATAAAACATGTGAGAAACTGTTTCAGAGTCTCCACCTGCTGGTTTCTATGGAGATATTGATGTGAAATAAAGATTCATGTGACAATGAGAGAGGTTTTACATTTATAAAAACCTGGATTTACTTGGTCTGATGAAGTAATTTGCAAGTTGTGGCTTTGTTAGCAGTAATAACAGGAATATAATAGGAATCCATTGGAGTTGAAAATTAAAGTCATCATAGCGCACTATTCATTCAGTCTTTCAAGATCTTATATTACACAAAATGGATTCTTGTTTAAACCATTATGTTATAATGCTGTTACCTCCTCAAAAAGATATGTGGAGTTGCGTTTTGTTTCCTTCACACTTGCTTGAGTAATCCTGGTTTATTAGTCTGAATCTGTAAAGCTCAAAATGCTCTGATCCACCTTGTGATGTCATGTAATGATAGTTTTCAAGTTAACAACTACCTTTTACCTTTAGTTCAATAGAGATTGGCAATTCCGGTGAAATCACCCATATGATTCTAATGAAATGTATGAAGTTTTAAAAAATCACTTCACTTCTGTTATTATAACATGACATCACAAGGTGGAACAGAGAGAAGAACAGATTAAATGGAGGATTATAACATAGAGAATAGCAGAAAATAGCACAATATGGGCCCTTAAAAGAGGTGGAATTGCAGTTCACTACACACTACAAATGCCAACACATAAAATATTTCATTACCATGTTACCTGTTATTGTTTGGAAAGTGCTATATTAGCCAAATACAACATATTAATGTCTTTAGTTTCAGGTTTGTTTCTGATGCTTTGAGTCTGAGTCACCCCCTCTTCAGAGCATTAAAATCGGCATGCATTCTGCCACTGAAACTACTGCGATTGCATCAGATTTGTGAAGTTGTTTTGTATCACGGTTTTGCATATTTATGGAAAAAAAGCTGTGTGGTTTGGACAGAACTGCTAAACGTAAGGCGTGTTCGAATAGAGCTTGGAAGAGATCGCTAGATTACTCAGATATGCATGGATGGCAGGCATGTTTTTGATGAGCTAACAACATTATAACACAGTAGAAAAATCCTAAAAGTTGATTTAACATAATACCCCCTCTTTAAGCTTGCATTGTGGTAACTGTTGTAACTGCTGCCCTGGGGCAAACTAACAAATACAACTACTACAGACCATTGCATAATCCTACTATTCTATAAAACATACAGGCAGTAATATGACAACAGGCCCTGGGCAGGTACTTCAATAGTAAAAGTAGCCGTGATATCAGAACTATCCAAGAGCTCCATCATTGTAATTACCCCCTCACTTCACTTGATATATTTTCCTCCCCGCAAATGTTTCTAATGCAGTTGTAATCATTTATCCAAGCTTGTGTTCACACTTGAACACACCACATCAAAATGGAAACTAAACTGGGACTAAACCTTGACTAAATCAGGACTAAAATAGAACCAAAACCAAGAACCTGATTTAGCTTTGGACCATAGACTGTATAAAGCAGTGGACATCTTTAAGGGAGTGTGACGTCACCCATAGTGTTCGGCTCCAGTCAAATGAAGCTCACTGAGGCCAAGTTCCATATTAGGAATAGAACTTTATTTACAGACAAAAAAGGGAAATAAAAACACTAGGATTATGTATAGCAGGTTGATATGAACATTTTAAGACCAAAATGACAAGGCTCACTGCAGCAGTTACAGAGAGAGGGGTGACAATTTTTCAACGTAAAGCCAATTGGAAACAGAGTCGATGGACCAGAAATGCCCCCATGCACACTTCCTATTTAGTTTGCTATGTCCATTTCTATGTATATACAGTCTATGCTTGGCACTAGGACTCTTTGTAACTGTCTTGCATATTCTGTACATGTAAAATCACTCTTATCTCTACTGTAGCTTTAAGACAGTGTGATAGATGCAAACTACTGATTACAAGTGACAACGAACAAACAGCGGATACTCAGGCTCTATGTAATTTGATATGTCTCATTGGAAAAGGGAAAGAGCCATTGGCAGAACCCATTAGCAAGAGACTGGGACCTCATCAGTCACATCGTGTGGAGGGATCGTCGCTGTGAACAGTCAATAACTAAGTGACACATCCAGCTAATATCCGCTAAGTGATTCTTTTTACATCAACAAAACAGAGGAATGACTGCAGATGTAAGCAGAAACACAGCATTACAGGCAATGTGAAGTAAATAAGTCATAAACTAATCTATTTTTATTTTTATTATTTTAATATATATAAATACAAATTGGAAAAATCATAATGTAATCTAATGCACCACTGCAACTAATGTTATTACTACTAAACCAGTGACTCATGCAATGTGTAACTTTTGAGAGTACAACACATAGATTATACAAAGAAGTGGACTAAGATAGTTCAGCTCCAGTCAAATGAAGCTCATCGTGGGGAGCAAACTGTCAAAAATCATAATGTAATCTAATGCACCACTGCAACTAATGTTATTACCACTACTCAATGTATTAAAGCTGTACTATGTAACTTTTGAGAGTCCAACACCTGCTTGTTGTCTCTTGTTTTGTCAATTTCCACCTGTTTATCAACACTTCACAGTGTTCAGATATGGAGATGTGAACAACATGCGTGCAACCATCAAGAGAGACAGAAAGACAGAGAAAGAGACAGAAAGAGGTTGAACAAGGCTGAGTGCTTTCTGTTTGAGAGAAGAGCCTAAATATGAAGGGTTTGTGCAACTCAAGATGTTTCTGATGAGGTAACAACATTATAACATACAACATATGACCAATAAATGATGCTTAAATAGTGTTTATTGGTCACTGAGGTGAGGAGCCTAACAGGTGGTGAAGACCCTCCTCAGAGCAGAGACAAAGCGGAACAAGGGTGACTTCAGTCAGTTTTGAAAGGCCTTGATCTCCATGTTGAGACATTTTACAACGTTTGATTCAAACTCTGCATTGTCAGGGCTGCATATTGCCTCCAGGAGATTGGCAGATGATCCATAAACTATTTCTAGATTTCTGGCAGCCCCTTTGCCAGTTCTCATGAATTTGTTATCGCTGATGCAGGTATATGGACCCACTACTGTATAATCTGCTGCTGGTGTCTCCAACATGCTAACATCAAGTTCCTCTGGTGTTTCTACCTCAGTAATATCTGCTACCTCTGGGGTCTCAGACTCAGAAACCTCAGGTCTGTCCTGCATTTCAGGTGCGTCTTCCTGGATAACTGAATCCACAGGATCTTCTTGTGGCAATGAACACACTTTCACTGTTGCCATTTCATATGTATCCTGAGGAACATCTTCTTGCACAGCAGAAGTGACATTATCTGAAACCTCCTGTGCATTTCCAGTAGCACCCTCTGCTGGTAGAGCCTGTTAGTCCACTGATGAAGACTGGACTTGACTTAAGTGGGGCACTTGAGTCCTCCTGGGTGACTGAAGGTGCATCAGAAGGTGTTTCAGAAGAGACGCTCATATCCTGTGGTTCCTCGACTTTAAACCTATACCCAAACCCATTTAGGATGAGGGCTGCAGTGTTTTTCTTAGTGTCCTTTGCTCTGAAACCTCTGGCAGTCACAGTATTATCTCCAAATATTAACTGTATGTTTGTAAATCCATTTCACTGTGTCCTATCCACATCCACCACAGTGTACACAGGAGGTCTTGCTCTCTTAACAAACACCAGCTCATTAAGGAAACATATGGGGTTTTGATCCTCTTTAAATACCGGTGTGTCTGTGCAGAGACCCTGGTCTTTCTTTTTCCGCTTTGGGACTGTCTCAGGGAGAGGCAGTCGCCGCAGGTCAGGCAGCACCTGTTCCTTCACCTATCCTCCACAGTTACTTTGAAGGAGAATGTGGCCTTATGGACAGCCTTCTGTTTTTAACTTGGTAAACTCAACTGGCAACCAAGTTTACTCCCAAGTTCAAAAACTTCAGAAACTACATGTTTGTAGTTGACATCCAGCTTGTCCATGCTGTATTCTTTTGGAGTTTCCATTTGTAGTCTCTGACAGGTGACAGCTTTGTTTGCAGTGAAACAGTCGCTACCTTTGCTCTCAGTGAAATGTATCTCGTCTCTTCAGAAGCAAGTCAACTAATGAGGAACAGTGAGGTGAGAGTTTGACTGGTGACTTACTGGAGGTGAGAGTACAATTTCTGCGCTGTGATTTCATGAATAGCATTACATCAGATGCCACAGCAGCAGTTTCCATCTAGTATCCTGTTGGTTGGTTTCAGATTCTAAAATGTGATGATGTTACCCTCTCAGATGGGGAGCAAGAGCAAGATTTCCCTATTGATATCATTGTACTTTGTTATGGAGAGAAAGAGGAGAGACACAGAGAGTAACTGTGAGCGAGGAAGAGAGAGTGTGTGAGTAAGAGACAGAGAGAGAAAGAGAGAGAGAGAGAGAGAGAGAAAAGAGAAAGAGAGAGGTACACAGAGACACAGAGAGAGAAAGAGAGAGAGTGAGCGACAGAGCCATATCCCCCCGGACACTCCTCACCTTCATGTGCTCTGATCAGACTCTATGGGGAATTGCACTTATATTTGATGAAGTACCTCGTTATTAAACAAAGACCATTACTGGGAGTGGCAATTATTATTTTCAATGAAAGTGGAAACATGGATCACTCCAACAATGACTCCAGGGAACAGAGAAGAGATTTACTTGCAAAAATTAAGGTATTTCTTGTTTAAAAGAGAACAATATAGTACATACTTTTCTTATGAGGGGTCAGTCACATGCTTGTCTCCATAGAAATGGTATTGCCTTTCCTGGAATGTTCCTCATTATGGCATTAAACATGATGATGTATTTATTCAGTTATCGGTGTTTTAATTGCTTAAAGGACCTATATTACGCTATTTTCTGATCTATGTTATAATGTTGTTTCCTCATCACAAACTCTTGTGAGCTTTAAGCCACGTTATAATGTTACTTCATCAAAAACATTCCTGGAGTTGTGTTTTCTTTCATTCACACATGTTTGAGAAATCCTTTATTATTAGTCTGTCTACATCTTCAAAGCTCAAAATGCTGTTCCACCTTGTGATGTAATGAAGCGGTTGTTTTAAAGTTAACAGCTCCTTTTACCTTTTGTTCAGTAGAGATTGGCAATTCCAGAGCTGACATCATCCAAATGATTCTAGTGAAGGTGTATGGAGTTTAAAAACACAGTGGAGCAATCCCCCCCACCATAAAACTTACATAGTTCAACTTTAATTACAGCCAATGCAGTTACTGGAAGTTATACTGACAAATAATACAGGGAATCCTATTTATTCAGTTGATGACATTCAAACAACTTTGACTATCACTTTTTGCTGTATCTCTCTGTATTTTTCACTTCGTAATGACACTTTTAGCAGGTTATCCACATTCACAGATCTCTGCAAAAATGACTAGTCTGAGAAATGAAGTCAGAAATCCCTGCTTCTCCGACCTCTGCGAACTAAAGATAAACTACGTCAAGGAAAATGCCACAACTGAAGCCGATAATGTTCGCAAACTCGCCCAAAACAGCCCCGCTAGCCTATCCCTCATCAAATATATACATAAAGAATGATATATGATTATTAGGGAGCATTCACAGCGTCTCTGGGGGAAAGATGGATGGGCGGCTAGGGTAGGTTTGAGAAAAAAAAAAAACAAAATTAGGTTTTAAGAGTCATTATAGCAAAATCCCGAAAGGAGGCCGTACAGGGGAGAGGAAAGATGACAGTAATGAAGATGAAATAATGGACCGCTGTCAGTGTGAAGGCAAAGATGAGCTCAGATTATGTGTTTATGGTGAAATTGGTTAACCTAAATTGGCCATATTGAATCAATGTGGGAGTGAATAGATGTCAGGTAGTGCCCTGTATATGCCCAGTATGTGTGTTTATTCTCATATAGCAGTGTACTGTAATGGGGAAAGTGTTGAATTTTAGACCATGTGAACAGTGAATGAAGGCTTTATTATCATGGATTTCAAGTAGGGTATAATTGGCTAACCACATGCTTTTATACTGCAGTTGTATTAGTGGTACTATTATGTACACAGTGAGAAAGCATGACAGATAATATATATGTTGACAACAGTGAAAAACTGGTAACCAATAGGCAATGTCACAAATGTAAGAATTTTTACTGCAACAACTCCACTGGCTCCCCTTCAAAAATCACACTGACAAACTGTGGTACAAGATAACAAAGTAAAAGTAAAGTAAAGTACAATACAAGTATACGTTTTAGGTATCTGTACTTTACTTTAAGGGCCCATATTACACTATGTTCTGGTCTGTTATAATGTTGTTTCCTCATCACAAACACACCCAAAGTTGTGTTTTGTTTCATTCACACATGTTTAACACACAAACCCTGCATATTTAGGCTGAGTTCTTCTCTCAAAATAAAAACACGCTGTTCCACCTTGTGATGTCATGTGGTCATGCAGGAAGTGCTCCACTGTGTTTTTAAATTCCATTCACCTTCACTAGGATCATCTGGATGATTTTAGCCCTGGAATTGCCAATTTCGTTTTAACAAAAGGTAAAAATAGCTCTACCACTACATGACATCACAAGGTGGAACAGAGCATTTTGAGCTTTGGAGATGTAGACAGACTCAGACATGTGTGAATGAAACAAAGCACAACTCCAGGTATGTTTTTGATGAGATAACAACATGTCCTAAATCTCAATTGTGTGTAATATAGGACCTTTAATAACAGAATGAAATGTGTGAAGAAAAGTACTGCATTGCATCCAGATTAGTCTAACCAATTTAACCTGAGAATTTAGTTTTATTTGTTTCTGAGCAGATGTTAGCTTCCAGATGTTTTTGGTCCAACAGCAGTTTGAATCCAGTGAAGTGAGGCAGATTTGTTTACACCTTTTATAGATCACCCCCAGGAACAATGGCACAAATTAGTCGTGAAAAAGACATAATAATAATAGTACAGATCGTCGAGGGACCTGTAGGAAACACCTGAGGCATTCACGCTCCTGCACAATCTGTTCCAGGAAGTAGATACAGGAAATACAGACTGTTACACTGCAAAAACTAAAATCTGGTTAGTTAAATTTACTTGAATTAAGAAAGTTTCATCGGGATTTGAGTCAATTTCACTTGACAAGTAAAATGATCTACCAATGGAACAAGACTTTTTGTAGTTAAAATGTGAAAATACATCTTGCTACACTTAAGATAAGAAAAACAACTCTTTGCACTTAAAATAAGAAATTAAATCTAATGTTACTTGAATTAAGAAAAACACACTTGGACCCTTGGTAGATCATTTTACTTATTAAGTTGAAGCTACTCAAATAAAGTCAAATGTTCTTAATTTAAGCCATTTTAATTTACCTACATTGCTTTTTGCAGTGTAAGTATAGGTTTGTTGTGATTGTGTGATAGAAATATTTGTCTGAAGGGAAAATTGCAATCCACTGAAAATAATGACTTTCAAAAGGCTGTAATAATTTCAGTAAAAATAAAGTTATTTGTAGAAAATCTATCCTGTCTATCTGGGATCAGATTGTGTACAAAACATGGTAACAGTGTGATTTCAACTCATTGCGTGGACTATCCATGGTTGAATTGGCAATAAAAGTTAGGGTGTGTTCACATTTGGTTTGGTCCCGCTTGGAGCCCAGTTTAGTCCTGATGTAGACCTGGTTTGGTTCTGTTCTAGTCCTGGTTTAGTCCTGGTTTAGTCCTTGTTTAGTCCAGGGTTAGTCCTTTTTTAGTGCTTGTTTAGTCCTGGTTTGGTTCTGGTTTGGTTCTAGTTATTCCAGGATAGTCCTATTTTAGTCCTTGTTTAGTCCTGGTTTATTCCTGGTTTAGTTCTGGTTTAGTCCTTGTTTAGTCCTGGTTTAGTTCTGGTTTAGTCCTTGTTTAGTCCTGGTTTAGTCTTGGTTTAGTCCTTGTTTAGTCCTGGATTAGTCCTTGTTTAGTCCTTGTTTAGTCCAGGGTTAATCCTGCTTTAGTCCTGATTTAGTCCTTGTGTAGTCCTGGTTTAATCCTGGTTTAGTCCTGGTTTAATCCTGGTTTAGTCCATGTTTAGTCCTGGTTTAGTCCTGATTATTCTGGGTTATTCTTGGTTTAGTCCGGTTTTCGTCCAGGGTTAGTCCTTGTTTAGTCCGGGTTCAGTCCTAGTCTGGTCCTAGTTTAGTCATGGGTTCAGTCCTAGTCTAGTCCTTGTTTAGTTTGTGTTCAGTCCTGGTTTAGTCCTTGTTTAGTCCGGGTTTAGTCCCAGTTGTGATGTGTAGCACCCATAACTAAAACATGTGATTCTTCTTGTATCAATTTAGCAGTTAACAATTCAGTTAATTTTCCTGTATTTGAAATCCATGAACTGAATCTTAGTTTAAAAACTAAAATCTCAAAATTCTAATAATAAAATAATTTTTCAACATTTGTTCAACCCTAAAATCTTCACATCTACAAAGTACCATCAATTCCATTTCACAAACAAATGCATCAGGCTTACGCTTGTTTACAACTACAGAGTGACTTTGATTGGCTCCCTGCGGTGCGTTCACTGCTCATTGTACAAAGCAAATGTTTCTTTAGTGAGGCAAAAGAGCCAGCAGTACATTGAACACGTCGTCATTGATTAAACAGAGATTATACTGTGTGGAGAGAGTCTGGAGATGTGGTAGCTATTGGAGCCATAAACAACAGGGACATTATCTACAGATGTGAATGTGACAAAGCAAGTGCAGTAAATGTTATGATACAAAATCTATTTCAGTTTTATTATTGCTTACATGCTCGGTTGGCTTCATGGTTAAGAGGAAAAGACTGCCACCTAGAGTATGATTGCTTAGTGTATTATTGTTTTAGTTTTAACTGAACAGTTTGAGACCATAATTGCCTAGAATACTATACTTTTAAATAGGGAAATGGCTAATGGAGCTCAACAGTGACCGCCACCACCCTGTTTCTGCAAAAATTTTCATTCATTTTTCTTTCCAAAAAAAATATATTAAAAGTCTGAAAGCTTGCTCAGTGGTAACTAATGAGCACAAGATTTCTAATTTTATTTAAAATATGTTTCTGAAATGTTAGAAACCACTAAGTTATTAAAATATTTTGCAGAATCTTAAGTTTAAATGTGCTTTTTGGACTTAAAACAAGTGTGTTATGTGTGTATTAGTTAGCACGTAGCTGGTTAGCCTCTGCGATGTCTTTGAACTCTTAATATTTGCATTTTTTTCAAAAAGTCTATGAGAAAAATTAATGGAAAATGTACTTCTGAACCAAAGCAGGTGGCCGCTGTTGTGCTCCATTACCACCAACCAAATATTGTACTAATACAGCACAATAATCTACAAATTATCTTTGGTTAAAGTCCTATATTCCGCAGACTTGACTCTTGTGAGCCTTAAAGCAATTCAATTCTGGGTATGTTTTTGATAAGGAAACAAAATTCTAATATAGATCAAACCTTTAAATAATAATTCAGTAGTTGGCAGAACTGTGGTGTGCTGCTGGTGAGTGGGTAGAAAGCATGACGTACACTTGTATCAGATGTCAAAGGATAATATATAATGGAGTAATGGTTGGTATAAAAAAACAACACAAAACAAAAGCCTTTTGATGATCTGCCCGGCAACAACAGCATTAGCATACACATCGCTAAAGCAGCACATTAAGATGAAATGTATGCATTATACATATATATAATACATATACAGTAAGGACCTTATACCAGTGCATAAATTACACATTTAAATGCCATGGCAAAGGGGAATGTGAAGGATATTGTCTCTTATCTTTAATTAATACATTCAAATAATCTTGAACGACTCTTTGATTATATAAAAAACACATTCTTTTATGCCACAGGTATTTGGTAATGAATAATCTGCAGATACTCAATGACTTGCAGTATAAAAGCAAAAATGAAACTTTGAAAATAGAGTTGGACATTTCTTTTACAGGATCCATTTTGTGCATGAACAGTTAGGGATGCCAAAAATCCATACAAAAATAAGAATATTTTTTAAACTACCGTGATTATGTTTGTATATTATACAAAATGGTGTATTATGATCCTGTTGGTATCAGAATCTGTATGGAGTATCAAGCCTTTTCTTTAGTATAAAATTTGAAAATGTTGTACCTATATAATGGACAATACCTGTCATTATTTTAGCTTGACCCCAGCTTGAACTGATCTAAGATAAGATAAGATAGATAAATACTTTATTTATCCCAAAGGAAATTCATGTTTGGGCAGCAACAATGACACATAATAATGATTAAATTTACAGAGATGCATCATAATTAAATACATAATTAAAATAAAATAAAGAATTTAATAAAGAATAAGAATACAATTTAATAAATAAATAAAGATAAGATTGTAGATAAACTAAAATATAAACAATTTGAATGAATTAATTAATTTGACCATTGGCGTCAACCAGGGAGTTGCTAACCTGGACAAGACCATAGATGCAAATTCTAAAATATTAACAATATATAGCATAAATGGATAAAAATATGATTTAAAAACTGCAATTTTTGTGTGAGAAACTATACTTTTTGATGCCAGTGTCACTCTATTTTGATCTGCTCATCACAATAAATACAGTAGCCTACATTATTATGGCAAACACGAACCAGAACACTGTGAAAAAAAAAACATGCAGTGAATATAAGAACAAGAGACTCTCACCGCTGATCCACTTGGCGTTGGGGTCGTGAACTTTGAAGTCCTTCTTGAACAGGTCCGTCACTGTCAGTTTACTCTTCAGGGCCAAGCGATCGTCCTCTCCTGGAAAGTATATAAATATAAGTATGACTAGACTCAAGTACAGGAAGTGTTTCGTGTGTCTGTGCAGTGGGATGTTGGCTTTGGTTGCCCTTGACGACGTGATAATTGTCGTTGCTCTTAACAACGTGATTATTGACATATTCGCCATAGAAATCAGGACTAGATCAGGACTAGAACAGGACTAAATCAGGACTAGATCAAGGCTAGATCAGGGCTAGACCAGTACTAAACCAGGACAAGACCAGGACTAGACCGGGATTAAATCTGGGCTAAACCAGGACTAGACCAGGACTTGGACTGGATCAAAACAAGTCTACACCTGGACTAAACTGGGCTCAAATCAGGACTCGGCAAATAGTGTGAATGCATCCCAAAACTGAATCAAGGCCAAACCAAGATCTCCAAAATAAAGACTGCATATTGTCTTAAAGGTGCACTGTGTAACTTTTCTGGTTGAGGGTCCGTCAAATGCTTTTCTCCATGGAGATGTTACTGCTTTGTCTGGAATGTTTCCCATTCCAACCCATTCCAACTTCATGGAGACCAAACCGGACCAAGTTACAGGTCAGATCTGTGGAGAGTCAACCCCACTCAGTCAGAATGCCTGTTTTTCAAGGTATTTTTGAGCACCTGTAACTGAATAAATGTAAGGCAGAGCTATTTAAAGTCATACTGTGGAACATTCCAGGCAGAGCAATGACATACGTATCCATAGAAACAAGCAGGTGACGGACCCCCAATCAAAAAGTTACAGAGTCCATCTTTAAAGTGCATTTAAAACCAATACAACATTCATACTAAAATATTCAAAAAACACATGTACTTCGTTATTTATCATTTACAGGAGAATGAGCTTCACTGTAGTGAGCATTAACAATCCCTCACCATATTGCCGATACAGAAAATGAATACATACATAAGCACTTTGTACACTCCAAGCTTCTAAACACTGATAAATATAAAAAAAAAATAATAATTAAAAAAAAATCATAGATATTCCTTTGAAAACTGAGAGTGAAAGCTAGGCAAGTGGCTGACGTTTTTCTTGAATTTCCCTTGTTACATTAAGCACGAGATTTACCTGTATTTTAAAAAGAACACAGAGAAAGAACGGGGTGTATTTTTGGCCAAATTGCGCATTATGAGGAGACGGCATTCCCTTTAGCAGCGCACTTTTTATGTAGCACTAAAAGCCATTACGCCATTATATGAAACCATTACAGCCATTCAAACAGGACACAATGAGAATGCTTTTAGCTACTTTTGGGATCTCAACCACAACTCAACCTGTGTCTTGTCCCATTCACGAAAAAGGAAGTATTTCTGGAATAGCAGTAATAGCAGTGTAGAGAGCACATTATTTATCAAAACAAAATGTGGGTAAATAAAGATCTTTTAATTATAATTAAAAGAACTTTATTGAAAAACTCTGGTCTGGTTCCTCTTTTGGGATGACAGTACAGCTAAACCATCTACCAAACTATCAAATCAAATATGTGAGAGAAATAAGGATGGGAAATACTGTCAACATTTAAAATCTCACTTTTTATTTTAATTTTTTTTAGAATATTCAGATTGCAATTTCAAGCAATGTATTAGCAATTCACCAGAAATGTGTTAAAACATGTGGATGTGAATGCAGCTTGTGGTAGGCAAGAAGTATCGAACAAAAAGTGAATTTACTGAAAAATGAATAGCAAAAGTTCCGCAATATGACTTTATACACTTATATGAGAGATACACTGCAACTTTATGTTCTGTTTATTTTAAATCTTCTTATTTTAAGGCTTTTCAAAATGAGTTTTGAGTTCTTTTTATTCTTTTATTATTTCTCCCACCTACAACTTGAGTACACTTAAAATGAAAATATGGTACTGGAATACAAGCCCAACTGTATATTAAAGTAAAGTACAATGTAATACAGTTAGTATTGGTATACAACTGAATAAAACAAAACAAAACAAAACAAAATTTGCTGTACTTGTTTCTTGAGTAAAAATATTTGAGTTGTTGCCATATGTGAGTGATTCTATATTTATTTCATTAAACTTATATGAAACTAATTACTACCACTATTTCTGTTCTGTTTTTCTTCACCTTTGGGCATCAAGATAAAATCCAATGTTTCCAAAAAGATTTCCTTCAACCCATTACATCAAAAGAAAGTGCATTTTTTGCTTAGAAATAATCCTTGACACAATGACATTTGGTATTTCAAGTTCACTTGCTCTGAAGGAAGAGACTGTTCCTTCACTATTTTTTATTATTTTAAGCAACGCTTTTTGTGTCTTTTTTCATCTAAACTTTATTTCTGCTACAGTTTTTCACAGTAATGCCTAGTATTCAAGCTGTATTGGGAGTTATGAATAGAGTGGAGATGTATAGTATTTTCAATATTTGTAGGTCAGACTCTGTGTGTTTCCATTTTAGTTCTGTTTGATTCATATCTCATTCTAAAGCTTGGTTATGGATTATTTTATTAGTCCTTGAGTACACAGTGTCCTTTCTTTTATGCGAAGAACTAACAGATTCATAACAATACGATGCAGAAAAGGCTGTATTCATAAGAGTAATAAAGGACTGTTTTCTGCTATTTAACTCAAATACGTGACCTCAAGGTTTAAAGATGCACTGTGGAACTTTTCTGTTACCTGCTCGTCTGAATGGAGATGTGATTGCTTTGCCTTGAAGGGTCCACAGTATGTCACTAAACTTATTTATCTCCACGGCAACCAGTAAGAAGACGAAGATGCCAGGGCAAGTTACAGGTCAGATCTGCGGCTCACTGTAAGAATTAGGTGTTTCAGTGAATTCAAAATGGATAAATGCAAAATGGAAAGGTTTAATGCTGTACTGTGGAACATTCTAAGCAAAGCAAAAACAGAGAGACAAGTAGGTGGCAGACATGGCGCACGGTGCAACTTTTCTGGTTGCATCATTTCCTTGACTCCATAGAGAAATTAATGTTTTGCCTTGATTATTCCACAGTATGGAAATAAACTTGGTAATCACAATGGAGACAGGTTAATGGTCAGATCTATGGAGAAGCAAGCCTGCGTATGGTAAAAATTTTGCTATTCAAGGTATTTTTTTTAGCTATACAACAACTGTAATTGAATAAATGCAAGGCAGATGTTTAATGCCCTACTGTGGAACATTGCAGGCAAAGAAATAACATCACCATGGAGACAGGCAAGTAGCGGACCCTCCACATAAGAAGTTACATAGTGCAACTTTACATTTCACATACATTTTACAGGTACATCCATATAAAAGGACAACATGCAAAACTGTTCATGGTAAGTCTGGGAATAGAACCTGAGACCTTCTAATGAGAGTGCTTCCTGTTTGACTGAGCTAATTCTGCTCTCACAAAAGCTCTGATCCGACTCCACAGCTGTCGGAAAACTCAGCGCTAAAGGAACGGGAATGATCCGGAAAGACAGAGTGCACAACCAAACCAGAAGCGACAGGAGACGTTTCATTCAGAGCTATTTATAGGTCCTATGTTACGCAAAACCGACTCTTGTGAGCTTTAAGCCGTGTTATAACGCTGTTACTTCATCAAAAACATACCTGGAGGTGTGTTTTGTTTCATTAACACATGCCCGAGTAATCCTTTATTATTAGTCTGTCTGCATCTCCAAAGCTCAAAATGCTCTGTTCCATCTTGTAATGTCATGAAGTTGTTTATGTAGTTATTAAGTTAACAGCTACCTTTTACTTTTTGTTTAGTAGAGATTGCCAATTCTAGGGTTGAAATAATTTCACAAGGTGGAACAGTGTTTCCGTTTTCAGTTTAAGAGAAGAACCCAGCCTAAATCTGCAGGACTTGTGTGTTAAACATTTGTGAATGAAACAAAACACAACTCCAGGTATGTTTGTGATGAAGTAACAACATTATATCAGATCAGAACATAGTGTAATATGGGCCCTTTAACAGCTTTCTACACGTGTTTGAGTGAAATGTAAAACCTTTAATATAAATGACTGCATGCCCCAGAAGTTCTAATAAGCAATAATGTCTCTAAATGTCACACTTTAATGTCGTACTTTAATATAACAAATGTAAAGGTGACATTTTCTTGATAAATTATACGGGTGTTGCTCACATATGCTTCAGTCAGTCAAAACAATTATACTATTATCATTGTGGTCTGGAGTATCAATGACTTTATCAGTGACTTTCCTTAGTCTCAGTGTTAAAGCCACAATATGTACCTTTTTAAACAAAAACAGACTGAAATAAAAGAAGCCTATTTTTGTTTTTATTGCACTGAAAAATATAGAAAAACATGCCTCTTCAGTCTGAGAGGGTTTGCAGCTCCACAAACTTAACCAGGAGTAGGGCCTCATCCTGCTTGTTTCCAGAGTATACCATAAAACTTATCTCCGAAGTATGGTTTTAATTTTCTATTTCCATGGAATCATGCAGGTGACTTTTCACCTCCAGAATGTTACATATACTGCTACTTTAAGTTTGAAATATTAGTATCATAATAAGGGATGTGATAAAATACTGATACACTGTAATACTAAATTTGGACTTACAGTATGTGGGCTGTATGTGTGAGTTATAAAACCACCTGTAATTGAATAAATAAAGTAAAGTAGAGCTCTTAAAGTCATACTGTGGAACATTCCAGGCAGAGCAGTTACATAACCATAGAAACAAGCAGTAACAAAGAGCACCTTTAATATATCGCTGCGGTGGAAAAGTTTGTCATATTGAACTCCTCACTCAAATGTCACTTTTGTTTATAACCTGTAAAAAACTCCACTGTGTTTGACTCCACCGCTTTTCTCTTGAAGAGTAAATTATGAAATGTCTTTGGACTGAACCTGGAAACGAGATTGATAGACATCTTGCATGGCGTAACTTTTTCTGTACTTTTTCAATTTACATTTCAAAGTTAAGGTGACATTGCTCAGGTTAAGTGAAGCTAGGTCGGGTGCAGTTCGGTTAATGTGATTCTGTCCTCCGTCTGCTTTCTGTCAGATGTTCATTATGTATATGCCCCCCACACACTGTTTTTAATCTGAGGTTGGGGCCGTTGCAGACGCACAATGATAACTTGCATCATTCGTGCTGTGTTTGTGGCACATTGAATCAAACAGATGGATGGAGGAGACAGGAAAGCTCTCAAAGTCCTCACAGAGTTTAACTCAAGGGACTCCATCACCTTTAGAGGCATCTGCTCAGCCAGTCGAATCCACGAGACTCTGGAGGTCTGAGCCAAACCTAATGCTGCCAGAAGTTGCTCTCTTTTCTCTTGTTTTCCTCACTCTCTCACTCTTTGCCCATCTTCCTCCCTCTCTCTCTCTATCACTCTCTCCATCTCTTTCTCCATCTCTCTCTCTCTGTCTTTCGCTCCCTCTCTGCCTATTTCTCTCTCTCTTACTCTCCCTCCCTTTCTCTCTCTCCCTCCCTCTCTCACCCTGTGCCTATCTCCCGCTCTCTATCTATCCCACTCTCTCTCTCCCTATGTCCCACCTTCTCTCTTTCCCTCTCTCTCCCTCTCCATCTCTCACTTTTGCTCTTTTTCTCAATTTCTCCCTCTCTCCCTTTTCCTCCACTTTCTCTATGTCTCTCACTCCCTCTCTACCTATCCCTCTCTCTCTACCCCCCATCTCTCTCTCTCTGTTGCACCTCTCTTTCCCTCTCCCTCTCTCTCTTTCTCTCTCTAACACACACACACACACACACACACACACACACACACTCTCTCGCGCTCTCTTACTCTATCCCTCTCTCTCTCACTCTTTGCTTATCTCACTCTCTCTCTCCCTATGCCCCCCTTCTCTCTTTCCCTCTCAGTCCCTGTTTCTCTCTCTCAATCCCTCTCTCTCTCTCAATACCTCTTACCCCCTCCCTCCCTTTCTCCCTCTCTCCCTCCCTCTCTATCTCCCTCCCTCTCTATCTCCCTCCCTCTCTATCTCCCTCCCTCTCTATCTCTCTCTTTCAGATGGTAAGGTTTAGAGGGGCTGGAGACAGATTAAATATCAATATGGATTATTCAAACTCTGAAAGAGGAAGTTGAAAGTTTAAGCTGTTTCCTTGAGTTAAGTCTCTATCTTTCTCAGACACAAAGAGGGGGATTCTGGAGACTATGAAAAGACCCCGGTCTAATGCGGAGTCAGCTCCCGCTCAGTTCAACTGCGAAATAATGTAGCGCTGATGTTTTTATGTCGCAATGCAATGACAATGGTACTTGTAAAGTGATTTCAGTGGTGATGCAGGATCGCCATAAGATTTCATTCTTTACAGGGGTATGAAGAATGCATCTGCAAATATGAACTTAACCGAGTCAATAATTCAGTTTAAGGTACTCCTGTATTAGAGATCAACCGATATGTTTTTTATTTTTTTCATGACCGATGCCGATTATTTAGACTGCAAAGAAACTGATGGCTGATTTGCTCTGTTGATATGTAGGGCCGAATTTGTTTTTTTCCCCCCCAAATTCTGTAATTTAAATTTACAACAAATTCACTCCCTTTTTTAAATCCTAAACCTATAAGAGAGCAGTTTAGTCATGTTTTGTGCAGTGTTGAAATGAAGCATTAAGTCTATTCTTTAGGGAGCAAGTTGGCCAAAACTAAATATCGGCCTGTGCTGGACATTTAAAGCCGATTCATTAAAAAGTGCAAATATGGGCTGATATTTGCACTTGTATATGTGATCCCTCCTGATGGAAATTTATCTTCTACATTTGACCTGTCCTTCAATGCCGTTTCACCAACCTGCTGGGGCCACACACACACACACACACGCACACACACACACACACGCACACACACACACACACACATACGTATAATAATCTTATCCTATATTACACAAAACTGACTCTTGTGAGCTTTAAAACATGTTAGAATGTTGTTACCATATTAAAAACACACTCGCAGTTGTGTTTTGTTTCATTCGCACGTTATATTATTACATCTTCAAAGCTCAAAATGCTCTGTTCCACCTTGTGATGTCATGTAGTGGTAGTTTTCAAATCAACGTCAACCTTTTACCTTTGGTTCAGTTGAGATCGGCAATTCCAGGTCTGAAATTATCCAAATGATTCTCGTGAAGGTGTATGCAGTTTAAAACCACAATGGAGCACTTCCTGTATTACCACATGACATCACAAGGTGGAACAGACTGTTTTCTGTTTGAAAGATGAACTCAGCCTAAATATACAGGGTTTGTGTGTTAAACATGTGTGAATGAAACAAAACACAACTCCAGGACTGTTTGTGATGAGGAAACAACATTATAACATAGATCAGAAAATACTGTATTATGGGCCCTTTAATCTGCAGATCTACACCTTTTTATCAGCTCCTATTTAAACCACTATTACTTCTGACAAGCCTCTGCACAGCTCACAATGTTGACGCCGAGTTTAAATTCAGGGAGTGCACCGGCTCATTCGTCTCTGTCTGAATCTTTCTCCAAACAAGACGAATGAAACCCTCTGCGAAATGGAAAATTTATGACAACAAAGAACCATCCCTCTCACAGTTTGGCCACATTTTTACCATTCTACACCAAATTTGTTATCATTAGTTTATGCAAAGTGTCTAAGCCCGTTTGCCCGACTTAAAATATGACGTTTAGTTGTAAATTTTTTCTCTAAATGCTCCAAAGCATGAGCAGTACTTTGTAGCTGTATGTAAAACTGCTTCAGGGAGGACTGTCTCATTAAAAAGTTAAATCCCTGTGCCATTCAAAACAATATATTCTCAGTGTAATTACGAGATGTCCAGAGGGATGATTTTACCTCAGAAATCTGGCAACCGTTTATGAGCTGATAACTGTAGCTTTGATGCGTCGTGTAAGACAATACAGTATGATAACGGGGAGTAGTAGTAATATTAGTATTCACTATAGTACTGCCAAAAATTATACCAATTTGTAGTTTTATCATAGTATTGTAATTGCAGTACGAGTAGCAATAGAATTAACAGCAATTATAGCAGTAGACTGTAGTACAATATGGTAATTAGAAGTAGTAGTCGTAGTAGTAGTAGTGGTAGTAGTGGTAGAGTTGTAGTAATAGTAGTAGTGGTAGTAGTAGTAGTAGTAGTAGTAGTAGTAGTAGTAGTAGTAGTAGTAGTAGTAGTAATAATAGCAGAAGTAGAAGTAAAAGCAGTAGAAGCAGTATTTGTATTAGTAGTAGTAGTAGTAGTAGGATTCAGAACTGACTAAAGTGATTCCAGTTTGCAGTAGTCAGTAGTAGTTAAAGTTATCAAATTATTGTAATTGTAGTAACTGTATAGCAATAGTAGAAGTAACAGCAGTTATAGAAGTAGTAATTCCAATATACTGTATGTAGCAATGAGAATCTAAAATATTTATTTAGTAGTAGTAGTAACAATATTTCTCACCTTAATGGTTGAAATAAGATCAGTCAGCAACAGGGTAGTTATAATAGTGGCAGTAGTGGTAGTAGTAGTAGTAGTAGTAGTAGTAGTTGCAGTCATAGTACTTTTAAAACAATGCTGGGAGACATTTGTGTTTATAACAATAGTAGAAGTAATAATACTGTAGTACTGGAGTGATAGTGTTGTGGAGATATCTCCTGTTATAGTGGTTTGTTGATGGATGTTTTCCTGCCAGAAAACACAGACAGTTTGCTAACAGCACCTGACAGCACTTTGTACCTCATACTGCTCTCTCTCTCCTGACAATCTCTCCTTCTCTCTCTGTTAGCCCTCTTTTCCTCTCTCTCCCCCCACCTCCGTCTCCTTCCCTTGTCTCTAACTCTCCCCCTCTCTCTGCTTTCCCTTTGTCCTTCACTCACTCACTCCAACCCAACTCTCCATCCTTCCCTCCCTCCTTTGTCTCTCCTTCCTCTCTCTCCCTTGTCTCTAACTCTCCCCCTCTCTCTTTCCTTCACCCTCTCCCCCTCTATCTCTCCCTCTTTCTCTATCCCCTCTCTCCTTCTGTTTTTCCATCACCCTCATCTCGCTCCTTCTCAAGCTCTCTCTTTTCCCCTCTTTCTCTCATTCTCCCCTCTATTTTCACCCCTCCCTCTCTCCTCCCTCTGTGTCTTCTCTCTCTCTCTCTCCGTCTCTCCTCTGTACAGACAGCCTACATCTCCTCGTATAACTGATAGATTCATGTTTCTAAAGCCCTCTGTGTTCTTTATATCAATAGAAGTGGGTCAGATGGAGCTGGTGACAAATGAGCTCTCCTCAGGTGAAAACTGTCCCACGGACTCACAAAAGACTTCGCTGGAAGGATCGGAGCAAGGATATGTTAAAAATATAGATATAAAGCTAAAATATAGAATACATGAGAGAGTTTTGGTAAGATTCTAAATATGGATGATTGATGATAGATTTGCTTGGCAGGTGCACTACTTTTCAGTCCACCACCTGCTTCTCTAATCACACTTATACATATTTATTATTTTGCCTTATTTGACACCACTCTCTTACTATTTTTACTATTTATACTTTTGCTCTTTGTTATTACATTATATTGTGATCTGTGAGCTACTGTGTCCAAATAATTTCCCTTGTGGATCGATAAAATTTGTCTAAGGCTCTATAGGCTATATTTAATATATAAAGCTACAAAGCGTACTCTAATTTGGACTTGAAGCTGTTTAGATTAATTGTCGTTCTTTGTTTGATATCAGTGCAATCCTGGTGCATTTTAAACAAATTATTCATACTAGTAAATCACACAGAAACGTCATTATTTGAATATTAAAGAGCTACTTTCTGATTTGTGTTGCAATGTTGTTTCCTCATCAAAAACATACCTCGAGCTGTGTTTTGCTTCATTCACACAGGTTTAACACACAAACCCTGCATAGAGCTCATGTCATGTCATAAAGATAATACAGGAAGTGCTCCACTGTGTTTTTAAACTCCATACACCTTCACTAGAATCATTTGGAAAATTTCAGCCCTGGAATTGCCGATCTTTACTGAACAAAAGGTAAAAGGAGCTCTTCACTTGAAAACTACAGCAGACTAATAACATAAGGTTACTCAAACATGTGTGAACAAAACAAAACACAACTTTAGATATGTTTTTCATGAGGTAACAACATTCCTACGTGGCTTAAAGCTCACAAGAGTCAAGTTTGTATAATATAGGACCTTTAAATTAAATAGAAACAACAGTAGGAGAAATAGCCTCCTCTAACAGTATAATATAACACAATCTAATATAGTAATAGAAAAACTGAGCCTTCTGCAGATTGCAAATAAATCCTCCAACACTGACAGCACTATTGGACCAAACCAGGACATAATGTTGTGTCCTCAAAGCCTTTCCTCAAAAAACAGCCCTTATTATTACAGTACACAGGGGTGAGGTCTGTGTCAGTCCTGGAGCGGAACCATGGTTCTGCTTCAGCACACTGGCTCGTAGCAGGGGGAAAGGATTAGGACGTGACGCAGCCTGGACACACCACCTGCCCTATATTCTTGGTCCCTGTCCTGCTGTTATAATGGAAAAAGCATTGGGGTTCAGACAGGTCCACGCAGTCACCCCGGGGTGGGATCAGGTCAAAGCCAAAAGAGGAGATATGCAGGTTTAGCTTTCAATGCCCCAGCCCCTGTAAACGTGTGAACGGATATCTCACTCTCACATATGGGACTAAAGTGGGATTATGTGTACATAGAGCAGAACTACTTCATTCTACTGTAATCTGTACTCAAGTAAAAGTAATTAAAGTACCTATATTACACAAAATGGACTCTTGGAGCTTTAGGTCATGTCAGAATGTTGTTACCTCCTCAAAAACACACTTGGACTTGTGTTTTGTTTCATTCACACATGTTTGAGTAATCCTGCATTATTAGACTGTCTGCATCTCAAAAGCTCAAAATGCTCTGTTCCACCTTGTGATGTCATGTACTTTTACCTTTTGTTCAGTAGAAATTGACAATTCCAGGGCCGAAATCATCCAGATGTTATAGTGAAAGTGTACGGAGTTTAATGAATGAAACAAAACACAACTCCAGGTATGTTTTTGATGAGGAAACAACAATATAACAGAGAGCAGAAAGTAGCGGAAAATGGGCTTTAATGCCATACTGACCAACAAGAAAGGCAACACCTCCAGGGAAACAAGCAGTAGCGGACCCCCCTTCTAGAAAAGTGACATAGTTCACTGTAGTTGCCATAAATTGGGTAGTGCTGCTCACATTATAAAAACCTAAAAGTTGGTAGGTCCTAGTTCTAGTTGAATATTGTATATAACTAGGAGCAAGACACATCACACGCTTTGCTTATGGATGTGGTGTGCTATAGAGCTATGTATAAGTGTCTCGCCGAACGACACAAAGCCAATTCATCAAGTAAATATTCAAGTAAAAAAAAAAAACCAAACCAATAATATCGTAATACTATTCACTAAGACTCGGCTCACAAAGATAAAGGAA
The DNA here is from genome assembly GCA_029959045.1 of Taenioides sp. WSHXM2023. Taxonomy (NCBI): domain Eukaryota; kingdom Metazoa; phylum Chordata; class Actinopteri; order Gobiiformes; family Gobiidae; genus Taenioides; species Taenioides sp. WSHXM2023. Next base: position 6,002,176 of record CM057105.1, read on the forward strand.
GATTACTCACTTTCACAATGACAACAAACAAAGCCCTGCCATTAGTGCGTGTGGTGGGAGTGAATCATCGCGCACAAAGATCAGGAGTGATTATTGACTCGTGGCTGTGGTAATGCATACAATATGAAGGCGCTTTATGTGAGTAAATATAGACAGGTGGGCCATTGATTAAACCTTCATGCAAATCTGTGAAGAGAAAACATCAAGGTCACAGACACGTCAAAGTGAGCAGTAGAAAAGTTAAAGAAAGAAGGACGTTCACACAAGAGAAGCGACTGATACTCTGCAGTGACGTCGCACTCGTTACCACGGTGACGCAATACAAAATGGATTTAAACAACACTTTTTCAGGCGCTTGCGATCAATACAAGCGTTCATGGTCCTGGTTCAGCTCTCGTGTTGTAGTTCCAACTAAGTCAGCTCTTTCGGGTCAGATTGTGTTAATATAGAGGGATGACAGTTTTTCAATGTAAAGTCAAGTGGAAACAGTGGATGGAGCCGGAAGTGCCCCCCGTGTTCACTTCCTGTTTGGCACGTGGCAGCTAGCGGGTTAGCTATGTCCATCTATGCAGTCTATGAGTCAAATACATAGCGTTACATAAAAGTTTTAAGAGCTTTTCCCCTGCCCCCTTTTTGTCAACTAATTCATTGGCAGGACAAGAACTTTTGAAGTTGATTACAGCCCTAGTAATTAGTCGCAATTACTGAATCAATTTATGCTGAATCAAAGCGTGGTGGACAAAAAAAAGGCATAATTTTTCCAACTTTTAACTTTTTTAATGATTTGTGCATTCATAGTGCATAGTTAATTTATTTAGCAGTGAAAATAATAAAACGTAGATGGATTTTTACAAAAGAAACAATGGCAGTCTTTTATTTTGTTGTCTCATAGGCTTTTGTAATGAAATTGAAATGCAAATCAAAGTACACGAAATTGGTGTTAACTGAGAAATATTGTGAACAGGGCAACGTTATTGTTAATATTTTATTTTGTTATGAAATTCTCAGAGTGCATTTTCTCTTATGCACACCAGTCTATGAGGTTGGGTTGGCTGAATATTATAGTAAAATAATTAAAACACATTTTTAGAAGATAATGATGAATTTGAAATGTTGTATTTATGGAAATTAGAATTAATGAATTTTGATTGTTTTAAATATTTAATGATGAACTGGATAGTGGTTACTTTAAGGAGACACTGTTATTGATGAAATGTTGTTGTTAGAGTTGGTCTAATGTAAATAGTTTCTTTAATATATTTTGTACCCGACCAAGGACTGCAGATGGAAAGTAGCTTGTAGCTAAATCTGGCACAGAGCATCTTTTCTCACTGAGATTAATGTTTTCTGTGCACTGTCCTTGTTTTACATAAATAAATAAATAAATAAAAAAATAAAATAAAAATACTTTGAATTTTTGATTTTTCCAAAACAACTAATGAATAATCAGTTTTAACCAAGCCATCACATAACAGAACTTATCCATAGCCATCATTGTACTCTTCCAGGCTATAGGACACTTAAGAGCTAATATGTCTTTATACACCTACGTCAAATCAACATTCACGTCACTGCTCCTTTCTGATGCAGTGATTTCCATGGCGACCACAGATCCAGATTTATTGTGTTTAAGAAGTCCATGTAACACGAGCTGACTGTGGTGAGAGTGTGTGACCTTCACCTCTGTGTATGACCGCTGCATGTGGAAACAAGAGAGTTAGATATTACACCGTGTATGTGTGCGTGTGTGGGTATGTCTGTCGGCGTTTGTGTGCGTATAAGTGTGTGTGTGTGTATATATGTGTGTGTGTGTGTGTATGAGAGCCTGGCCCCACTCACACAGTCGGCGTACAGATGGATTGTGAGGCCTAATGTGCATGTCTCTGCATTAATATCCTGTAAACACACAGGTATAAGGGTTTGAATCTCCTCTCCCTCCCTCACTCTCTCCATCTCCCTTTTTTTTCTCGTTCTCTTGATCTTCTACACTGTGTCACTTGCACCTACACTCTTTCTCTTTCTCCCTCTCTGTCTATGTTCTCCTCTCTCCACTCTCTCCCCATCACTAATGTGGACTTCTGCTCCCTCACCCCTTCTTTTTTCTCTTAGCTTCCATATTTTCTTCTATCTGCCCCTCTCTACCTAATTGACTCTCTTATTTGTACCTTTTCTCTTCCCCCTCTCTCCCTCTTTTCCCTGTCTCTCTTCCTCCCCCCTTCTATCACTAATACACACTCTCTTCATTTCTTTCTGCTCGCCAACTACTCTCCATTTGACTCTCCCCCACTCATTCTTCCTCTCTCTCTGTCTCTCTTCCTTCTTCTCTCTCCATTTCTTTGTGCTCTCCCCATTCTCTCTTTCCCTCCCTCCTTCTCCCTCCCTCCTCCTCTCCTTCTTCCTCTCTCCCCTACTCTCTCTCCCTCTTTTCTCTCTCTATCCCTAACCCCTCTCTCATCTCTTTCCGCTCTCCCCTCACTCTCCCTTTACCTCTTCCTCACCCCCACCCTCTCTCCCTCCTTCTTTCTTGCTTTCTTTTGCACTCCAAATACTTTCCCTTGCTTTCTCCCTCTTCCTCTGTCTCTCTGCCTGTCTCCCCTGCTCTCTCTTCTTCTTATCTCTATCCCTCCCCCTTTCTCCATCTCTATCTGCTCTTTACCCCCCCTTTCTTTTACTCTCCAAATACTCTCCCTTTCTCTCTCCCACTCTCTTTCTTCCTCTCACTCTCTCTCTGTCTCTAACCCTCCTCTCTCCATTTCTTTCTGATCTCATTCTCCCTTTACTTCTTCTTCCCTCCCTTCCCTTCCCTCCTCTCCTCCGTTATCCGTTAGTCCGGTCGGGGGCACGTACTTGGTGTCAGCAGGATGACGGAGGTGACGATCAGGGAGCAGATGACCAGAATGACAAGGAGCGCGATCGCTATTCCCTTCCAGTTTCTCTGCGGAGGATTACTGCCCACCAGCTCCTGCAACACACAACACAACAGCGGCTCACACGGGTGTACGCGGGCTTAGGGCAGCTGCCATGGCGATTAACAATTCAAAACAAAACATGAATGACAAAATAACAGGACGCTGAAACCCAGACGTGGAGGTTCAGGTTGGAGAGAGGACTGGAGGTTTAACCCTGCAAAATGTGATGTGACGGGTCTGAACACTATTGGAAAAAATGAATTACATTAAATTACACTGAATTTCATTTGGATCAATAAACTATTTAAAACTGTTTTACCCAATTATCAAACCACAAAAGGAGAAAGTAGGTATTTAAAGTGCATGTTTTTCTTATTATTACTTGGTTTGGTGGGATAGTATCTGTGGTAAATATTTAACACAGTTTTACATCAGTTAAGTGGCAGTTTGTGGAAAAAAGTTGAGAAGAAAAGTATAATAAAAATACAGGAAGTAGCAGTGAATCCTTCTACTAAATATATCATTAACACTGCAAATTCCACCCAAAAAGCAGGGAAAGCATCAGTTTAAACCATCATTTAACAAAATAAAGATGTTTTATTGGTCAATTAGACAAAATGTAAATTAGACAAGATTTGGCGCATGTTTACAATACAGTTGCTAGGTAACAGAATTACTTCTATCTATGTCACATCTGCTGCCCGTGTCCAACCAGGAAGTAGAATTATAACTTATAGTGAAATGAGTCAAACCTGTCATATACAATTAAAATATCCATCTAGCGCTCGTGACATATTTGACACATTAATAATATTCACAAGTATCTTTATTCAGTTTCGTGCCCAGCTTCAGAACAACTCTTTACAGCCAATGCTCAGTCAGTCCGCTCTGAGCTGTGTCTGTTCTGGGTTTGTGCTCAATGAAATACGATATTATTAGCTGCAGATAGACAGAAGTGAGTTTTTGTTACAAAGATAAACAAAATACATGTAAAAATTACATCAGGAACCCTACTTTTAAAATAAGTTTGAATATGCGAGGCCATTTCATTTGTTCAGACTGACCATTGCATCTTATTATTTTCAAGAGTTACATGAGAATTACAGCGTGAGAATGGAAATGCAACAAAAGTCTCACAATAATATCGTGATTTCGTATCGTCAAAAGTCTCACAATAATATTGTTTCTTTGCTTAAATTCATTCTAAAAACAGAGAGAACTACATATACTAGTACCATGATGCTTTGCTCTGTTTCAGTCCAATTTACATGATGCATGAACTGTTATTAAGCTCTTTTAATTCTTCTTAATTATTTGGATTACAACAGAAAAGAAGCATAATCACAGTTTTGTTAGCCTCTGCAAATATCGTGATAAATATTGTACCGTGAGATCCACATTGTGAAAATATTGTATCGAGAGATTTGGATATTGTTACATCCCTAGTAAATAAACTGCTCATCTACTATATATCGAACTGTAATTTACTATAGTAATTATTGTGACACGCCAACCAACGCAGTATTTATAGTTAAAATTGCCCTTCTTTGTAGTAGTACAGGACTGAAAAAGGTATTTGAATAGCGAGTCCTCCCTCAGAGACCAAATACATGATGTAATATTTGCAGTCATAGTACTTTTCATCCCTTGACAGTTCACATGGCGTTGTTTCGTGATCTATTAAATTAGTCATTAATTGTTTGCTATCCCACATGTTTAATAGTATTGTAAATTATCTGGAGACAATAGGACGGAGAGAGGAGAGGGCTGACAAAGCAGGAGAGAGGAGAAAGGAGGATGAAGGGGAGAGGAGACAAAAGAGGAGAGGAGGAAGAGGAAGAGGGGAGAGGAGGTAAACCCTAATGAGGTGGACATCAGCGGCCATCACACACAAACGAATGTGACAGTTAAAAATGGAACAAGTGAAATGCAGCTTAAAGAGGAGAGAGGAGAGGAGAGAAAGGAAAGAGGGAGGGAGAGGAGAGAAAGACTGAGAGAGAGAGAGAGAGAGGGTGGGGGAAGAGATAGAGAAAGGTGGAGAGAGGCTGTTAGAGAAAGAGAGACAGGGTGAGAGAGAAAGAGAGAGAAAGAGAGAGGAGAAAGAAAAAATGGGGAGAGACAGATAAACAGACAGAAGGGTAGAGAGAAACATAGAAAGGGGAAAAAGATGGAGAAAGCGAGAGAAACAGGCAAGGAGGTAGAGAGAGAGAGGGGGGACAGAGAAAGCAAGAGAGAGAGAGGGAGAGAAGAGAGAGAAAGATGGAGAGAGAGGCAGTGAGAGAAAGTAAAAGACAGAGAGAGGAGAAAGAGAAAGGAGGAAAGACAAATAGGAGGGAGAAAGAGAGCAAGTGAGAGAGAGAGAGGCAGTCAAAGAAAATGAGTGAGAGAGAAGAGAAAGATGGAGAGGGAGAGACAGCCAGAGAGAGAGGAAAGAGGGAGGGGCAGAGAGAAAGAGTGAGGGAGAAATATAGAAAAAGAGAGAGAGATAGGCTGAGAGAAAGGAGAAAAGGAGAGAGAGAGAGACAGAGAAAAAGAGAGACAGAGGGGGAGAGAGAGAGACAGACAGAAAGAGCGAGAAGCGAGAAGGAGGGTGGAGGGAGAGAGAAGCAGTCAGAGAAAGTGACAGAGAGAGGAGAAAGAGAAAGATAGAGAGGAAGAAACAGCCAAACAAAGAGGAGGGAGAAACGGACAGACAGAGACAGACAGACAAAGAGAGAGAGAGAGAAAGAGAAAAAAGAGAAATAGAGAGAGACAGACCTCTTGTAGCCAAAACATGTGTGAGTTATGAGTAACCTTGAGGGCTTTCCTTCCTTCTGCCTCTCCACAAAAGCACAAACAAATGAATCGACTCCACTTTAATATGGTTTGAAGGGAGAGTGGATTTTAAGAAACGCAGGTGTCAAAGCTCCACTGTGGGCTACGCAAGAAGAAAAATGTCCAAATATAAGGCAGTCACTTCTGGTTCTTTCCCAAATCAAATAATGTGCCCAGGAAATGTACCCGACACATAGTGAGGTATAAGGATAAGGAAATTAAATGAGCTCAGGTTTCACTATATTTTACAGAAACAGAGCGAGGCAGTCCAGTCAGCACCTTTAGACAAGTCTGTGCAGAAGTTATAGTTACACACTCAACTATCTGTCACACTGTGGAAACTCACAGTACACAGATCCTGTAGTGAGAGCAAATGTTTCTGTTTGGATTACAACTTTAAGTTATGCAGAGGAAGTAGACCTGTGACAAGTATAGCAGCTTTCCCTGCTGACGTTCAATTCAGCCCGCAGAGTTTTATACAGAAATGTTTTGTTTAAAAATGTGTTTCCGCATCAAAAGTATATTATTAAAGATCCTATATTATGCAAATTCAACTTCTGTTAGCTTTAAGCCGTGTTTTGTTCCGTTCAAGCATTTTTCAGTAACTCTTTATTATGAGTCTGTCTACATCTCCAAAGCTCAAAATGCTCTGCTCCACCTTGTGATGTCATGAATTGGTACTTTTTAAGTTAGCAGCCACCTTTTATCTTTTGTTCAGTAGAGATTGGCAGTTCCAGGGTTCAAATTATCCAAATTTCTAGTGAAGGTGTGTGGAGTTTTAAAACACAGTGGAGCACTTCCTGTATTAGCACGTGACATCACAAGGTGGAACAGGGTTTGTGTGTTAAACATGTGTGAATGAAATAAAATACAATAAATACAACAAGAAATATTCCTTTTTGTCAATATCGCCCACCCTAAGGTACTCCTATGTATGTGAGCAAATGTTATCTTTCCCCAGTACAAATATATTGTATAAGCAGCTCTTGAGGTTAAAATAAGTTAGCTTTGTGTACTGTCTGAATCGAATTATTAGGTGTTTTATTGTCCGATGATCAGGAAGTGCACTGTTAGCATGCTAGTTACTCCGCTCTGGTCTCTGAAAGTTGTGAAAGGTGCTTATAAACTCAGAATGCATAAGGTAAGGGAGGAATAACTTTGGACCACTGCAAACTGTTTAAAATGAACTAGCTCTGTTTTTCACTTTTTAAAACTGTCAAAATGTTGTGAAAATACAGCACACACATATGCAAAACTCATCTGTCCATTTCTGTTTCTCAGTCTGTACTTTTCACAGATTAAATGAACTCCTATAGCTCCACACGCTGCCTTAAAACACTAGTGTTAAACCTCTCCAGCTGGCTCCCACACAACTCACAGCTGCTGGAGTCAAACCAAAAAATAAATAAAAAAACTTTGTCTATGGAGAGCGTCCAAAAGTCTGAGCAGTTATGGGAGGATGAATACGTTTGTGATGAGTTTATAGTGAATAAAAGAAGGAGGGGAGGGAGTTTAGGGACCTGTGTCTGAATGGAGCTATAATGATTTTTGAGCAGAAGCCCTCTCAAAGACCCTCTCCTCAGCTCTAATTGAAAACAGCCAGAGACATTATTAGCTGCACATGAGACCCAATGAGACAGTTTACCACAATGTAAGGTACCTGTGTCCATTAAAGAACAAAGTAATTAAGTAAAAGTGATTAAAAGCAGCTCTATAATGGCAAAGAATGAATTAACATATCTATAGAGCTTTGGCAGGGAGGACACTGGTGTTTTTGAGATTCTAGAAACAGTCAGTTTTGGATTACTTTCTATTTCTATATGAAATATCCAAAAGGTTAATTCACAAATGTTGAACCTGATTATTTATTTTAGTGACTAAACGACATAACTTACAATATTTCTACAGTTTTAAAGGGCCTATATTACGCTATTTTCTGATTTATATTATAATGTTGTTTCCCCATCAAAAACCATAACTGGGGGGGAACATTCTGTTCCACCTTGTGATGTCATGGGGGTAATACTATAAGTGCTCCACTGTGTTTTTAAACTCCATACACCTCGACTAGAATCATTTGGATTATTTCAGCCCTGGAAAAGACAATCTCCACTGAACTAAAAATAAAACTTAGGTGTTCACTTGAAAACTATTACTACATGACATCACAAGGTGGGATAGAGTATTTTGAGCTTTGGGGATAGAATAATAATGCAGGATTACTCAAACATGTGTGAATGAAACAAATCACAACTCCAGGTACGTTTTTGATGAGATAACAATGTGGCTTAAAGCTCACAAGAATCCATTTTACTATAAGCTTTTTTTTTGTAACTATGTCTGACTGCACTGTCCCTGTCAAATAAATACAAAAACTGAATACACTATTTAAAAACAATTTAGGTAAAGATATTTTACCAGTTTTAATATATATTTTTCTTTATTTCAAGCAAACGTCTACACCCAAATTCTAAGCATGTGTAGAAAAAAAAAGTAATTTTCTCACTTTTTTCCAACTGGAGGTCACAAGAAATAAGAAATATAATTCAAAACAGATCTATTCATCAAGTCTGTTCTGTAACTTGAACAAATTTGAAAATATTAAGCTTGTTTCAGACAGTTTTAAATAACAGTAAAAAACAACAACAAAAAACCAAAAACAAAAAAAACTATCACCTTGAAAATAATGAAACTGACAATCATTCTTCCTTGTTTGAGGATAATACAAATCTGAAGCTAGCATTAGCATTAGTACCTTGTTTTCTCACTCTATTTATTCACCATTATGAACTGAATTGGTGCTAATACATTCGTTCTTGTTTACTTCAGAGATTCTGTTATGGAAAATTATTGCTGCGCTGCCAAAACCTAATTCTGCCTTGAGCTTTTCTGTCTCAAACAATCTTTTCACAAATTCCCCCTGGACTATGCTGCAGATAAAAGTGGCACTGAACATCCTAGCATTCTTTTCTATTGCTGCTCATAATCAGGAAGTGCACTGTTAGAACGCTAGCTGTTGTTAGCTTTACTGTAACTGCAAAACTCCACTCTGATCCCTGAAAGTTATAAAAAGCGCTTAAAAACGTATCCCGGTGAAACTAGAAAAGCACTGTATTGTGCGATATTCAGGAGGTGTGTTGTTAGCATGCTAGTTGTTATTAGCATTAAGGTGACTGCAAAGCTCCACACCGGTCTATGAAAATGGTGAAAAGCACTTATAAACTCATTGCAGTGAATAATTAGGATATTCTGCAGATAAAAGTGGTATTCAGCATCCCAGCATTCTTTTCTATTGCTGCTCATAATCAGGAAGTGCATTGTTAGAATGCTAGTCTTACTGTGATGGGAAAACTCCACTCTGGCCTGTAACAGTTGTGAAAAGTGCTTATAAACCTATTGCGGTGAATAATTAGTATATTGTGCAGATAAAAGCTCTCCCATTCTTTTCTATAGCGGTTCACCTTTATATTATGCAACACAACTGGGGCTCATACTACAGTAAAATCACTGACAAAACTGGCCCACTGAGAGAAACAGCTCGCATGAAATAAGTGCATATAAAAGCATCGTGATAGAGCACTAAAATGGTGTACTGCGTAATAAAAGTGACAGAACAGCTCCCCATTGCAGTGATGAGTAGGTCCGTTTGGAGTACACTGTGTGAATATAATGCTATAGGATAGAGCCATCTAGTGATTTTAATTTAACAACCTGATCAGTGGTTGGCTGGATTCAAAATATTAATACTCAATAAGTTGATTTCGAGTTCAAGAATTTAGATGAATTCAGATTTAACAAAATTTCCAATCATAAAATATGCCAGTATTCAACTGTACTATGAATTGTTAGAGACTGGGTTCACAAATTTGACATGTTAGTTAAAGCTTTTAATAAAAGAATTACTAAAATAAAAGCATGTTGTTGGTTTTTTTTTCATTTTTGTTGTGTTTAATGGGCCCATATTACGCTATTTTCCTCATCTAAAACATATCTGCACACATGTTTAACACACAAACCCTTCATATTTAGCTTGAGTTCTTCTCTCAAACAGAAAACAATCTGTTCCACCTTGTGATGTCATGTGGTAACACAGGAAGTGCTCCACTGTGTTTTTAAACTCCATACACCTTTACTAGAATCATCTGGGTGATTTCAGCCCTGGAATTGTCAATCTCTACTGAACCAAAGGTAAAAGGAGCTGTTAACATGAAAACTACAACTTCACAAAGTGGAACGGAGCATTTTGAGCCTTGGAGAGGTAGACAGACTTATTTGACCTGGAGTTCTTGTATTTATCGTGGAGTACTTGTTTCAGATTGAGCTTGTTTACAGAGATACTACCCATAAACCAAAACATCTGCACTATAAACAGCTGAATATACTTTACAATTTTGACCTGCCCACCAGCGCTATTTTAGACCAATTTTTAGCTAATTAAATTATAAAAATGTTTTGTTTTGAATCGAACAAAGCACAATAGAAATAGCTGATAAGAAAAAGGCGTCATCTTGAAATGTCTTGGAGAATTTGAGCCACTATCTCCGACGCTAGAATCAGTGTGTGCCCTCCCCTGGCCATCAAATCCAAGCAACAACTCTTTTCCAGGTGAAGAATGTATCTCTGAATCAGCCCATGTTATCGGAAAACACTCACGAAAGAGGCCATCTTTAATTAGTGACCTTTCCATTCAAGCATCTCCGGGTAGAAATTAGTCGTACCAAAGCAAAAAGCGCCTTTCGAGAACCCAGGATGTGGTTACCGTGGCAACCTCTGAAGAAGATAACGACGGTTTTTCTATGCATTTGATTATATTGTATGTCCCTATACAGTGTGGAGATGTATTTGCATATAATGGAGCATAATTAAATCTGAGAATAGAGATCTAAAGATAAATTACTCAGGATAAAAATAAGTTCTCGCTTGGTTGAATTTCTGATTGAGTTGTACTGATATTAGACATACCTATAATGTTCAGCAGTATGGTATTAAACATATCTATGGAGTTACAGGTGAGATCTGTGGAGAGGCATCCCTGTTTATAGTAAAATGCAGAGTTTTCAAGGTATTTTATTTTTTGATCTATGTTATAATGTTGTTTCCTCACAGACATACCTGGAGCTGTCTTCTCTAAAACTGAAAGCACTCTGTTCCACCTTGTGATGTCACGTGGTAATACAGGAAGGGCTCCACTGTGTTTTTCAACTCCGTACAGCCTCACTTGAATCATCTGGACGATTTCAGCTCTGGAATTTCCAGTCTCTACTGAACTAAAGGTAAAATGTACTAGTTCCTGTTAACTTGAAAACTACTAATTACATGACATCACAAGGTGGAACAGACCATTTCGAACTATTCAAACATGTGAGAATGAAACAAAACAAACTCCAGGCTGAACGCGCACAAGAGTCAATTTTGCGTAATGTAGGACCTTTAAATAACACTTCAAATTGACTGTAAAGAAAAGAAAATAGAAAAGCATTACCCTGCAGGCCATAGTTCTGTTAGTGACACAGTTAGTTTCACAGTTGGACAAATGAGTTCACTAACGCTAACATAAACGGAACACCTGATGCCACACAGTATATTTGATATACTGTATTTGAAACATATTTAGCTCTGAGCCTAACATGTACTGACTCCTTCATGACGTAGCACTTTAGAAAATGGATCTTTGAATGGCCGTGTAATGGTACAGACAACAGACTCATTCAACAGCTCGGAATGGGTCATTATAGAGCAATGCAGCTGAACCATATGGGGCCTACTTGACAAAATGGAACATGCAGAGTAAAATGTAATGGGAACACTGTGTACCGTGCTTTGTGCATTAAAAAAAAAAAAAAAAAAAAACTTCAACAAGCAGGTGAATTACAAACAGCACAGTACAGCTACCTGCTTGTCTCCATGACGATGTTATTGCTGGAGTGTTCCACAGTGTGAGGTTAAGCAAATCGCAAATCTATATCTTGCTTTTATCCATTTCACGTTTTATTGATAAAAAATACATTCAAAAGCATGAGTTCCTTCTGTGTGGGCTCATACTGAAACATTTTAGATAAGCCAATAACAACTCCATGGAGACTGGCAGACCAAAAAAGTAGCAGAGTGCATCTTTAAAATCTGCATAACTGTGGTGATGGCTGGTTATGAAGGCAATATTTGAAGACTTTCCTCTTTAAAAAAAAAAATAAAAAAAAATAAAAGTGTTTTAATTTGTTTATCACTATAGCGATAGTTCTCATTTTTCATCATTTTGGCACCCATGGATAGACTATGAAAAAATATTGCACTTAAATAAATTGCCCTTTTATAGAATAACATATAAATTTAAATAAATGTTATGAAAGCACCATTTTGAGGACTTTTCATATTCAAAAGATATAAAAAAGTTGTAATTTGTTTATCACTATAGCGACAGTTCTCTCTTGTATAACATTATAAAGTACTGTGTTTTTTAAACCCAACTGAAGTCTTTAAACCTTTACTATCTCCATACTGTATACTACATATGTGTACAATTTCCCCAATGGATAATGCTAATGTCTTGATTGCAATGCTAAACTTAATTAATTCTTATTCTATGTACCAGTGTTGTGTACACATTTGCATATTTCCTGTATTGCCTTGCATATTCTACAGGTTTAATGGAACCAAAAATAGCTGTAATCTAAATGCATGGGTACAGTGGCATAATGCAGTCTCTTATATAATCGGATTTCACACCAAGACCAGCACAGAAAAAATATTGGATTTGACATGTACCATTTTCCGGCTGCTAAATTAGATCGGCTCTAAACCGGGACTGAAACTAAACAAAAGAACTAAGCGTGGACTAATGATGAAACTAGGCAAGGGCTACAAATCTGAACCAGGACTTAAAGTAGACTAACCCAGGACTACTGTAAGCACTGAACCAAGAAGAAATCTGTACTACACAAGTATGTGATTGCAAAGTACTACAATATTTGGACACAGAATTTGAAAAAGAGGGTTAAGCCAGGACTAGAATTACTTAACCAGGACTAAACAAGGACTTGGACTAAATCAGGACAAAGCCAGGACTAAACCTTAACCATAAATCTGGACTATTCCTGGAAACCACATAGGAAGGGATGACTATGCAATTCTAAATCTTGAATTTCTGTTTTTATTGCTAAAAATGTATTGTAAACAAATAATGCAAACAGGCTTCCTGCTCCACAGATCTGACTTGTAGACCTGGCAGCCCCACATGTTTGTCTTAATGTGGATTGATAAATTTAATGCAGTACTGTGGAACATTTCAGGCAAAGCGAGGCAGTTGGCAGACACTCCACCAGAAAAGTTGCTTAATGCACCTTTAATTAACTTTTATTTTGAAAAAGCTTGTATCTTTCACATCTCTTTAAGTCCTGGTCCAGAACTGTGTTTCCAGTGTTAATTGCAGAGGATAAAATAGACTTCTAAAAAAAAAAAAAAAAATCTAATATCACTAACAGCTTGCATACTTTCACACAGCCAGGCCACAGTGTAATGAGTGCCAAGTTTGAGCTGTAATGTAATGTACTTTTAATTTGCGGTCTTTACAGGAGGCCAGGGCACGCAGTCAGGGGTAGAGGACTTGTTTAAACAGCACAGTGATAGCATAGAGATGAGGATCAGAAAACAGAAGCTGCTCACTGCACTATCTGCCAATGGCAATGACCAATGTTAGTACTCATAACCCACAACAGGTGGCGCTCATGACACTGTTAACGTGAGACCAGATTTAAGCGTGACCAGACAAGACGGAGAGAGTAACAGGGACACTGCGAGCCATGTGTCAATAAATATTAGAGGTGGATTTTTTTCAAGAGACTAAACAAGCAAATGTAGTAGCATAATATAAACAACTTGGCCATCATGTTACAGCTATATTTAATTTGAAAACATTTACCTCACATCTGGGGACTCTGATAGGCCAATTTCATGACATTTAAAACAAAATGTCAGATTGTTCCTTTGAATAGGAGAAGTGTCTTGCCCAAGGACGCAACAGAAGTATAGAGCGGTTAGAGCTTGGAGCAAATCGACGATGCTCATAATAAGCCAATTTTAACTAATGGGAACAGTAAATGGCTCTGTAAGATAGTCAAGTTTAATGCCATACTCAACTCAACTCAACTCAACTTTATTTCTAAAGCACTTTAAAACAACACCAAAGTGCTGTACACAATAAATAACAAACATCGACAGGTACAGTGACAGGAACAAGAATAAAACAATACAAATGCAGGTAAAAAGTCAACTCTCAACTGTGTTAAAAGCCAAGGAAAAAAAGTCCGACTTTAAAAGGGACTTAAAAGCAGGTAGTGATTCAGTCAGCCTGATATGCAGAGGGAGCTGATTCCACAGCCTCGGAGCGGCCACCGCAAATGCCCGATCCCCTCTCTTTTTTCTCCTGGTCTTTGGCACACAGAGGAGAGCCTGATCTGCGGACCTGAGAGCACGAGGGGGAGTGTGAGGTACAAGCAGGTCAGACAGATACTGAGGGGCCTGACCATGGAGGCATTTAAAAGCAAATAAAAGAATTTTAAAATCAATGCGAAAGTGCGAAAGTACTGTGGAACATAAGCAAAACATTAACATCTCCCTGAAGCTAAGGAGGTGACACAGAGCCAATTTAATTTTGTACAGTGAACCAAAGCTGAATTAGCACATTTGACAGCCTATAACCCAACATCAAACCTATTTTACAATTCAACTGCCTCGATGATGATGACTACAGTTTTGTTTTCCGTCTAAAAGGTCTTAACACTCACTTTACCAGCCTGTTTGTGGGTCTCATTGGGGGAGCTCATTTCCTCGGTGCTGTGTTGGTGATGGTTGCGTGTGCGTGTGTGAGCCTTACTTAGCGGACTGTGCTTGTTGTTTCATGGTTTTTCCGTCTGGTTGCTTTGATTTGTGAGTGAATCTCTTCCAGTCCATTAGGGAGAGGCAGGAGGGCTCGGCGGCTGCATGACCCCCCATCACAGACTGCACTAAATCACCGCTCACTAAAATGTCACCAATAGCATCTGTGCGGGGATGTGCCACTGCAATAGTACAGAACACTTGATTTCTCTTAGCGCTCAGTGTTGCTCCTTTAACTGGTCCCTGCTGGAGTCACCGCAGATAAACGCTCTGAAACAGTCCACTAAAATATCTGAAACAGTCACTAAGGGACAAAACCTGGGGGAAATCTGGGACAAAACAACAAACAAACAAGCAAGGCATTTTCTGGTTAGATAACTAAATCTGAGTTAACCTGAGCTAATTCAATTTGAGCTAATTCTGAGCTAGCTAATTCTGAGCTAACTTAATCTGAGTTAACTAATTTTGAGCTATATCTGAGTTTAATTAACCTGAGCTAATTCTGAGCTAGTTAATTCTGAGCCAACTAATTCTGAGCAAATTAAATCTGAGCTAACTAATTCTGAGCTAACTTAATCTGAACTAACTAAATCTGTTAATTTAATATGAGCTAGCTAATTCTGAGACAACTAAATCTGAGCTAACTAATTCTAAGATAGCTAATTCTGAACTAAGTCTAAGTTAACTTAACCTGAGCTAACTAATTCTCAGATAACTAAATCTGAGTTTAGTTATGTTAGATTTATTTCTAACTAAGATAACTAAGTCTAAGTTAACTTAACCTGAGCTAACTAATTCTCTGATAACTAAATCTGAGTTTAGTTAGCTTAGATTTATTTCTAACTAAGCTAACTAAGTCTAAGTTAACTTCCTGAGCTAACTAATTCTGATATTACTAAATCTGAGCTAAATGTAAGTAAGACTACAAGTCTATTTCACTTTCAGTACAAATACATAGGCAAGGTAAGTAAAATGTCTTGCCTAATGACACATCTGCAGGTCGAAGCTGCGATCGAACTATCATCTTCTCATTTATAAATTTATAAAAATGTCTTGGTTTTGGGCCAACACTGAACCCTGTCTGGTCCTTAATAACGGCTGCTTCTCCGATTATTTTCTAAACCATAGCCACATTCACACTGTCCTTTTGTGTTATAGAAAATCACTCATTTAAATGCATGCGCCATATTCGAGGGACAATTAACCGCTGGCTTCCTGGTTTATTTGCTCCATCTCCATAGAGACAAAAGCGTGCGGTGGAGCGTGCATCTCCTATAGCTTTTAGATGAACGTGCATTATTGGGTGAACGTGCATTATGACGGCGCTAAACCCGTAATGAGGCCCACACAATGGAACAGAGCGGCCTCTTCCAGGCTCTTCCACATGTATAAAACATCATCCGCTCTGCAAAGTAAAGTCTTTATGGAACAAACTCGACGCGTTTCTCTGCATTTCATCACATTTTCGGTGGCATCGCATTGGCACGGCGACGGGAGCCGGAGCGCGCAGTCAAATCAAAGCTTCCTCCCCTGTTAATGCCAGCCCAGGGAATACAGAGTAGAGACGGACTAAAATGCAGTAAATGATGCTACAAAATGCACTTCAAGACAGATTTCAAGCTAACTTTATGATGCAACGGCACTAATAAGGATACAGGGGACTTTACTTTTATGTGCTAAATAAAAGAGTAGACTGAGGCTACCAGATGACTTGAATAGTAAGCATAAATATTATAAATATACTGCAATAAAAGGTTATACTGTGTAAGAATTCCTGCGATCTGTCTTTGCACAAAAGTGAAAAGCGTATTTGTAGAATGTAATATTTTTGTTTTGCATATGGTCCTGCATATGTTTAAGATATGCACTGGGAATTGAATATTTTAAAAGAAATATGGCCAAACTATCAACAATCGCAATCACAAAACATGAAGTGTATTTGGATATTTTTCCAAAGTTGTCCAGCTGTACTATGAAATTATCAATGAAATTCCTCACAAATTCAACACATTAAAGGTGCACTATGTAACAGTTTTGGGTTTGCCACATGCTTGTCTCCATGGAGATGTTATGACTTTGCCTGTAATGTTACACAATATGGCATTAAACTTAACTCTCCATAAAGAGACAAGTAGGTGACGCCACTAGGCCAGTTTACAGGTCAGATCTCTGGAGAGGTGATCCCTGCTCACAGTAAGAATGTATGTTTTGAAGCAGTTAAGTGATCAAATATCCACGGAGACAAAAAGAACACCTGAAAAGTTACATGGTACATCTTTAAAGAAGACATATTGTGCTTGTGTCTGTTATAATCTACAACACCTGTGGATCATTATGTTATAATTTGGACATTTTAAATCACAATATTCATCTAAAAGACCTTAAGAAACAAGTCCGAAAACTGTGGTGTCTATTGGGAGCTGACGTCGCTGTAAACTTCCATCAAAACAAAGAGCCGTGTAGCTATCGACAACTCTGATGGATAACTGCAGATCACACTAAGGAGCAGCAGATTTAAAAAAATGTATATCAAAATGACTACGTGGAGCTGCCGAATCCTGTGTGTATCACCGATTAAGAAAATAAAATTGGAGAATGAAGTACAGATCAGTGGGCGTGTACTGACGATAGTGAAAACGGGATTGATTGGCATTATGGCGTCTTAAAAATAAGTGATTAAAGATTACTCAAACATGCACGAATGATTCCAAATACAACTTCGAGAGGGTACAACAGCTACTAAGAAACAACTACAAGATGGTTAAAAGCGCTGAACAGTCCACAACAGGTGCACAATAGGCCTGCTTTAAGACAAGAACAGACTAGATGCTTGCTAAGATTGTAAAGAACATCACACATTCAACAAAAAGTGTACATTAACAACAGTAATTTTACAAGTATTCCAATGAAACATCTTGAGTTAGTACAATGCTGCAGTGCCTGGTACACGAGAGCTTCTCCTTGGGTATTTGTATTGACAAGTGTCCAAACAGCACGGCCCCTCACTCCAGCAGAAAGTGAAATCTCTCTCCTGTTGTTCTGGTCCATCAGCATCACACAGGAAAATAAACAGCCATCACGGAAACAATATGAGGCTGGTGCACAGACACACTCTACCCCTTTGCTCCCCTCTGCCCCCTGTAGGCCTGTCACTATATTTACAATATCGATTTATCGTTCAATATATGAAAGCTGGAACAATATCTTTTGGGGTCAGTATTTACGTGTGTACATTTTCTTTGCGCTACTAGGACATTTTGGGTTATTTTTGGGTGTACTATAGGATTTAAGCTGTAAAAGGTTGAATTAACAACTTTTATGACTCATGGATGCAAACTAAGCAGCAGGTGTTCAATTCTGCTGTTTATTTATCTATTTTTAACAATATTGAATAAGTTTTTTGAGGGCCTACCCCCTCTGCTCTCCACCTTTGCCCCCTAACCTGCCCCCTTCTCCTTCAAATAGGAGCCCTCAGTCCACTGCTCCAGGCGTGTAGAAGCCCCACAGACCATGTGCTGTTCTGGTAATGTTCGACCAGGAGAATGCATCTCCACCTGCTGTTTTCATCCAGAAAGAACAAATCCAGTTGCCATAGAAACACATAAATGAAATTTTGGATCTTGATTGATTGAAGTGATGACTATGGTTAAAATTATCATTATGGTGTAATTGTAAGTTGCTCTACTTTTTTGTAGCAATGAAAAACTCCATGGGTTTCACACTGTTACCATGGCATATAGGCTACTGTAACAATTTAAAACAAAGTATTGGATCTTTTGAATGTTGAAAATTCCTCCAAATCTTGCCTAATAGGAAGCTAAAGGTGCACTATGTAACTTTTCTGGTGGAGGGTTTGCCACCTGCTTGTCTCCATGGCACAAACGCATCTTGGATGAATTAAATTACAAAAGTTTTATTGCTAACAAATACCTTGAAAGACATGCATTCCTACAGTGAGCAGGCTCGCATCACCACTGATCTGACCTATAACGTGGTGGAACCTGATGGAGTTACCTGTTTGGAGACAGATTAGTTTAATGCCATACTGAGGAATATTTCAGGGTGCTTCTCATCATCAGTGTGATAAAATAAAGCAGTGCGTGTTTGTAATTGAGGAGGAAAACGTGTTGTTAAAATGAGCTGCCTGGTTTTGTCTAAAATGTAAAATGTGAAAGGACGGTGTGGATTTGACAGCTGCTTTGTGTGAGATGAAGCAGTTGAACACTGATGGGGTCTTTCATGTGTAGAGACCACCGCTCTGCCAAAACACCCAGAGTTTTATTCAGTGGCTTTGGAGTAAAAACCTTTTCAGGCCTGGTTTATTGAAGAAGAGGTGCTGAAGGATGCTCCCAAAATGAAACATACAAGTGGTGCTCCTCCTCTGCTGTGTTTTTCCTATTAGAAACTTCACATGTACAAGGCCCACAGGCTCCTATAGTACAAATACGTACAAAAACTGTAATACTACTACTACTACTACTACTACTACTACTACTACTGCTACTACTGCTACTACTGCTACTGCTACTACTGCTACTATTAAGACTACTTCAACTACTACTACTACCTCAACTACTACTTCAACTACTACTACTACTTCGACTTGTTCTTCAACTACAGCAGCAACTACCTCTACTACTACTATTACTACTACTACTACTACTAAAAAACAACAGATGCAAATTTTGTGTATAAAACATCAAATTCCTGTATTTTTTCCTCTCAAAATCCCACATTTCAAATTTTAGTTTCCCGGTTATTTGTGTGTCTTTTGGCTGTGTTGCCGTGGTAACACAGTGAGGGGCACAAATATAATTTTGCCTTTACCCTCCACAGAAGACCACCTGTTGTTACCACATCAACCCAACAACAACAAGAGGAAGGGGGAGAGAAGGAGAGAGAAAGAAAGAGAGATAAACAAAAGGAGGAGGAGTTTGCGTTTTTTTCAAAGGACAGTATCTATTAAAAAACAACTATGAAATATGAAATGTACCAAAAATATACCTGATTTTATTCATAGTTTGAGGTATTTTTTCCATTCAAAATATATAATTGTTTATCTTTTATTATACTAAAACTAATATTGAAACTAGACATTCAAAAAAGTCTAACCTTGAGATGAATCAGAACAAGTATAAGAGCACGTAGACTAGTATACGCCCATGGACCACTATTTGCCAGTCCCTTCTACATTCTGTTCAAATCCAGAAAGGTCTGGAACTGGACCACAGAGGTGAAAAATCTAATTTGTAGCATGTTGTTTCTCAAATGCACAAAACAAATTCTCGTATCATTCAGAACAAAATATAAAACTTTTTACCTGAAATAAGTAATAGCTTGATGCTTCGATTGTTGATTCTGTAAAATTCTGCAGTTTCTTAGTCATTTATGTAGATTTTTCTCCTTTTTACGTGTAAGCAGCCATGTTTGGTTTTGTTTTTGTTTGCACGCCTTCTGAAATCGGGGAGACAGAATACAGCTCCAGATCCACTCGTCTTGGTAAAGTTTTCTCAAAGTGTGTGATTCTGGCTGGTCAAGTAAGACGACTATGGAATCTACCTGAATGACTGAGATTACACAGATATAAGACCAGATTTAATATTGAAAATCACTTTCTATTGTCTAAATAAAGGGCATTTTTTATTATCATCGTGGTATTGGAATCAGTATTGAGTGTCGAGGTTATTCCTTAGTATCGAGTTTGAAATTTCCATATCATAGCTGATCATTTTGAAACCCATGGATAGCCAAAGTATTGTACACATATTTTAGAGAATATAAGGCATGGTAAAAAGGTGTTTCGACTTGTATCATATCAGCACTCTAAAAAGGTTATGTTTTGGAGTTTAGTGGTTGTGATCTGATCCAAACTGACAAGAGACAGAACAGAATCATCCCACTGTTTTTCAGATTCACAAAAGTTTGAAATTCTCTTACCTTTGATCAATACAGCGCGCTCTGATCCCCAACACAGCCTTTAATACCACAGTCCACTTTCAGTTGTGTTGTGTTGTTCTCTCAGTTATAAACAAACAAAACCCAGAAGGCAAAAAGGTCACTGCAAAGTTCAGATCTTTTTGGAAGTGAGAACTAAAACTTCCCTGATCACATTCAATTTAAAGGTGCAGTGTGTAACTTTTCTGGTGGAGGGTCCGTCAGATGCTTTTCTCCATGGAGATGTTATTGCTTTGTCTAAAATGTTTCACAGTATGGTATTAAACCTTTCTATCTTCATGGAGACCAAACCAGACCAAATTACAGGTTAGATCTGGGGAGAGGCAGCCTGGCTCACAGTCAGAATGCCTGTTTTTCTAGGTATTTTGGAGCTATAAAGCCACGTGTAATTGAATAAATGTAAAGTAGAGCTGTTTAATGTCACACTGTGGAACATTCCAGGCAGAGAAATGCCATATCCATAGAAACAAGCAGGTACTTTTACTTTGTTACGTTCCACCACTGCTCATCACAATAACAAAAGCTAGCATACTAATGAAACATGTTCTATATTCAAGGCATTTCAGACAATAGGAGTCTGTGCTGCTTTGGGATTTTTCAGTGTTGGAGTGTGACATTTCGATAGCATTTGGGCATTTCAGCTCCAGTCAAATTTAAAAAAAAAACAACCAACAACATAAAAGTCAAAAGTCAGTGAATTTGAACTCCATAGCAGCGAGCATCAAGAACAGCTCCACTCAAACTGAACCAACTCTACCAGAAAACACAGATCTGAGTGACTGCCAACCAAAACATGTTTATGGGGTTGCATGCCAAAAAGTCAAAATAATATTGACTACCATGTTGTGATGTGAAAAGGTTATATTTTGGTAATATTTTTAAATTTTAGTAAACCAAATTATAGTACAGGTTATTATCTATAGAACACGTCAAGGTTGTTGTTGTTACCACTGAAAAACAAATATTGCACCACAATAAATAAATTCCAACTTCTTGTCAATTTTACAGTTAAATTTAAAGGTGCATTGTGCAACTTTTTGGTTGGGGGTCTGTCGTCTACTTTTTTCTATGGATGTCATTGCTCTGCCTGGAATGTCCCACAGTATGACATTAAACAGCGCGACCTTACATTTATTCAATTACAGGTGGTTTTATAGCTCAAAAAATAACTGGAAAAACAGGCATTCTGACTGTGAGCGGGGTCGCCTCTCCACAGATCTGACCAGTGAATCAAACCATGTGTACTCCTTGTACTTGCATTGTTTTTAATCAAGATGCCTCTTCTTTTGACCAGTCATGGGAGTTAGGCATATAGTCTAATATTGGGTTAAAACACACAACTTTGAGGGTCCCAAGTTTTGTAAAGTAAAGCTAATATAAACTAGCATGCTAACTGTGCATTTCCTGATTATCAGACAGTAAACACTTAATAATTAGATGGAGGCACTACACAGCAGACTTATTATGACTTCAAGAGCTGCTTGTACAATATATCTGTACTGGGGCAAGACAAATACTCAAATGCTTGGACAAATTGGGTACAGAGCCTTTAATATACGTCTTGATTCATATAACAACAAAGGAATATAAAGAAATATTATAGAAACTTTGTGTTGAAAATTCTATTTGTTGTATTGTGGAATTGTTAACGAGCCATGTACTGTGTATTGAAATCGAGAGACATTTTTGCACTGTAACAACACTAATATGTAATATTCATACTGTAATATGAATCCCTTTTGCCCACTATATTTGCTTCACTTTGACTTGTTTCACTCCCATTTCTGTGTTTGTACAAGACTGCCCCATATCCACCACCACTACAGTTTGTCTCACATTTATATTTCATTTTGTGTGTTTATTTTCTGCAGCGTGTTTCAATCACAGAGGACCTGCAAATTTTATGTCTTACACTGCACTGAATTCACAACACAATCTGCCTTAGACTTTTTCCAATAACGAAATACATGCATTGGCTTGGCTATCTTCTACTGCACTCTTCACCTGTGCACTGTATAGAAAGTGCCATTTTCTGACATCTCTGGGCATTTTGCAGTTCTGTCAGGGAAAGCAGGTGGAAAAATGCATGACATGACTGTGAGCGAGTGAGAGGAGCAGAAAATATGTCCATTAGACACACAGTGAGGTGTGTGAGAGTGGACAGAGCAGGTACAGTACAGAGACTGTCCATCAATAAGTGATGGGAGCTCAGAGTGCACAGAGGCCACTGCAGAAGGTGTCCAAAAGTAGCAGGGGAATATTGTGAGGTAGGACTGAGAAATATGGCAAAATACTCATGATTTTTCCTCATATTAATCTATCTCAAATTTCATTAGTATTAATTAATCATTACTGATTTCAAAAACACAATTGTAAAAGTCTTTCAATATTAATTTCCTGAACATAAGTCAGACAGACTTTAAACTCCCTTGTCAAAGCCTGATTTCGTCAGATCTCAGATCAGAGGCTGGGTCTGGTTAATACTTGGATGGGAAACCGTCGGGAATCAGTGTGAAAACTGCGTCCTTCACCCACATGCCTAGAATATTGTGTGTTGATGCTGTTTGGAAAGGCCAATGGAGCAGATTGGCAGCCTCGCTTACATCAGTCTGCCCCAGGGCAACTGTGGGTACAACAGTAACTTGCAAACAGGCAGTGAGGAAGGAAAATAGTAAAGCAACTTTGAGTGTCAGGAAAAGTGCTGTATAAGACTAATGCATTATTATTATACATGTACTGATTATTATAAATTTAACACAAAAAACAGTCAGATTTCTTCCTCTAAAGTCTGAACTCTGCTCCAGAGCACATCCTTTTACAGACAGACAATTGGCTGTGGAGCTCTCGATCAATACAAATGTAATACATATTTTATAAATCACTGAAGGAATGTACAAACACTTGTAGCTGTGCACTGGGTCTCATATTTACACAGATTTCACCGCCATTTTGGGTTGAAGACACTTTTTATGCATTGTTAACAGTCAAAACAGAAAATATGTTTGTTTAAATAGCTAAAGGGAAATACATACTGCTCAACAGGAATGAACACGTCTATAAATATAACGCTATGATTCAAGCTCTTATCCTGATTTAGTGCATCTTATAAAACTCAAAACCAAATGGGTCATATGAGGATTTTTCACTCTGTTTTCAGTCAATTGCGCTCACAGGGTTAAGATAATTACATTTTGAACAAGTTTAGAGGGGAGTCCGTTTTAGCATACAGCTCTTGTATATTACCTCTGTATTATTAGGCTGAGTGTGTGGAGGTTCACGCTGAGCTAAATCAGGTGAAGTAGGCTCACATACTTCTCTGTGGATCTGGGACACATTTATTCAGGGTGTTCAATTACCAGCGGTGGGGATCTGATCTGCTCATGCATGTTCAGATGCCAATACGCGTTGTAAAAAAGCAGTTAACTAGTTTTTGTTCATGCGGAAAGACTCTTACAATAGAGTCAACAGAGGGTGACAATTACCCAAGAACTACGTCAATGTGGCTTCATCAATTTGTCATGTAATTAAAGCAGACTCCAGAGAACCAGTGAGCTCTTAATTCAATCAAGTCTGAGCTGTTTGTTACGTGTAAATTATAATGTGGTAATTTCTTTTTTTTCTTTTTTTTTTTCGCTTAGAGTGGCGTGTTTTGTAATTAAAGAGCTAGCTTAAAGGTGCATTGTGTAACTTTTCACCTGCTTGTTTTTATGGATATAAAAACAAGCGGGTGCTCTGCCTGGAATATTCCACAGTATGACATTAAACAGCCCCACCTTACATTTATTCAATTACAGGTGGTTTTATAGCTCAAAAATACCCAGAAAAACAGGCATTCTGACAGGAGGGCGGGGTGAGCGGGGTTGCCTCTCCACAGATCCGACCTGTACCTTGGTCAGGTTTGGTCTCCTTGAAGACAGAAAAGTTTAATGCCATACTGTGAAACATTCCAGATAAAGCAATAACATTTCCATAGAGAAAAGCATCTGACGGACCCTCCACCAGAAAAGTTCCAAAATTCACCTTTAATGCAAAATTCACTACCATGATATAATGTTGTTGCCTTATCAAAAATGTACCTGAAGAGGTTTTAGATGTCATCCATGTATGTTTGAGTAATTTAGTGATCTACAAGCCTACGTCACCCATACTCCCATGCGACAATTTTTTATAAATATACAAAATCATGATACAAAACAATACACTACAACTTCACAAACAAAGTACAATGCAATGTGCAGTAGTTTAAAAAGCGAGCTGCACACTGATTGTATTGTAATAGCGCTCTAAAGGGGAAGTGACTTAGCATGAAGAGCACAGGGAGGGGGACAAACTGAAACTAATTAAACACTTTATTCTGTTATTTTCTGTGAATATAGCATTTTCAAAACAATAAAAGGTAACATGGCGATCTAAATATATTATGTGTTAGCAGTTAATACCCCACAGAAGTGTAATACCCCCTCTATAAATGTGCACTGTGGTAACTTTTTGGTGGAGAATTCGCTTGTTTCCATGGATACCTTAAAGATTTGCCAAGAATGTTCCACAACATGGCATTACAAATCTATCTATAGACAAGAAGAAGGTGCCACAAAGCCAATTTACAGGTCATATCTGCGAAAAGACAACCCCACGTATATGTTTTTCAATGCTTTTTTGAGCAATAAAAACACCTATATTGAAATAAATGCAAGACAGATAAGTCGAATGCAATACAATTTTCCAAGCAAAGTAACAACATCTCCATGAAGACTAGTAAACGGCAGATTCCTATTAAAAAAAGTTACAAGCTGCATGGGTGTAAGTTGGATATAGATTAGAAATTGATAACAATAGATAAAAAGATGGAAGAGGAGTTTTGGATTTAATTTTATGTGCATATTTTGTGAGTATCCAAAAAAAAAAAAATCTCCATAGGAAAAACATGCAGACTCTGAAAATAATTGATCAACCAACCTATGAAACCCTGCAATCATGAAACCCCTGGTATTTTGAAGACAGCATAATATAAACAACAAAAATCAGCGATAGAGAACAGTACAAATAAATGACTACAAGGAAGTCCAATTGCACAACCATAATAAAGTGGGGAGAGGCAGTCTAGAGCAGCTGGACCCTGGTCTAAACCTGAACCACTCTGTGCTAAAGGACTCTCCAAACCTCTCCAAAATAAGACTTTAAATGACCTGCTTCTACGAGGACTGGGAGAGTAGGAGTGCATCTGTGTTTGAAAAGGACACAAAATAAAATACATGTTGAAGTAAGATTGATGTGAGTATAGCTGACCACCTATACAAGCAAAGTGTTAAATTAAAAACAAATCCCTGACAACATATTATAACTGTGTATTTAAAACCATAAAAATTTAATTATGACATACATTTTTACGACAGGCCATTATTTTAAGGGACTGTACTAGATTTTTTTTCATGTATCAAATAAAGAATGGCTTTATTTATTATAAAGGGGTTTTTTATCATTAGGGAAACAGGAAGAAAGGCTGGTGCACTGTTAGCATGCTAGTTGTTATTATTTGTTACCACTCTAGTTATGTTGTAGGTTATGAAAAGTGCTTATAAACTCACCACTCAACTTTCTGACAGTGGTACAGCACCTTTAAGTCTCACTACTGATAACATTTTATTCTACACAATACACATCTTTATTACTTTGAATAAACTGATGAAATTACTGTATAAACCGCTCCCCAATTAGTAAAGTAATATAACCTTAAGCAATGGAGAGTATGGAGCCATGTTTTTTATTTGATATTTTTACACAACATTACCAGATGTCAGCGCATTTGAATGACTATAAATGTCCATTATTGTGACAGCCGACTGCAATAACAGGCCTGCATGAAGCCCCTTAATCTCTTTGATGGTAAAAAACAAAAAAAAAAAAAAACAGCAAAACAAAGCAAACAAAAAAAAACAAAAAACAGAATTTTTGCTGATTGTTTGTGAACTTGAACCCAATGATCAAACCCAAGAGTAATAATAATGCTTTCCTATGTGTTAAATCTTCCCCACGCTCTTTTATTTTATTGAGTGGGCCGCTATAAAGATAATGAGAACTGCAGTAATAATAACAGCCACTCAAACCCATGAGAAGGTTTATTAGAATGCACTTAATGGGGATCAGATGGTTGATCCTGAAACTCCCCTGTTACAAACCAATATGATCATTTCAGTACAGTCATTTATTTAAAGGGCCTATATCACGCTGTTTTCTGATCTGTTATAATGTTGTTTCCTCATAACAAACATCCCTGGAGGTGCGTTGTGTTTCATTCACACATTAACACACAAACTCTGCATATTTAGGCTGAGGTTAGGAGAGGTTACCTCAGCAGCACTGAAGAATGGGTAAAATATGAGAACAAATATCCCTATGGGGATAATAAAGTGTAGCTAAACCTTAAAAAAAATAAAAACAGTATGCATAAGCACTGTTATGGCGTGTTATTTAGATGATTCATGCAAGACATAGCTTGTAAATATCAATGGACAAACTAACCTGCAAGCCGCCGCGTTAAAAATAGGAAGTGAGCATGGGATCGCTTTCAGCTCCAATTTACTTTACATTGAAAAATTGTAATACCTCTCTGCTGTTGTGAGCCTCATCATTTTGATTTTAAAATGTTCGTATTAACCCGCGCTAGATGATCCTGGTGTGTTTATTTTTCTATTTTGTCCGTAAATCAATTCCTATTCCTAATACGGAACTTGGCACCAAATTTGCTCATATAACTGGTAGCATCGATGAGCTTCATTTGACTGGAGCTGAATGCTGTGGGTGAAAATACACTCCCTTAGTCCACATCTTTACAGAGTCTATGAAACAAGAATAGGAACCAAAGAAAAGCTCAAGTCTCTGAATCGAAAAGCAGAATTAAATAAACCCAGAGGAAATGAACAAAGCACAGATTTTCAACAGTGAAAATAAAGGCATATAATGTAACATTTTCTATAAGGTTAACACAGCACAGGCCTTGTCTGGATTCAGCTCAGATTAAGTTTAGACACAATCTGAAACAAAAGAGCTGCACTGAAATCTAATAGATGTTCAACCAGGTCTACTGCAAAGAGCTGCCTTAGAATCAATACTGCTGTGGAAAGTACATTATGTCGGCCGCCATACTCACAATCACATACAACGTAATGGGTCCAGACTGAGCAGGAGATGTGGGCTACTCAGTGCAATTAAAGAGTCTGTATATATTTATTTTACGAATATCGGCTGCTGTCTTGAGTCCCCCAACCCCCCAACCTTGAAAAGTACAGCATATTCAGATTCAGTAATTTTCAATCGTCAGTGGTTCTTTTTAATCGAGAGGTTACAGCCATTTCAGTAAAAGTAGTTTGAAAAATTCAGACTTTGGAGACATAAATCTGTTTTTGAGTTAGATGGTATGGATTAGGAAATTAAAGGTGTGCTTTGTAACTTTTCTGATGCACGGTACACCTCTGCAGAGATGTAATTGCTTTACAAAGTATGTTTCACAGGTAAAGCACACACACTTACCCATCTCCATGGAGACAAGAAAGTGACGGCACCAGGCCAAGTCCTCGCTGTATAACAATGTTAGTTTTCAAGGTATGTTTAAACAATAAAACACACATGCAATTGTATTAATGCAGGTTAGAGAATGTTAATACCATATTGTATCATATTACAGACAAAGCAAAAACATCTCCATGGAAACAAACTGCTGGTCAAAGCCTCAAAAGGAAAGTTACATAGTGCACCTTTTACAATAAAGGTAATTTTGATTAAATTTAAAGGTGCAATGTGTTACGTGTCTGTTCAGTATTTTCCTCCATGGACATGTCATTGCTTTGCCTGTAATGTTTCACACTATGGTATTAAGCCTTTCTATCTTCACGGAGACCAAACCAGACCAAGTTACAGGTCAGATCTGTGGAGAGGCAGCCCCTCTCACAGTCAGAATGCCTGTTTTTCTAGGTATTTTTGAGCTATAAAACCACCTGTAATTGAATACATGAGCTGTTTAATGTCACACTGTGGAACATTCGAAGCAGAGCAGTGATATCTCCATAGAAACAAGCAGGTGACAGATCATAGCGCACCTTTAAGACCACATATTCCAATAGAAGAAGACCAATTTACCCACTTGTAATCCAAAACGTTAGTGACTAAACTTTAATGACTAAAAGCTCACAGGTCAGTTTTGCAAAATACAGGACCTTTAATAATATTGTAGATTTAGAATTGTTTTTGTGGTTTAAATCTGCTCTTATTGTGTCAGTGGCTTAAATTAGTTTCAGTACTATCATCTATGTTTACTTTTACGGCAATATATGACACTTCAAAATGTGTTATTTGACAGGCGTAGGTACTGGGTTGAAGTTGTGGGCTTTATCCTAACCTGAGTTCAGAAAGCAGCCCCAAAGAGACGAGTGAAACTAAGCTGTGATTTCTTATTTCTATCATCATTATGAAGAGACAAGGACCATACACCATCTCATTGAATGCAATTTTATGAAGTTTCACAAAGAATCTTGTATGGCCAAAAGAAATGTGTTAATTAAAAATAATAAAAGATACATTCAAAACCCTTACTGAGTTCAATGACACAAATCTACATGCACTTTTAACATGCAGGCTTTGTAAACGAAGGACATCGCTCTCCCTCTTTCACTTTCTCTACCCACTGGGCTACTTCAAGGTCTACCCTCACATGCATTTTAATCCAAAAGTATTACTATTTCACTATCTGATGAAACGATTTTGGCTTTGAAATCTTAATCTAAAATCCAAAGATGGCTACCGGCCCGTGCACAGACCTGGCCCCCATGCGCTGGTGCTCGGATGGTAATTGGGAGCGTTATTGATTTGCGGCCGGTGGTCACGCTTGGGGTCACCTTTTGTTTGAGAATAATTGGTCTATTAGTGGGTTTATACAGGCTCCTGCTGGGTCTGAGCTCACAGTTACAGACCAATAAGGAATACCAGGAGGGGCAGGAGTGAGCCGTTACTTTACAACGGGGGAGGAGGATTCAGTCTCGTAGCTTTACCACAACTTTTTTTTTTTTTTTAACCTAATTTTTTCCCTGGTTTGATAATTTTGGAGGTCCTATATTAAGCAAAACTGACTAGAGATTTGAGCCATGTTATAATGCTGTTACCTCATCAAAAACATACCTGGCGTTGTGTTTTGTTTCATTCACATGTTTGAGTAATACTCCAAAGTTCAAAATGCTCTGTTCCACCTTGTGATGTCATGTAGAGGTAGTTTTCATGTTAACAGCTCCTTTTTGTTCAGTAGCATTTGGTAATTCCAGGGCTGAAATCATCCAAAAGATTCTAATGAAGGTGGATGGAGTTTAAAAACACAGTGGAGCACTTCCTGTATTACCACATGACATCACAAGGTGGAACAGAGTGTTTGTTTTAAACATGAATGAAACAAAACACAACTCCAGGTATGTTTGTGATGAGGAAACAACATTATAATATAGAGCAGAGAATAAAATAATATAAACCCTTTAAGAGCTTTAAAGTGTTTATGCAGTTGTGTCCTTGAGCAAGAGACTTCACTCACTTTTCCTGTGCAAGTTAAAACAGAATACATATTTTTAATTCCTTTTTCTGATCTACTGCCTATGGCTGAAATGAACATAGAAATTATTATTGGAAATATTTTCTATCATTTACTTTTCGATAAAACTGCCTATTCAAGTCAAGGCAAAGTCGCATGTGGTTTTGAATGTACAGTAATTACAGTTCTGTTGGATTACATTGAAAGGGTTTTGAATAGAGCCATACTTGCAGACATCTGTAGACTACTGACATTGAAATAGACTTTTGTATTAGAGACTTCTGTATTCACATGACAATAGAGTATTATATCAGCTAACATTTAATTGTTTCATTGATTTAAAAATGTCTTTGTTTTGTTTTGTTGCCATGGTAGCTATATTGAATTTTGTCGTATCTTTGTTTTCATATAATTGTTTCCTTACCCTTCCCGTGATCTGAGTTTGCAGGTTATTGAAGCCAATGTCATTCAATAACAAACAAAATTAGATTTAAATTGATTTAAAGAGGGGGTATTGTGGAAAATCAATGTTTTGAGTTTTCTACCATGTTATAACGTTGTTCCCTCATCAAAAACATGCCTGGAGAGGTTTTAGATGTCATCCATGCATGTTTCAGTAATCTAGAGATCTCTCCCGGGCCCTATTTGAACTTTCATTATAGCTAGCTGTGTGCTCCCACAAGACAATTCTCCATAAATACACAAAAACATGATACTAAACTGTACACAGCAACTTCACAAACCTGATGTGATGTGCAGTAGTTTCATTAGTGGGATGTACGCTAATTGTGTTGCGATTACGCTCTAAAGAGGGAGTGACTTAGCACAAAGAGCAAAGGGAGGAAAAACAACAAAAAAACCAACAAAAATCAAAGTGAAACTGGTTAATTAAGTCGTTTACGCTAAATATAGCATCTTTAACACAATAAAAGGTAACACGGTGATCTAAATATGTTCTGTGTTAGCAATTAATACCCCACAGAAATAAAACATGCCCTTTTTTATAAGTAAAATACCAGTGTGCAAAAAAGAAATAGAAATCGTATCTTGTGGGTGGGTTTTCCTTTAATAAGGAGTTTTAGTTGTGCTTTCTTCAAACAGTTGTAGTGATAAATGAAGAGACAATTTATGCAGAGTAAACTCATTCAGAACAAATGGGGTTGAAATGAAAAGTGGTCTTGGTTAAATTGTACAAGGTTTTCAATTGCTCTTTGAAATAACAAGAATTTGCTTCTTACACAAAGGTCTGCACTAGAAACTGGGAATATAAGATGTTATCAAAATGAAGGATCACTATTCAGCCTCGATGCATTTTAAAGGGCCCATATACGGTATTTTCTGATCCATGTTATAATGTTGTTTCCTCATCAAAAGCATACATGGAGTTGTGTTTTGTTTCATTTATACATGTTTAATACACAAATCCTGCACATTTAGGATGAGTTTTTCAGAGCATTTTGAGCGAGATGTAGACAGACTAAAAATAAAGGATTACTCAAACGTGTGAATGAAACAAAACACAACTCCAGGTATATTTTTGAGGAGGTTGCATTATAACATGGCTTAAAGCTCATAAGAGTCAATTCTGTGTAATACAGGACCTTTAATAATACATACAACTCTGCTACTGCAATAAAAGCATATACAGTACATAATTATATATAGTCTTATTTTTGCCAACTGGCTCAGCAAAAAAGGATAATGCGTCCTAAACTTGAAATCTATGCTAATGTATTCACTGTGTCTATAATTACATTTCATAACTGCATAATCACAGAAATTGCAAAACGTGTACATTACATAAAAGGAAATAATTCTTTAAAATGTTATAGCGACAAAACAAAGCTGTGAACATGAATGACAAGCACTAAAAGACAATTTACAACCACAATAAAGTGTGACCTCTCCCACAGGCTAACACGACGTGGACCAGTGGAGCTGTAAAAGACTGGCTTAAACAGGCTGGACTGACAACTACATCTGAACCATATGGGGACATCGAAAAGCAAAAACTACCAAGAGAATTTTAGTTTTGTCTTTGTTTCCCAATAATAAGTACTTATTATGATATTTCCTGTAAACTATAGCCCACAATTACAATGCATGACCACACTAGAGGTATTGGTATACTATTTTTTTATGCATTTTTGTGGCTTTAATTCCCTTTCTGGAATTAGAGTTTCACATTTTCTAACTTAAAATAATCTGGAAAATGCACCATTTACACTACACATCAGTTTCAAATGAGGTATTTTGGGTTTTGGAGCTCCCTCTGCTGTCAGCAACGGGAATTAACAACGAGAAAATAAACCATTTAAGCAATTAGCTAACAGGACTGCTGTGCTAATAGAGCCATGTGTGACTCCGGGGATGGTTTATGGGCTTTAATGGGATTTTTACCTGCAACACAATAATCCGGGGAAAATGCAGACAGAGAAACTAAGAATTAACTCATGTACCATTATTATTAAGTGTTACCGGGCATATTAAAGTGCTTGAAAAAGACAATTTTGCATAAATGGATTAAAGAAGCAAGCTAAATTAAGCAAAATACAGCTCTAGGTAAGTAGTTGATGAGGGGACAGCCATATAATATACAGTTTAGCTCAAAAATGTCAAAATATGTGACCTTTAAAACACTATTTCCAAAAATTTCCCCCACTAACAAATGCAAAGATAACAAACTTTTCTTGATACTATGGACTTTAAACACAGCCTTATCCTTTAAGGTTGGCCTTGAAGCATGTACATACACAGACCTTGTAACCTAATTGGCCTCATAGTGAAAGTCTGCTAATTAACAGAGTCTTCAGTGCACTTTCTATCCCTGTAAATCCGTTTGAATTAGCTGTGAGTGCGAGTCAAGGTGAGGGGCAAGGCTCTGCAGCATATGAAGGCAGAAGAAGAAATTAAAGTGTGTGAAAAGGAAGCTTACATCAAAAACTAAGAGGTAATTTATTTGGTGTAAACATAGCGACCTTTCTGTGTATTTCTCAAATTTCTACAAATCAATACTAAAATTATTAACAGAAATGAACCTTTCCTGAATCGCTTTAGAATGATCTTATACGCCCATGAACCACTATGGAACCTACCTGGACGACTGATACAAGACGACATGGTAATATAAAAGAAAATACTATGATTTAATGTTGAAAATCACATTCTATTGTCTAAATGAAGAGTCTTTTTTATTATCCCTGTAGTATCAGAATCAAATCTATTCCTTAGTACCAAAATCAAGTTTGAAATTTTAGTATAATTACAACGCTAAATTTTTCTCTGCCACTGACTGGTTTCGATGCTTTGCTTGAAATGTTCCAAAGTATAGCATTCAAGTTATCTATCACCATGGAGACGGGCAGGTGATGGGACCAGGCCAAGTTCCAGATCTGTTAAAAGGTGACCACAGTAACAATGAATGTTTTTCAAGGCATTTTATTTCACAATAAAAAACATTCAAAATGAAATAAATGCAAGAATGCCATACTGTGGAACATCTCCATAGAGAACTTGTCTCTATGGAGAGATCATCCACATTAGAAAAGTTACAAAGAGCAGCTTTAAAGGGCCCATATTACACTATTTTCTCACTTATGTTAGTGGGAAAATAGTTTAACAC
Organism: Taenioides sp. WSHXM2023; assembly: GCA_029959045.1. Classification (NCBI taxonomy): domain Eukaryota; kingdom Metazoa; phylum Chordata; class Actinopteri; order Gobiiformes; family Gobiidae; genus Taenioides; species Taenioides sp. WSHXM2023. Next base: position 6,035,912 of record CM057105.1, read on the forward strand.
AAACCTTGCATATTTAAGTTCTTCTGTTCCACCTTGTGATGTCATGTGCTAAAACAGGAAGTGCTCTACTGTGTTTTTAAACTCCATACACCTTCACTAGAATCATTTGGATAATTTCAGCCCTGGAATTGCCAATCTCTACTAAACAAAAGGTAAAAAGTAGCTGTACAATGATTCCCACTCAGATAAGTATTTACTAGTATAGTTTTGGCGTTACATACAGTATTTGGGAATTGATTGATTACCATACCCACTACGGTATACAACCACTAGGGGGCCTTCACATTTTCAGAACACATCACTAACCCATTACTGTACCTCTTTTTGTTCACTTTACTCTTACAAGATTGCATGTAGGAGCCAAAAGCTAGAGCCATTTACCGTCTTGAGAAAGGTTGGCATGGTTTCTCTCTTTATACAGAGCGGACGTCAATGAAACTCAACAGTCCCGATGCACTTAAACGTGTCATGAGGCGTTCAGAATCACTCTCTCGGTGCGATAAGATTGATTTTTAGCATGTTTTTTTGTGCCATTAACAAAAAAACACAACAAGAAGCAACAAAGTCCTTCTCGCTTTTTATAGGTCCAATTCTCCTTTTAACACGAAATCCACCAGCACAAATCCTTAAAAAGCGCAACAAAAAACAGAATATCTAAGTTTAGTGAGGGTTATGTTTTATTTTTGAGTTTCATGGCTCAAATTCAACATAATTTTATACTCATTTCATGTCCCTCAGCTTTCACATTTGTACATTTAAAAATATGTGTACTGTCAGATGCTTTCAGGATCAAAATTAAAAAAAAAAAAATGTTAAAAATATTGTCATATTAACTGAATAAAATACACGCACTAGAAATTTGCTGGTGATGAAATGCGGCATAAAGAAATATATAATTGAAAAAAACATATGAATACTGGAGGTGTGATGCTAACTGTAGGCACTGCTCTGTCAGAAGCTCTGTTAGACTTTAATCTGAGCTTTATTTCAACACAATCTGACCAGAAAGAACAGACTGAGCTGGAACTATAAAAGGTGAGATGATTTGTGCTGTGAAATAAGTCTCTCACACATAAAATTACAGTCACGAGCTAGCTAGCATTAGCCAACTGTTTTTCAGTTAGTCACTCTCATCTTTTTTTGTTGGAAATCAAACTCCTAAACAGATCCATGAACGCTCGTACTGATCACAGGCTCCTGAAAATGTGTTTTAAAATCCATTTTGTATTTTTTCTTACATTTTCAGACTATCTTACACATTTTTGACAGCGTTCGCTAATGTGTGCATCGTGTCTCCACGGTAACTCCTAAACATTCCACCATAGAGACACATGTAGAACACCCCCAGCATGATGTCTCAAGTATCAATAGCTGTCTTGTTTAAAACCCATATTCTTCCGTCATCATCGAATTTAAGACCTTTTGCTGAAAATACAAGTACATCTCAAGTGCACATCTCTCATTTATTTACATAACAACCCAAGGCCATAGTTCTGAAAGAGTAAGAGACAAACCCGAGGCATTTAACAACAACAACAACTCCAAAATCAATTTACTGCTGCTAAAAACGTTCAGAACTTTTCAAATTGAAAACCTCAAGCTCTGTACAGCCGTAAAAGGTTTTCATTATGGGGGATTTTCCTCTCAAACACAATAACATCTCATAAGCAAATGGTGCATTCAGTGATCACCAATAATCAGGTAAAGCCATTCGTGTTAAACTGAGATTCGGACAGAGATAATTGATTTTGTATTGATTGAGTTTATTGATTAGTCCTTAATGACTTGCAAGAGCTGACACTAATCTCTGTGAGTCCCTCTGGTCTTGTTACAATGAAAATCTCTTCTTAAAATTCTGAACTCCCCAGTACCAAAACAGGAAAAAGGTGGCGCTATTTTAAATCTTTTTTTTTTTTTTCATTACTTGAGGTTTGGTGAGAATGTATTAATAATTCACATAATAGTGGAGTTTCTGCTATAGAGATGATATAGCTTTACCTAGAATGTCCCATACTATGGCATTAAACGCAAGTATCTCCATGGAAACAAGAACATGAAGCCATAAGATCTGTGGAGGAACACCTGTAGCTGAGTAAATGCAATATAGATTGAGTTTAATGCCATATTGTGGAACATGCCAAAGCAAAGCATTAACAGCTCCATGGAGACAAGCAGTTGCGTCACCATTAACTAGAAAAGTTACACAGTGCACAGGGGGGGGGGGTGATGCTAACTGTAGGCACTGCTCTGTCTGAGCTTTATTTGAGCACAATCTGACCAAAAAGAACTGATTTAGCTGGAATTACAACGAATAAACTGATTTGTGCTGTGAAACAAGGCTCTCACACATAAAATTACAGCTAATATAAGCTAGCTAGTATTAGTTTTTCAGTTTGTCACTCTCAGCTTTTTGTTGAAAATCAGACACCTAAACACAGGCTCCTGAAAATGTGGTGTCCATTTTGCTTTTTTTTTTCTTGAATTTTCACACTTTCTTAAATCTTTTTTTGTCTATGTATGCTGCACCTATAACTGCACCTATAGAGATGCATGTAGAACACCCCCAGCACGATGTCACTGCAAAGAATCAATATGCAAATGAATATAAAAGGAGAATTCAATGCTCTCTTGCACAATTTCATAATACTGTAGCACATTTCACTTGTATTAACATCTCAGGGAAAAAAAAAAAAAAAAGTCAATACAGGTACAGATCGCACAGAGCTGAAATGGCTACTTTATAAAAGAAATGTAGTGGTTCATATGTCTCTCAATCATCCGTGAAGGAGCTTAACCTGTAATGTAAAGATGTTGTAAACGCCCCGAGTGCTGCCCCCTGGGGTCTGCCGAGGTAATGACTCCATAAAGAACCCGCTCATATACAGAAAATCCATCCAGGCGTTAAAATCACAGTTAATTTTCATATCTCCGCCGACATATAGCTGACCCAGGGGTTAGTGAGGACTCATAATAAATGTATGATAAAAACTTAACTGCTCTGCTCCTCAGTTTAAAGATTACCCATGGGAGAAGACTCAGTATTCCCTTTGAAATGATTGTGAATGACTGGGAACAAAAGAGGTGATACATAGAGCGTATAGGGCAATTGACTGCACCCAAAGAACAGTAAGGGAGAATGTTCAGCTCCTATATAGTAAAGATGTATTGATTGCTGTCATAGCTTTAAGTCTTGCTTCTTGGGTCTACTCTAACCAGCCAATTTATTAAGTATACCTTTGCAAGAAAAGTGGAACCTCCTGTGGCCTATTCAGATGTTACAGATAAGCAATATTAAGGCTGAGTTCTTCTCTTAAACGCAAAACACACTGTTCCACTTTTAGATGTCATGTGGTAATACAGGAAGTGCTCCATTGTGTTTTTAAACTCACTAGAATCATTTGGATCATTTCAGCCCTGGAATTGCCAATCTTTACTGAAATAAAGGTAAAAAGTGGCAGTTGACTTGAAAACTACCACTACATGACATCACAAGGTGGAACGGAGCATTTTGAGATTTGAAGATGTAGACAGACTAATAACAAAGGATTACTCAAACATGTGAATAAAACAAAACACAACTCCGGGTATATTTTGACAAGGTAACAACATTGTAACAGGGCTTAAAGCTCACGAGAGTCAATTTTGTGCGAAGTAGGCGCTTTAACTCATGTTTTAAGATATATAAGCTATATTCATAAAAAATTAAAGCATCTAAAAGATTAAAACATAAATTAAATCTGATCAAACATTGTACTAAAAAAAGCATGCCCAAAGCAATCATTTCTTAATTGGACACATTTACAGACCAAAGCACAATAGCAGAACGTGGGCTGTTCTCTTGGCTAATTAGCTCACAGTTTGAATCTCGCTAAAAGGCAGCGTATCATTTCTTCATCTTTGCAGAACAATACAAGAATCAAAAGTCCCAATCATAACAGCGCCCCCTGCAGCGCAAAAATGTCTTAAAAACGTCTGATTCAACTCAACACTTTGAAATTAGTTGCATTTTCATCACAACGAGATGCATATTAGAGGAGGGTCCCAGATTAATTTCAGGCATGACTTCACAGAGGAAGTATAAACACGATGGCCACTGGACGGTTAATGACCAATAATATTTTCACTCACTCTGTCAAGTTCAAGCTGCAGTTTCCAGCGAGGATCAAAATAAAGACTCGGCATCGCCATGGAGACGGATGGAGTCGGCAAATGGCACAGTTAAGGACACTGTTTTGGCCACTAAAAACCACATAAGGAGGGTGATGGCTGCCAGTTTGTGATCACAGAAATCAGCTGGGAATTGTAACTTTTGAGCATTTAGCTTGAGCTGAGAGTACGAGTAGGTCATATGGGGCAATGATTTCTGAACACAAATAAAAACACAAATAAAGATCAGGCAATATGGATAAAATCAAAGCCTTTTCTGAAAACAAGTTCAGAGAATCAAGATATTTAGTGTCCTTCACATACAATGCTACACAAATGACAACACTTTGTATATTACTATTTTAAATAAATGTAAGGAGGAGAATTTTCCATTAAAGGGCCCATATTACACAATTTTCTATGTTATAATGTTGATTCCTCATCAAAAACATACCTGGAGTTGTGTTTTGTTTCATTCACACGTGTTTATCACACACACCTTGCAAATTTAGGCTGAGCTCTTCTCTCAAACAGAAAACACCCGGTTCCACTTTGCTCCACTGTGTTTTCAAACTCCATACACCTTCACTAGAATCATTTGGATCATTTCAGTCCTGGAACTGCCAATCTCTACTGAACTAAAGGTAAAAGGTTAACTAGAAAAGTACTGCTTCATTAGCAGTTTGAGCTTTGGAGATGTAGACAGACTAATAATAAAGGGTTCCTCATGTGTGAATGAAACAAAACATAACTCCGGGTATGCTTTTGAGGAGTTTAAAAACACAGTGGAGCACTTCCTGTACTACCACATGGCATCACAGAAAAGAACTCAGCCTAAATACGCAGGATTTGTGCGTTAAAGTTGTGTGAATGAGACAAAACACAACTGCAGGTATGTTTGGGATGAGGAAACAACATTATAACATAGATCCGAATATAGCATAATATGGGCCCTTTAAAGGTTTTCTTTTCCCCTGTTTACCACTACTAAGTCTTGTGATTTGTCAAATTAATACCAGACATTTTGCCATTAACTCAAGCCTGGGTCATTCTATTGACTCTCTATAGAAAAAGACAATCATTAAGAATTGCAGAAGTTGGCTTACAAATAATCACAGTAATCAGTGTGGGGACAAAACTGTCAGTATTGCGTCTGTTTACCAAAAATAGGTTGAATTGGCTATGACTCATCTGAGCACCAGGCCCTCCAGACCCCCTCCACAGCCTATTTACACCACAGCGTACAATGTATCCCGTCACCACCGCATATAGATCCAAGCACATGACACTTATTCCAATGGCTTTGACTGGCGTTTGAAGAGAGCTGCATCAGAACGCCCACTGCACACGCTCCCATCTCCATAATGTGATGAGCAGTCATTCTGTTTTATCATACACCAGCTGGTCCATTTATAACAGCCCGGAGTGCGCCCCCTAGAGGAGAGTTATTACAGCCATAACAATAAAAGAGGCAGTGGATGCTGAAAATAACACAGATGTTGTCACTGAACTATAAAATCAGCCACAATCTTCTCTCTTGTTAATGTTAAAGGTCTCATATTACACTATTTTCTGATCTATATTATAATTTATCCTCATCAAGAACATACCCAGAGTTGTGTTTTATTTCAGTCATAAAAGTGGTGATTTTAATAATCAATACTAAAACTAGTATAAAATTGATTAGTCTATTATCTAAAAATATTTTTGATCACAGTGGAATTGAAATCAGTATCAAGCAACTCTATAAACATGTCTACTCCTAGTTCTTACACAGAACTATAGTCATGGTCATATTTTGTCATATTTCTTTTCAGTACTTGTTCAAATAAATATGTAGTTTTAGTATCTGAGAAAAAACGTATGGCCAAAATACAGGGTCATTCCTCCAGCATTTGTGAAGACTTCTCCTGAGACCAGATGTTGTATTTTGGGCACAGTATTTAGCCCCCTGTGGTTTTCTGAAGGGGCAGCTTCAAGGGGCAATTACTGATACAGAGGGAGGAAGAGGAGGAAGAGGAGGAGGAGGGAGAGGAGGAAGAGAAGGTAGAGAAGGTAGAGAAGGTAGAGGGGGAAATGGAGGAAGAGGAGGAGGAGGGAGAGGAGGAAGCTGACGAAGGGGAGGAAAAGGAGGGAAAAGAGGAAGAGGAGGGAGAGGAGGAAGAGGAGGAGGAGGGAGAGGAGGAAGAGAAGGTAGAGAAGGTAGAGGGGGAAATGGAGGAAGAGGAGGAGGAGGGAGAGGAGGAAGCTGACGAAGGGGAGGAAAAGGAGGGAAAAGAGGAAGAGGAGGGAGAGGAGGAAGAGGAGGAGGGAGAGCAGAAGGAGGAGGAGGAAGATGAGGGAGAGGAGGAAAAGGAGGGAAAAGAGGAAGAGGAGGGAGAGGAGGAGGAGGGAGAGGAGGAAGATGACGGAGGGGAGGAAAAGGAGTAAGGGGAGGAAGAGGAGGGAGTGGGGGAAGAAAAGGTAGAGAAGGAAGAGCTGGAAGAGGAGGAAGAGGATGAAAGAGAGGGGGAAGAAGAGGAAGAGGAGGAAAGAGAGGAGGAAGGAGACTCAACAGAAATCTACAATTAAAATGTTCATGTCAAAGTAAATCCGCTTAACCCAATATATTATAATATTCACCAAACCATGTACTCACACCATTGTCTGAGAACCACTGCAATAGACACATGTCAGTGCCTAAACAAGCAAAACAGAGTTAAACTATACTACTATTAATTGCTATCAGTCTTCTCAGGTAACTGTACTATACTTCCACTATATTCAAACACTTTCTATAGTTTTAATAAAGGCATATGCAATGAATAATACATATTAAGGTTGTCAGAAGTATTGGAAATCAGATACTGATCGATACTAAAACTACTATTGAAACTAGATTCTCATTTGAGCAGATATCAGTACTAAAAAAGGCACATTCACAGGTTTAGAATGATCTTGTACCAGAACAAGTATAAGAGCACATAGACTAGTATACGCCCATGCACCACTATGGAACCTTAAAGAGGGATTAAGATATAAGACAGATATAAGACCACATGGAAATATAAAAGAAAGAACTATGATGTAATGTTGAAAATCACATTCAAATTGTCTAAATAAAGAGTGCTCTTATCATCATGGTGGTATCAGAATCAGTATTGCGTATCAAGTCTATTCTTTAGTATCGAAATCAAGTTTGAAATGTTATATTACATGTCACAAAAATAACAGGAAACAGCCAAACTTTCCAGACTATTTTCGCAGATTTCACCCATAGTTTTGTGCATAAACTTGGATTCAAAACAAGACAATGCTAATGAGCCTTGGCTATGCTCTGTCAGCTCGCTATAAACAACCTCTGGCCGATGCATCTCCTCTGAATCCACATGTGAGCCCGCCGCCAATTACCTGCTCCCACTCAGACCTGTCTTTGTGGTTTGCCAGGGAGCGAGGGAGGGGGCACGAGAGGGGTAAATGATCACGTTTTCAGTTAGAGACCGGTGGCAGTGTGCAGAAATCATGATTGCAGGTTGTAATTAAAGGTGCATTGTGTAACTTTTCTGGTGGAGGGTCAGTCAAACGCTTGTCTCCATGTTATGTTATTGCTTTTTTTCACAGTATGGTATTAAACCTTTCTATCTTCATGGAGACCAAACCAGATTAAGTTACAGGTCAGATCTGTTGAGCGGCAACCCCATTCACAGACGGGGCAGTAAAAACACTTGTAATTGAATATATGTAAGGTAGAGCTGTTTAATGTCCTACTGTGGAACATTCCAGGCAGAGCAATGATTTGATTGTAGGTCAGACATAACATAAAGGCCACAAGCTCAAAATGCCAAATGATTATACAAAAAGTGTGAACATGATCAGTTATTCTTGTTTAAAACTCAATATTGCGTCTTATTTTTTCTCATCCCAACCTTTATGGTTTTGTAATAAGCCATTTCAATCAAACTGCAATGTATTCTGAGATAGGGGTAGGTGATAACATTATCTTACGCAAAATGGATTCTTGTGAGTTTGTTACAATGTTCTTACCTCATAAAAAACATACCTGGAGTTTTGTTTTGTTTCGCACACGTTTGAGTAATCCTGGATTATTAGTCTGTCTATCTCCAAATCTCAAAAAGCTCTGTTGCACCTTGTGATGTCATGAGGTGGTAGTTTTCAAGTTAACAGCTCCTTTTACCTTTACTTCAGTAGAGATTGGCAAGTCCAGGGCTGAAATTATCCAAATGACTCTAGTGAACGTGTATGCAGTTATTTATAATTACAGTGGAGCACTTCATGTATTGCCACACGACATCACAAGGTGGAACAGAGTGTTTTTTGTTTCAGAGAATCTTAAATATGCAGGATTTGTGTGTGAAACATGTGAATGAAAGCACAACTCCAGGTTTGCTTTCGCTGAGGAAACAACATTATAACATAGTGAAGAAAAAAAACATAATATGGGCCCTTTATGAGAGGTGGGGTCTTGTATACTTTATCTTAGAGACTCCATTAGGGCAGTTTTGTGGTGGATGAGTGGAAAAAAACATTGACCTTTTGTGAAATGCAGAGGGTTTAAAGTGCAGAGACAGGTGTCAGAGGGGACTGTTATTGAAATGGAGCATTGTCATGGCATTTGGTCTAACTCCAAACTCTCAGTAAGTATGTGTTAAATCAACTTTCATTCACCTTTTGAACATGAGTAATTTGTACTGTGGCCATTCAATTATCACAGTATAATGCAATTAAGATTATATTAAGATTACACACTTGTGAATTCATGTTTGAAAAGGACAAAACCAAACTGCCAAGAAAAGGGCTGCAAGCAACAATTATTTTAGTAACTGACTAGTCAGTGATTATTTTTTCAGATTAATTAACTAGTCAAACAACTAATTCTATTGTACACTGATATTTTTAGGTGTGCACAGATCATAGACACTATATATAAATGGACATAGCTAATGCACTATCTGCCACGTTCCAAATAGGAAGTGAGCATGGGCACGCTTCCGGCACCATCGACTCCAATTCACTTTGCATTAAAAAAACATGGCCTCTCTCTCGCTGTAACTGCTGCTGTCAGGCTCCTCATTTTGGTCTTAAAATGTTCATATTGACGCTCTTTATGGGATCCTGGTGTTTTTATTTCACTAGATTGTCCGTAAATCAATTTCTATTCCAAATTCGGCAGCCTCAGTGAGCTTCATTTGACTGGTGCCGAACACTGTGGGTGACATCACACTCCCTTAGTCCACTTCTTTATGCAGTCTATGGCACAGGTGCAGCAGCCTGGAGCTCCTCACCGTAAAACTATGCTCTAAACAGAATTTTGTTGCTTTTCTATGACAATGAAATCTTGAATCTGAGGGCGTCTAGATGGATAACATTTCTAATAAAGTGTATCTGATGAAAAATGTTGTAATAATGCCACTGTCTTGTTATAAAAGGTCTTTTGGCCCGTGTTTTAAAGTCTGTATAGTCCCAATAACAACTATCACCGTCTAAGGTCATTTTAATAGTCATCTACAGTCACATTACTCTTCAGATTAGATGTTATAGTCTTCATCACTACTTTGCCTTCCTTTTACCTTTCCGTTCTGGAGACAGCCTCTCACTGTCAGTGTTGATTTAAATTTGAAATTAAAGCCAGATTCCTATTGATCCAGTCATATCCATTCAGCTGGGCACAGTCCTGTACAATGGTTCACTGGTTTGAGATCCAGAAGGTCCATTTTGCCTTGTTCAACCAATATTTGAAGAATGAAAGAAGTTCATTTCAAGCCAATTCAATCTATTTTTGTGTGGTCCAGAATAATAACAGCAACAAGCTTCACAAAAATTAACGATTTAACAGAAAGAGTTCAAAACAGCCATTGGTCAATAAAAGTCAAGTAGATTGGCCTTAAAGGTGCACTGTGTAACTTTTCTGGTAGAGGGTCCACCACCTGCTTGTTGCCACGGGGATGTGATTGTTTTGCCTGGAATGTTCCACAGTACAGTGCTCATCCAGGCTATTTTGCATTTATTCCATTACAACCAAATTAACCTCTCCACAGATCTGACCTGTATCTTGGTCTAGTTTCGTTTCTGCTCATCTTCATGGACATAGTTGAGTTTAATGCTTTACTACGGAACATTCCAGACAAAACAATAATAACAGCTACATGGAGACAAGCAGTTGGTGGACCTTCCAAAAGAAAAGTTACGCAGTGGACCTTTAACATCCATAACCAACTAAATGTCTGGTAAAGTTACATGAGAAACCAAATGGTTGTTTAAATAGCAAAATATGTAATAAAAAGCATTAAACAAAACAAAACTTGAGCTATGATGAAGTCCTGTACCCAAGTTCTGTAGTTTTTGTGATGAAAAAAAAAATAAAAATAAATTGCTAACACAACGAAATGTCAAGTTTGTGACGTTTGCTTTAGACAAGAACTCACACACACCTGAAGTCAACAGCACAATATTAGTAAAATGAAGGACTGCTCTGGCATTTAGTCTGACCACTGCTCTAAACTCTGAATATTTATTGCCATATTAGAGCCACCCACCCTCTGTCTCTCCTTCTCTCCTCTTCTCTACCTCCTACTCTTCGTCTTACTCTTTCTCCTCTCTCCTCCTCCCCTCTCCCTTCTCCTCTCCCTCCTCCTCTCTCTCGTCCTCTCCCCATTTTTCCTCTCCTCTCCTCTTCAACCACCTCCTCTACCTCATCTACCTCCTCCTCTCCCTTCTTTCTTTCCTCTCCTCTCTCTCTCCTTCCTTCTCCTCTCTCCTCCTCCTCTCCTCCTACCCCTCTTCCTCCTCTCCCTCCTATCCTCTCTCTTCCCTCCTCTCCCTTCTCCTCTCCTCTCTCTCCTCCTCCTAACCCTCTTCCTCCTCTCCCTCCTCGTTTCCTCTCCTCCTACCCCTCTTCCTCCTCTCCCTCCTATCCTCTCTCTCCTCTTCTCCCTCTCTTTTATCTCCTCCTCTCCATCCTCCTCTCCTCCCTCCCCTCCTCCTCTCCTCATCCTCCACTCCCTCCTGCTGGGAAAACCCATTTGGACGAGGAACATTCAAATCATGACAACAATCACGCTGAATCTTTGCAATAGCTCCTGGTTCTATCTCTCCTCTAATCTACCATCACACACAGCACCGACTCTCAATGCTTCATAATTGCCCCCAGTGTGAACTCTGCCCCCCCATTAAGCCCCTCCCATCTCAAATCTATCTCCCATTTGCCTCTTATCAGTCAAGGGCACTCAGCACTTGCCAACAATTGCACTATTATCTATTTGCATATTCAAAGTGAATTATCTTGTCATTCTTTGCTTTCACCACAAAAACCTTTTTGAAAAACACTGCAGCTCATCTGGGAAAGACGACTGCAAGAAGAGGGGAGAAGGGTTTGAGGAGTTGGCTTGATAAAAGTTTTTTTTTTTTTTTATTTGACTAAAAAATTAGTTTTACAGTGGCGAAAAGGTAAAGTTATAATTTGTCCTCTGCATTTGACCCATCTTTCAGTGATCTTGAGTTAGTCTTGGTCAGGACAACATTAGCTGGAGAATTTTAGCTATTGTGCAAGCAGGAAACCGGAGTGTACAGATAAAACCTATCCAGACACAAGGAGAACATGCAAACTCTACTCAGAAAGGTCCGGGAATCGAACCTGGGAATGTAGCCTGGGAATCAAACCTGGAACTTGCTACCCGGAGATAGATAATAGAATATAGAAGATAAGAGAGAGCCCAGAGGAAACCCACCCAGACATAGGGAGAACATACAAACTCTGCACAGAACGGTCTGGGAATTGAACCTGGGAATCGAACTAGAGACTCAAACCCGGGAATCCAACCTTGGAATCGAACCTGGAAATCGAACCTCTAACCTTCGTACTGTGAAGTGTGAGTGCCCGAGATAGAAAACAGAAGAAAGAAGAATAGTGTCTGAGAATTTCTGAATCATGTGAGACAATTTCACCAGAACTGCATTTTAAAACACAGATTCAGTTATTACGGTCATATCATCCAGCAGTTTGCAATTTATTGATTTATTAAATGAGCAAATGTTTACACATTTCAAGTACACTTGTAATACCTTATTTTACTTTCACTTACTACTGTATTACTTGGCAGTAGCAGTACTATAGCTGGAAATAGTACAGTAGCCATATCAACAGTGGTGGAAGAAGTACTCCATTTTGTTACTTAAGTAAAAGTACAGATACTGGAGCAAAGAAATACACAGGTAAAAGTAAAAGTATCACATGAAAAATCTACTTAAGTAAAAATACTGAAGTAACTGTTTAAAAATGTACTTAAAGAGTAAAAAGTAAAAGTATTTTGCACAGATTTTTAGGTCTTATGAGGCATCAAATGAGAGTATTTTGATACATTTTTCTGCTGAATTTTGTTCAGTAAAAACAACTGAATACTTTTTTGTTTTTATTCGTATATTTTTGTTTGCTCAAACTATGAACATGTTAAAAATACTTTTACTTTTCACTCCAGTTAAAAAATGCAGTGGAGTAGAAAGTACAAATACCTGCTCTCAAATCTAATAAAGTAAAAGTAAAACATATCCACATTAAAATATACTTAAGTAAAGTACAGATACCTAAAAATTATACTTAAATATGGACTTTACTACTTTTACTTTGTTACATTCCACCACTGCATATCAATATTATAGTGATAGAGACTTACTGTAAAACTGACACAGCAGAATACACAGTAGTAGTAATTGAAGTGGTAGTTTCGTACTGAATATGGGACTAATGGTAGTACTAGTAGTATAAGAAATAGCAGTAAATCAGTAGCAGCAGAAGCCGTTGCAGGGACCCAAAATATTAATAGTCTCATTAAAATACAAGACTGCAACAGGACCTGAGCAGGAGAAACCAAAACACCCAAATTTATGCAGAGAGAGGGTGGTACAAGGTGAAGGGAGCTCATGCATAAGAACCATGTCTCCTGAGAGCCTCTGCACTGCCCATGTACTCTCACTCAGGTAATACTCAACTTAACACCAGGGAGAGTTAGCCTGTATGTGTGGTACTTTTTGACTGGTAAATGGCAGTATTGGAGGAGATACTGGATACTGCAAATGTAGCTTCAAAAGAGTATAGCAACGTATCTGAGTGATAATTCCAGGATGCGCTTAATTTGCAATTTACAGACTGCAATTATTTAAAGGTCCTACACTACGCAAAATGTATTCTTGTGAGCTTTAAGCCGTGTTAGAATGTTGTTGCCTTCTCTCCTCAGAAACATACCTGGAGTTGTGTTTTGTTTCATTCACAGTAACTCTTTATTATTAGTCTGTCTGAAATTCCAGGCCTGACATCATCCAAATGATTCTAGTGAAGGTGTATGGAGTTTAAAAACACAGTGGAGCACTTCCTGTATCAGCACAACATCATACGGTGGAGTGTTTTCTGTTTGAAAAAAGAATTCAGCCTAAATATGTGTTAAATATATGTGAATGTAGCAAAACATTCAAACATGTTTTTTGTTTCCTTTGTGATGAGGAAACAACATTATAACATAGATCAGGAAATAGCATAGAATGGGCCCTTTAACATTTCCGCAAAAAACAACAATCAATATTTCACAATAATAATAAGTCTTCCCATATATACATTGAACAAAAGTATTTTTGCATTCACAAACATGTACTGGATTGCCTGGGATTTTTGCATTGGTTAAGCGGCTCATTTTTGAGTCTTTTCTCAAATGTTACTGCGCCTGGATATGTTGAAAATGTGGTATTACAAACCTCATTTCTCGTCAGTATCACAACAACTTTTTTTTTTTCTTTTTTTTTTCTAAATTGTTCCGCCAGCTAAGATAATTTACCCTCCATTTGCCCCTGTGATTCTCCTCACCTTTGTGTACAATTACGACAGTCACTTCAGGAAGGGCATCTGGCATAAAAAGAACTTTAAATTATTATGGGAGGCAATGCACATGGGGAGAAGCATAACTGTGACGATTAGACAAAGGTTAAACACACTTTTGTATAGATTTAGAATATAGGATTTCTATATTTCTCAACAAGGCAAAGACCAGGAATTATTGACTCAAAAATAACTCTCAGATTAAACAGAGAGACGGAGAGTGGTCATCCGTCTGTAAACATCTATAAGTCAACATCATAATTAACCAGCAGCTATGGATTTACTAAGCCTGTAATAATAGAGGATGGTCTGTCCCTTTATAAACATGCATACAAAAAAAAATTGATTAAACCACTAGCAATCTATATGAGCTACAATGCCTTTTGCTTACACTGTGGTGATCAGGGGACATGTTAAAGGGCCCGTATCACGCTGTGTTCTGATCTATGTTATAATGTTGTTTCCTCATCAAAAACATACCAGGAGCTGTGTTTTGTTTTATTCACACATGTTTTAAGCACAAACCCTGCATATTTAGGAGTTCTTCTATCAAACTGAAAACACTTCCACCGTGTGACGTATCTTGGTAATACAGGAATACACTTTCACTAAAATCATTTGGGTGATTTCAGCCCTGGAATTGCTAATCTCTACCGATCTAAAAGTAAAATGTAGCTGTTAACTTAAAAACTGCTGCTTCATGACATCACAAGGTGGAACAGAGCATTTTGAGCTTTGGAGATATAAACAGATAAACAATAAACATTTACTCAAACGTGTGAATGAAACAAAACACAACTCCAGGTCTGTTTTTGAGGAGGTAACAACATTATAACACGGCTTAAAGCTCACAAGAGTTCATTTTGCGTAACATAGACCCTTTAAAGGTGCACTGCGCAACTTTTCCGGTGAAGGGTCTGCCATCTACTTGTCTCCATGGAGATGTTATGTTATGTTACTCAAAAATACAGTCTTTCCTTTTGTGAATAGGGGCGCCTCTTCACAGATCTGAACTGTAAGTAGCGTAGTACTGTTACCAGCTTGTCTCCCTCGTGATAGATTTAGATTAGGTTTAATCTACACTGCGGAAAATTCTAAAAATTCTCTTATTTTCCTACTGTTTCTGTAACTTGCGTTGTGACACTGCAATTTCCCCATTGTGGGACAAATAAAGGATTATCTTATCTTATCTTATCTTATCTTATCTTAAACAAACCAATAACATTTCCATGGCGACATCAGGTGGCAGACCCTTCACTAGAAATGTTACACAATGCACCTTTAATATTAATATTCTTCTACTCTATGAGCCACTTGTAATTTCCATTAATAGCAAAGTCCTGTCTTAACCATGCATTAAATTTTCATATGTGATTTTCTGGTTTTAATTACACGTTGCCCAGCAGGTGACCTTGGTCCTCGTAATTAATTCACATATTAATGACGGCACTATTTCCTACACCTGTTGTATATTCATGTCACTGAAGTGGCTGGACAACTATCAGCAGTCAATTTCAAATGAGCTTCTGAGTAATGTGAGCTATAGGCCTTTATTTCTATTACTGGAATAATGACTGGAAATGGCCCCAGTAGCAGAAGTAATAGTAGTAGTAGTAGTCGTGTTAGTTTTGTTATAATAGAAAAGTAGCAGTAGTAAATATACATGCAACTTCTAACAAATACGGGTCCGATGTTGTCTTGCTGATCATAATTTCAAACATTAAAGCTGCACAGTTTTGGAAAATAATGTAACTGCAATTTTTCTGAGAGAGCTGTGATTGCGTTTTATGTTTTCAAATCAGGATTTCGTTTACAATGCACAAGAAGAGAAGACGGAATTGCAAAAAAACAAAAATACAGTACTTCTTAGAACATGTTTGTAGAGGTCTTCTATACTGGATTATAAGTCTATTGTGATATATTGTGCAGCCTTAAAACAGTGCACTGATGGCGCTAATTGTGTTTTTGCTTAACAATTACACTTAATCATACATAACAGCTAATTTGAAAGTATGTGGAAACTCTTTTTAAACCTGCAAGGGTAACTACTTGCAAATCAAAAGCTTCATAGACTATTATATCACTACAACATAGAGTTATCAAAAGAATTAGAAATCAGATACTAAGTGATATTAAAACTAATATTGAAACTAGATATTCATTTGAGCAAGTATAGAGATTAAAAAAGTCACATTCACAGGACAGAAAAGAACCTTTCCTGAATAGCTTTAAGCCGGGCGTACACTGTGCGACATTTTTGATTGTTTCACTCAGCCCCAGATCAAACTGTTCGACCAAATCACAAGGTTTAAAAGTTCACGGCTCAAGATTCATGTTCTCACACTATACGATCAGATGCTCAAATGCAACCTGCCTGCGCACACTGTACGTCCACACCACGACACATAGAGTTCTTGTTCCGGAAATATAAAGTAGAAAACCACGGAAGTACGGACACACAATGCTGGCAAAGGACAGACGCGCTGCCTTGGCAATTTGTGCCATTCTCTGCACAGACAAGCCCAAAAAGAAGAGGCGACGGTTGCGGTCATACGGTCCTGTGTTGCGGTCATGGTAGCCCTGTGAGGCCACATCGAAAAGGCTCGGGTGAGCCTGCCAAAGCTCAATTAGCTGACCACCATGGCTCCACCATGGATCTATAATAAGAACGAAGAAGAAAGAAGGTTTTATTATAGTTCTACCAACTTCATATCCTTCCGTTCCGCTTCTGTATCCGCGGATGTGCGGTCTGGCAGATTCTGGGGAACTGCCACGTGGAACTACTTCAACAGTGCGAAACCCTCACGAGAGGCGACTGGATTTCAAACAGGTTTGATATTCTTGTGACCTACGACTGCCAATCGGGCGCTGGTCGTGAGGTATTTATCGGTTCTCATAACCCCATGTGTAATACAAGAAGCACGACACATGATTAAGCCAAAAGTCGTCCCGATCCCCAAAAGAGTCGCATGAGTGAAAAATCGGCTCCAAAAGGGCCAAAAATCGCACAATGTACGCCCGGCTTTAGCTGTATCAGGACAAGTATAAGAGCACATAGACTAATAAACACTCAAGGACCAATATGGAACCCACCTGGACGGCTGAGATTACACAGGTATAAGACCACATGGTAAGATAAAAGAACGTATTACGATTTAATGCTGAAAATCACATTCTATTGTCTAAATAAAGTGTTTTCGTATCACAATCGTATCAGAATCAGTATTAAATATCTGGTCTATTCCTTAGTATTGAAATCGAGCTTGAAATTTTAGTATTGTGACAACATTATAATAAACAGCTCTGAATATGAATTAACTTTACAAACGCAGTAGCAGGTGCTCCACTGACGATTCCTCCTCATTCCTCTGTGTGATGTGTTACTGTAATTAACGAGTGTTTAGGCTCTCGACACACAGGGGCTATGGCAACAAAACAAATTAACTGATTCAAAACATGTGCAATTTCTATGGGAGATTACCCAAGAAAGCATGACGTACAAATCACAACTAATTGTGACTAACTGGCTCTGAGCCTCCTGGTGAGCGCGGACTGACCCAGAATGCATTTCTCTTCAAACAGGCGAGCTATGGCAGACCGAGAGGGGTGGAAAATATATTGTGCTTTGTATCTTCTGTGAAAAGAAATATAATATAGTAACAATGAATTCAGATTTTACTGTGACACAAAATAGATTCTTGTGAGCTTTAAGTCATGTAATAATGCTGTTACCTCATGAAAAACATACCTAGAGTTGTGTTTTGTTTCGTTCACACATGTTTGAGTAATTCTGTCTACATCTCCAAAGCTCAAAATAATCTGTTCCACCTTGTGACATCATGAAGCAGTAGTTTTCAAGTAAACAGCTAAAATTTACCTTTGGTTCAGTAGAGATTGGCAAGTCCAGAGCTGAAATTATCCAAATGATTCTAGTGAAGGTGTGTGGAGTTTAAAAACACAGTGGAGCACTTCCTATTTCCTGTGTTTTCAGTTTGAGAAAAGAACTCAGCCTAAATATGCAGGTTTTGTGTGTTAAACAGAAAATTAGATTTGATTTTTAATTAGATTTGACATATTTGTAAAGGTTTCATCACTTGTTCACAATAAAACACAATTCTAATCCCTCCATTACCTCTTCACTCTGTTTTACACCAATCTGATACCACTTTAACCTGCAGAGTCACCACCCTGTCGTGTATAAAACCACCAGT
Source organism: Taenioides sp. WSHXM2023 (assembly GCA_029959045.1). Taxonomy (NCBI): domain Eukaryota; kingdom Metazoa; phylum Chordata; class Actinopteri; order Gobiiformes; family Gobiidae; genus Taenioides; species Taenioides sp. WSHXM2023. The sequence continues at coordinate 6,054,128 of CM057105.1, forward strand.
ATTTCCATGTTCTGCCAATGATCATGAAAAACTAGACTAGTCTTGCAGAATGTGTTCAAATACCATTGATTTTGAGCCTGTAAACAGACACGGGCGATGCCACGCTTTCACTCCAATCCAGCTCCACAGTCTTATCCTGCCAATGTGAGACTCCACTTATTACAGATTCACAGCAGTAAAAGACTGAACCGTGCTTTTCAACAGGCTTTCAGTATGCATCTCCTGCTATGGTTTGCAAAGGCTACGCTGAATGCAAAGAAGAGGTAAATCATAGGAGATGGCGAGAGAGCTTTATAGATATTGGCTGCTGTGATCTCGCTTAAAAAGGTGGATTATGTAACTTTAAAGGTAGGGAGTCCACCGCCAGTGTGCCTCTGTGGAGATGTTGCATTGCTAGCTTGGAATTAGAGCTGTCAAAACTATTGAAAATCTGACACTAATTGATTGACCTTGAGCTGTATCAGAACAAGTTGATTAGTGTACGCCCATGGACCACTATGGCACCAGAAAAGTTGCATAGCCAGAATGAAATGTAAAAACACAATATGAAATCATTTGAAAGGCCAAACCAAAGGCCATAATGGAGTATTTAAAACAACAAAACAGCTAATACATATCACGAATTGATTTAGTTTTATGTAACATAGCCTATTAAATTCCCAGTCCCACCATCTCCATTTTGGGAACAGAACAAACTCTTCCTAAATATATCTGTCATTGCATCTTTGGTATCGTACTCAAAACTCATCCGGCTCATTGAATCCACAGGGTCTATTAAATTACACGGAGGAGAGAATAGACTGGAAGGGCTAACTGTAATTTTAGAAACTCCTAATCCTGGACCAAGACATGTTTTTGCCTATAGCACTGATATCTGTAGTTATAATGGCAAAGGACTGAAAGATTAATCGCGACAAATTGAAATTTGAATGAACGCAATTGGGAAAACGCAAAGACTGAAATTTTAAGTACCATCATTTCCTCCATAAACAACAAAATCTCCTGTCTTTAATTGACCCTGTAAAACAAGTACAATAGAAAACTGTACAGGATGCTGGCTTTTTGGCTAAAAAAAAGTCTACTTGTGAAATGGATATGTGACCAGGCTCCCTCTAAAACCCAGTGGCAAAAGACGGTTCTTGGTTTTGTTTCTCTCAGTTACCTTACGGGTCGGCTTCATCATAAAGACAATATTTTTAAGAAGATTTGGGAACCTTTTTTGATGTATACTGGACTTGAGATCTCAGCTCTTATGAATGAATGGGCATTTACATTTTGAAATCTGTGTCTAATATATGAATGGCCCAGTGTTTGTATTGTTTTTATTATGTTGTTTATTTTGTTTAAACTAAAAAAGCAAAAAAAATTAATAAAAATAAAAAATATCCAGTCTTATTCTCCATAAAAACTGCTAACCCTTAGTTTTTTTTTCAGTATTTTTGTCTGCTGTCCTGGATGCATGCAAAATGTGAACAGAATCACATTATTATAACTTAAATCTTATCGCAATGCTTGTTAGAAAATTAGAAAAATTAAATATTTTTCCCAAATCGCACAGCCCCCATAATGGCACCAAGAAAAACAGCTCAGATCAGTACTCAATTTTGTTACTTAAATAAAAGTACAGATACAAGGGCAAAAAGTTACTCAAGTAAAAGTAAAAGAACCACATGAAAGTACTGAAGTACCTGTTAGTTAAAGAGTAAAAAGTAAAAGTATTTTGCAAAGACTTTCAGAACAATTAGAGGATGAAACGCAGTGATTCTAATAAAAAAATGTAACTGATTTTAAGTGATTCAATTGATTTCTTAATTTTTCTAGCTGTTTTTGTGTATTTGCTGTGTATTTGCTCAAAGTTTGGATGGAAACTCAAATTAAATGTGCTAAAATAAAGTCCATTTCAGCAGGTCTCACACCGTAAAGTACTTTTTACTTTTCAGTCCAGATCTAAAATGTAGTTGAGTAGAAAGTACATATACACATTCTCAAATGTAGTGAAGTAAAAGTAAAAAGTAAGTAAAATGTACTTAAGTCAGCTCTAAACAACTCTGTTATAGTTCTACGACAAGGCAAACTAGGGACAGCGCATTGTTTATTACAGAGAACACAAAGCTACTCGATCTCTAATGCATTCACGAGGGCCGATTTAGAGTCATCACAAGTATGCACTAATTACAGTATCTCCCCTTACGTTAATTGACAAATCTCCAAGTCCTCGTTAGTCAATCTCACGCTGGCGGTGAAGGTGCATTTCTCAATCCTGACCCCTCACATTTTCTCACACCTCTCCACACCTCCACCTCTCCCCTGGACACTGCAATAATGAGGGTTAGTGGTGTTATGGTCCCAAAGGCGCGCGTGCAATCCTGATCACTCCTGTTAGCCGTTAGCCGCTATCTGCACCGCGCTAACCTCTAATCTCTGGACCGCGAGACCCCTGCTAGCACGACCATCAATCAAGGGGGACGCAGCAGGACCTGTGTAATCACGCTATTGCTCTGTGTATGTTTGTGAGTACGTGTGTGTGTCTGTGTGTGTATGTGAGAGCTGCAGATTTTTACAATGTAATATGCTACAGGCAATTTTTCACTTTGCTAGAGCGTGACACTTGAGCAGAACCCACAGAGATGGCAGCTAGAATGTATTATTTACACCAGCGTTACCTGCGTCAGACTGTCAAAGATTTGAGAGAAGGTGAAAAGTGTTAAATATAGAAAGATTCATTTTAAATCTTTCTATATTTGTATTAAGAGATGAGGAATAGAATGGGCAATGTATGTGCCAATGTTAATGCACTATGCAACCTTATGTATGTAACCTGCCTGTCTCCATGGAGATGTTATTGCTCTGTCTTGAATGTTCCACAGTATGGCATTAAATTAATCTATTAATCTATCTTTTCAATAACAGGTGGTTAATGAAATTGCATTGGAAAAACATGTATTCTTACTCTAAACAAGGTCAATTGTATCTAGGCCTGTTGGTGACATTTACTTGTCTCCATGGAGATATATATTTTAATGCCATAGTGTGGAACATTCCAAACAAAGCAATAACATCACCTTGGAGACAAGCACCTTTACAGTGCCTACTCTACCAGTCAAAAGTTCTCCTTCAATGTATTTTTTTTTATTTTTTTTTTATGCTTACTACTTTCGATATTTTATACACACACAGAAGACATCAAATATGCGAGATACATGGAATTATGTAGCAAAAAAAGTAAAAAAACAAAAAAAACAAAACTCAAATATAAAAAAATATTTTATATTCACATCCTCAAAGTATCCACCCTTTGCTTTGTCAACAGCGCTGCAAACCCTTGGCCTTTTCCCAATGAGCTTCTTGATGAAGTCTCCTGAAAGGCGTTTCACTTCACAGCTGGGCCTTGTCAAGGTTAAGACATGCCAAAAGTACAAAACATTCCATATGCGCCCATTCATAGTTTTGAAGCCTTCAGTGCGAATCTACAATGCAAATAAGCACAGAAATAAAGAAGAAAAATGCATGAAAAAAGTGTGCCCAAACTTCTGACTGGAAGTGTAGTACTAGTGCATTATTTACAGTGGAAAAATCGCACCTGTACCATGAGGTCTGCTCCCAGAGGCTGCATAAATCTTAAAGGGAAAATCTTGCTGTATCTCTTGTTTTTAATCATCCATAACCTCATGCTGACACCATCCTTTATTTTAAAATGGCAATAATTCAGAGCTTTTATTACACTGGGGCTCACACCGCTGTTTCTGTTCACACGTCTGGAGCGTGACATATCTACAATACCATTGATCATAAATGTGTGTGTATACAGTGTAATGGCCATAGTTCTATCTGACTTGTTGTATTGCAATTTAAACACACATAATCTATAACAACGGGCCCATATTACACTATTTTCTGATGGTTTTTTGGTGTTTTGTTTTAATCGCACACGTTTAACATACAAACCTGCATATTTAGGCTGAGTTCTTCTCTCAAATGCAAAACACTCTGTTCCTCCTTGTGATGTCATGTGGTAATACAGGAAGTGCTCCATTGTGTTTTTAAACTCCATAAACCTTCACTAGAATCATTTGGATAATTTCAGCCATGGAATTGCCAATCTCTACTGAACTGAAGCTAAAAAGCAGCAGTCGACTTAAAAGACTACCGCTTCATGACATCACAAGGTGGAGCAGAGCATTTTGAGCTTTGGAGATGAAGTCTAATAATAAAGGATTACTCAAACATGTGTGAATGAACCAAAACACAACTCCAGGTATGTTTTTGGGGAGGTAATAACATTCTAACATGGCTTAAACCTCACAAGAGTCAATTGTGCGTAATATAGGACTTTTAACCACAATACAATCAAAATATGTTCTTAAAGTACCTCTCTTCCTGTATTCTTAGCAGCTTCATTTTTGCATTAAGAACTGATTATAAAAGATTCACCTGTTCTGAGAGTTCACCCATACTTCAATGTGACTGTCACTCAAAACCTGACAGAGGCAAACCTAAAGGAGGACTCAGTGGCAGGTAGACGACAGGTATCAAAATAGAGCACCAAATGGGCACACGGTCACAGGGTTAGATCGCAATTCTGTAAAAAATATTCTCAACAAAGGACATACAAAACTGTCTCATTGGCCCTGGTTAAAATAGATTTGCGATGGCCTCTTTCCATACCATTACAACCTCCAAAGCAACCACTGTGCATACAAACCACTAGTATTGTTCCATATACACACCAAGAACTGTCATAATTTACCTCCTCAAAAACATTCCTGGGGTTGTGTTTTGTTTCATTCACACGTTTGAGTAATCCTTTATTATTCGTCTGTGTACATCTGCAAAGTCTCCAGTTTGAGAGAAGAACTCAGTCTAATTATGCAGCATTTGTGTGTTAAAGATGTGTGAATGAAACAAAACACAACTCCAGGTGTTTGTGATGAGGAAACAGAACATAGTGTAAAATGGGCCCTTTAATGAATGAATGAATGGGTGTCTTGAAAGGCGTTATGTGAATTCAATGCATTATTATTATTACAATAAGTCAATATTTCAACAGACCAATGCACACCTCTATATTATGTAGTAGACAGACCACAATCTTGCAGTGTTTTTCTACGGTTGAGGAGGTGGGAGGGTCTGACTTTGACCTCCAAACACCGGTGTTAGAGGGTCCCTGGCCTCACAGCAGGAGCAGAGCCTGACCCGTGCAGTTACAAGAACATTTTCCACTGCTTTAAAATGACTCCAGAGCCACTTATAGGCTATGTCCATGGACTTATGTGACAGAGTGAAACTGCAAAGGAATTGACAGCAGAGAGTGAAATGAGCTCATATGATTTAGTATAGAGGGGTCCACATAGCAATATCCTGGGCGGTCGGACTAGAATAATGCAGTGGGAAATGATAGGGAGAAAATTGGCGCTATACGATTTTAAGAAATAACACAAAAAGCTCCCACTGTGAAAAGTTATCCTATTTATCATATGATTGTTTTTGCCGAGGGATTCTGATATGTGAACCTGAATTGCCTGGATTATATAGAAACCCTGGGAAAAAAAAAAAAGAAAATTATCAACTGGTAGAAGGCTTGACAAAAATTTACATATAGACTAACTCTCACATATATATAGAATAATCAAGATTCTTATTATTACTATATTTATTATTATTATTATTATTATTATTATTATTATTATTATTACTACTACTATACTTGCAGAAGCTGTAACTACTCTCACACATTTTCACACATGAATATTAGTCAGTGACGGGAAGAATACTTTGAAAATGTTACAGAATACTGAATACCTGAATGTATTTTCCAATCAGAAAATATCAAATGAAAGAGTAACTGTACTGGAATCCACTTACTCAAAATGTGTATTCTGAATATATATTCTCAGTACATGTATTCAGTTACTGCCCAACACTGTTAAAGGTGCACTGTGTAACTTTTCTTTTCAGGTAGGCAACATGCCACAAGCTTGTTTCCATGGAGATATTATTGCTTTGAGAAAGGTTTCACAGTATGAACTCATCTATGTTGCATTTATTCAATTACAAGTGTTTTACTGCTCAAAAATACTATGGGAAACATGTGAGCTCCCCTCTCCACAGATCTGACCTGTAACTTGCCCTGTGGGGCTTGTCTCCATTGAAATAGGTAAGTTTAATGCCATGCTGCGGGACATTCTAGGCAAAGCTATAACATTTTCATAAAGACACGCAGGTGATGGACCCTGTACCAGAAAGTTACACAGTGCACCTTTAATAATGCTAGAATTTAATAACATTTATTTTACTCTAGAATTTATGACAAATGGGTCACAATCAAAATTCCAGTCACCAACTTTATCACGCAAGGTCACAACAGAACCAAAATAACAATCAAATCAATTATGAATTAACCCGAGGCGAAGTGAAGTGCATTTTGGGAGTGAATGCAGCATGACACATCTTAAACATATTCCCAATAAACACCGCATTCACCACATCGGCGCTACAAAACAGGCGCATGTCCAAAAGTAGACGCAAAACGTTGCGTGAAAACACTTGAACACTGCAGAATCCAAAACACAGCCCACGTTGCCAATCATCCGCGGTGCGTATTCATTAATGGTCCTGTCTCTGGGCTTTGAGGAGGTGGTCAACAGATGTCTGAGCAACATCAATATGAGAGAGTAATGAGGGAAGAGAAGCGCCGGGCTGCAGCACACGCGAACGCAACAGTGTCTCCGCTTTGCACGCTATTCCAAACGGGACAATAAAGCCAATGTCATTTAGGAGACGAGTACAGGGCATAGCATATAAAAGGTAAGTTCTAGCGTAACGATTTTGGCTGTAGTTTAACTCTTTGAGGCTAAAAGAAGAATTAAACCGGTAAAATCACCGCGTAAAAACACCATAAACAAGCATTGTAAGCATTGTACTTTGGGTCAATAGGCGACTCCAAACGCGGCAGGTTACGTTCCGCCTGCGACACCACCGAGCACGTAAAGCCGCTCCGTACCTGGTCTTGTTGCTGCGCCGCTTTCGCGTTGCCTTCCTTCGCTGTGGTCATTTTCCCTTTACGGAGCCGACAGCCTGGGGAGGAATGGATGGATACAGCGGTCTCCCCCGGACACGCAGAAGGGGGGATGCTAATGGAAACAGACGAGCAAGTAGACGCTCTATCCACGTCGTGCACGAGCTTTCAAATGCCAAGGTGCGAAGTAACGCGAGGAGTGAAAGGCAAAGGCGCGCGCTGCTATAGAGGGGAAAAAAGAAGAGGGATTTTGGTGAAAGCAAAAGAAGAGAGAGAGAGAGAGAGAGAGAGAGAGAGAGAGAGAGAGAGAGAGAGAGAGAGAGAGAGAGAGAGAGAGGGAGAGGAGGAAGAGGAAGAGGGGAGGGGACAGCGGGGAGAGAGAGAATGAGGGGCTGATGCTGGCGTCTGCTTGAAACGCACGGTGGACTGCGTAAAAGGCGCCCACGCGAGTCAACCAGCAGAGGTGATTATCACGTGTTGCAGCGCGCGAGATCAATTAAAATGCAGAGGCTCATTAATGGCCGTTATGTCACATTCTCCATGACAAGTCCACAGATGCCTATCAATTCATATTACGTGAACAGAATTATAAATATATCAGTCCCATACCTCCCTCTATACTCCCACAGCATCCATGACAAAAAAACTGTCGTAAATTATGAAAAGATTATTTCAGACCAGTGTTTTTCAACCTTTTTTGAATTACTGCACACTTTTTTGGTCAAAAAGATACCATGATTACAATTTACAATTACACAGAACAAAAAATGTGCAGATATTTTCCATGAACCCCTGTGTCTGATTCATTCTATTTGGCAATGATGGCTGTTTTGTTTCCTCAGCTGATTCAGAAGTTGCAGAGGAAACTCCAAAATTACTTATTATAACTCGTTCTATTAAACGTGTATGTGAATTAACTGAAAATGGACCCTACACCAAAGCACGCCTGGCAATACCTCATGCTGTTTACATCTCCAAAGCTCAAAATGCTCTGTTCCGTGTCATGAGGTGGTAGTTTTCAAGTTTACAGCTATCTTTTGCCTTTTGTTCAGTAAAGAATGGCAATTTCAGGGCTGAAAGTATCCAAATGATTCTAGTGAAGGTGTATGGAGTTTAAAAACACAGTGGCGCACTTTCTGTATTACCACATGACATCACAAGGTGGAACAGAGATCATAAACTTGTATAAAATTTGCCGTTTAAACCATGCAGGCTTGGGGCTTGGTTAGGTAATGCTGAACTGAATACAATATTATTTGTGTATCATAATATTCTATTTATGTTTGACCTATGAACTCTGACCTCTGATTTTGAGTGCCTAAGTTTTCTTTTCTGCTTAACTTTTCATGAGATTTTGGGTTTATACAAATCCCAGCTAAACAAACTTTCAGTATTTATTTTATTTATACTTTACAGTACCTTGGTCTTTGGTATAGATTTCGAAGCTCCAAAACTCATTCAAAATGTATAGAAAAACTCACAGATCTAAATCTGAAGCTAAAACAAGCTACGGCGGTCTACTTCACAGTAACAAAGTGTGAGATAATATTTAGGACACCAGAGCCTATTAAAGCTTATGATCCAGATGCAATAAAGAGACTTTTTTTTATATTGGAGGCAACTCAGGCAAGAAGACCAATTTATTTTGTTTTAAAACAGTAATCAGCAGTTTAAAACTTTTAGCTCATCACCTACATGACACAATAAGTAGAAGATAAAGCTACACTGCGTAACCTTTCTGGTGGGGGGGCTGCCACCTGCTCGTCTCCATGGAGATGTTATTGCTTTGCCTGGAATGTTCCACAGCATGACATTAAAGTGATCTATTTAGCATTTATTGAGTTACATGTGTTTTTATTGCTCAAAAACGCCTTGATAAACATGCAATGGTACTATGAGCAGGGTCCCCTCTCCATAGAGCTGACCTATAGCTTAATGCCATACAGTGAAACATTCTATTCGATACAATAACGTCTCCACAGAAACAAGCATGCGCCATATTACACTGCCAGAAAAGTTACATAATGAACCTTTAAGCTTCTATTGTAACTTGTATAACACATTATAGTTACATGGAGAACAGTTTAAGCCTGGGAAACTTTTATAGTTTTAATTAATACCTACAGTATGTCTTGGTGCTGTCCAGTGTATAGTGATTTGGGCTAATTAAAGTCAGGTGGCCTCTTGAAGTCAATTACCCACAATCCCACATGTGCATACGCCGGTTGTCAGGGCAACCAGTGGAGCAAAACGGCACGTCCTTCAAAAAGAGGTTAGCGTAAAACATTGCCTCAGGTGCAAAACACTTTTAAAATACATTCATTTAGTATCTGGTTATCTGGATGTGGGGTTCTGAGAGGCTGCGCTGAAATATAACAGCTGTGGGTTCGGCAGAGGCATTCAAGTCCAAGGTTAGGTCTGTATTTGGTCCAATTTGGAAATTTGTCCTCTGCATTTTATTCATATTTATGTGCAGCAATGGTAAACAGCTGTTCAGCACCCAAGGACCAATTTCTAGATCTTGTGCTAGGTTTTAGGTTTTAGGATTGCCCTAGACATGTTTTAAGATTAGAAGAAATAAATAAACAAAGGAAGTGGAAGTATTGCAATTGAGATTAGATTTGCAATAGGTCCTGTATTACACAAAATGGATCATTGATGTTATAATGTTATTACTTCCTCAAAAACATACCTGGAGCTATGTTTTGTTTCATTCAGTAATCCTTAATTATCAGTCTGCCTACATCTCCAAAGCTCAAAAGAGGTAGTTTTCAAGTTACCTTTTATTTTTACTTTAGTAGAGACTGGCAAATCCAGGGCTGAAATGATCAAAATGATTCTAGTGAAGGTGTATGACGTTTAAAACACAGTGGAACAGTTCCTGTATTACCACATGACAACACAAGGTGGAACAGCGTGTTTTCCGTTTGAGAGAAGAACTCCTAAATATGCAGGGTTTGTGTGTTAAACATGTGGGAATGAAACAAAACACAACTCCAGGTCTGTTTGTGCTGAGGAAACAACATAATCGCATGGATCAGAAAATAGTGTACTATGGGCCCTTTATGTGCTTGTTGTAACCAAATGAAGGAACATTAACATTTGAGAGAAGATAAACTAATACAAGAACCTCATGCATTTCAGAACAAGTTTGTAGAGATTTAAACTACAATTAAAACACAATTTTTTCTATGTGATTTTATAAAAACATGAACTTAAATTGCTTGTGATGCTCTGATGGGCAGTGCTGATGCTTAAGGACTAATTAGCTCTCATTAATTCCCAAGGCTTATTTCACCTTATTTTTGTTATAGCTGCTTTTTGTTTTGTTTTTCCGAATACAAGTGAAGAATGTGAAGGGTTATCTACTCTGCTACAACACACTTCAATTATAAGATACTATCCACTGTTGGTTAGCCACTTAGTTCTGATTAAAAAACAACTAATTTGCAAACCATGTTAAGAATGTGCAGCAGCTGTATCACAGAGCTCGTGACAAATACAAGAGGAGGAAAACTTGTCCTGAAAGTCCAAATCAGTCTCATTAATTCAGCCTATTAAATGTCATTTCCCATCAGGTGTTGGAAGATGTCCTCAAGAAATTGGATTTTCAGATGGTCTTTAAATGCCACAGACCTGAAGCACTACATTTTCACACAGAAGATTTAGAGGCTAGTCTTTTTTCTTTAAGTGTCAAAAATAATTATTCATACTTTTGGAGATTTGTAAAGGCTACAGATGAGTGGGTAAGAGTATCTCCAAAATTTGCAGTAGTATTAATAGTCACGGATGGAAAGTAACTACTCTCATTAATGCCTCTGAGTAGGTGTTTCAGTAATTATACTTTTTAAACATGTGTTTGTAATTGTAATTGTTAAAGGGCACATATTACATTATCTTCTGATCCTTGTTATAATGTAATTTCCTCGTCACAAACAGACCTGGTGTTGTGTTGTGTTTTGTTCACACATGTTCAACACACAAACCTGCATATTTACTGTAGACTGACTTCTTCTCACAAACAGAAAACACTCTGTTCCACCTTGTGATGTCACGTGGTAATACAGGGGGTGCTCCATTGTGTTTTTAAACTCCATACACCTTCACTAGAATCATTTGGATGATTTCAGCCCTGGAATTGCCAATCTCTGAAAGTGAAAACTACCTACATGACATCACAAGGTGGAACAGAACATTTTGAACTTTGAGGATGCAGAGAGAGAGAGAGTAATATAGGCCTTTTAAATATAAATCTAGTTATGTAATTACGCATTACAATCATCAGAGTTACTGAGTACAGCACAAGTCCCATCTTTGCACAACATCTGTCTCACTGCTGTTTCTGCTCCTCTCTCTACCTACAAACACGCATTAGAGAACATGCAAATTGTCATTTCAGACAACTGTTTAATTAATGTAGTTTTGATCTAAGATTGATGCTACTAAAACTGCATTAAAATGTATCTGTAACTAGTATTTTGCATAGTCTTTTTTGCGTGTTTAATACTTATATTTAAAATTGGCAGCAGTACTAGTATTGAGTACATTTTTAGCAGTGTAACTGTACTTTTACTTAAGCACAAATTTGCAGTACTGTTTCCACCACTTATAATAGTAGCGTTCATGGTCCTGTTTAGGTGTTTGATTTTCAACAAAAAATGTGAGAGCGACTAACTGAAAAACTGTTGGCTACTTGTTTAACGTGCAAATCAGCTCACCTAATGTAGTTTCAATTAAGTCAGTTTTTTTCTGGTCAGATTGTGTTAAAACAAAGATTAGATTAAAGTCTAACAAGCCTCAGACAGAGCAGTGCCTGTAGTTATCATCACACCCCCAGGGAATGTTGATGACATCAGCTGCGAAGTATCAATATTGATTTCTGGACTAGGTGGGGTCTCTTTTTGCAGAGTTTGTAATCCTCCAGCTCCAGCTCTGATCAAGGCCCTGGCTCAAGGTGAGGGGCTGTTCTGTGGTGGTTCATGTCTCCTGAGGGTTGACCCAAAGGTGCTGTGATAAATGGGTCAAACGCAAATGAAAAACAAAATCTAAAAATGCCTAAATCATGCTTTTTGCACATGCAGCTACATCTTACAAGATTACAGACATGATATGACCAGAAAATGTTACCTCTGATTTTTATACTTTTTTTCCCCTTTCTCACATCTGACAAAGGGACGAATGATGAAAATGAGCTCAAATCTGCTTTCAAACACCTCAAACACCTGCCTCGGCCCTTTTCCATTCTTTTGTGCACATAATAATAATCCATGTTATTTATCAGTAACTCAACACTCAAGGACAAATTTCATTAATAAACTGCACGCTACTTTCTGATCTAGTATGTTATAATGTTGTTTCCTCATCACAAACATACTGGAGTTCTGTTTGACACACAAACCCGGTATATTTAGGCAGAGCTATTTTCTCAAACAGAAAACTCTCTCTTCCGCTCACTGATGTCATGTGGTGATACAGGAGTGCTCCACTGTGTTTTTAAACTCCATACACGATCATTAGAATGATTTGGATAATGTCGGCACGGGAATTGCCAATTTCTACTCAACAAAAGTAAAAGGAGCTGTTAACTTGAAAACAACCGCTTCATGACATCACAAGGTGGAACAGAGCATTTAGAGCTTTGTCGCTGTAAACAGACTAATAATGCAGGTTACTCAAATGTGTGAATGAAACAAAACACAACTCCGGGTATGTTTTTGATGAGGTAACAGCATCATAACATGCCTTAAAGCTCACAAGAGACAATTTTGTGTAATATAGCACCTTTAACCACTAAGGCAAAATAAACTATACTGTTCTAAAATCAGAACAGTATCAATTCAAGTCAGTTTAATTAATTTCCCAAACACCAAACATAAACAGGAGATGATTTGAAGCCCACCCCGCTCCCTCTTGTGCCTCTGAACCACATTAGCGCGTGTCTGACAGCTCAGTGTGTATTTACCATCAGCTCCGTGATATACAGCAGTGAAAGGACTTCTCTACAGCCGATCTATCAGACCAAACGCAGGGGCCACAGCGGACCAGGGCCTATCGCAGATGACAGATGTGATGTGGTCCGAGAGCCTCCTGCACACAATATAACAAGCACCAAACACTGCCTGTGTACAACTCTGCCTCACATTCACACACACGGATACAGGAGCTAGTGATACTTTACTTAGACTTTGACAAACTTTATTGATCCACAAGGGAAATTACTCGGACACAGTAGCTGACACATCACATTATAATAACAAAGAGCAAAAAATATAAACGGTAATAATAAATTTTAAATAAGTAGCAAAAAAACAGCAAGAGACAGGTGTCAAATAAGGCATAATTATATAAAAGTACACAGTATGTACAAGTAAAAATAACAGCTGAACTAGTTTCAATACTAGTTTTAGGAAGTGAGACCTGTGTGAATGTGGCTTAAATTAGCAACTGAAGAACACTAGTTATGATGGCTACCACTGATTACTGATACTTTTCACGCTGGCGGTGTTCTGGGGGTGTTCTACGTGTATCTCTATGGTAGGATGTTCAGCAGATACCATGGTGGGACAATGCACACATTTGCAATAACTACCAACATGTTTTAAGAAAGCGAAACACAAGAAAAAAAATAAAAATAAAAATAAAAAACAATGCTTGTGATCAATACAAGCATTTATGGCTCTGTTTAGGAGTTTCAACAAAAAACAGAACAGAAAATGATTAACTGGTCAGTGAGTATCTAGTTTCGATACTAGTTTTAGTATTGATTAGTATCTGATGGTCTCAAGTTCAAACTGGATGTTTTTTGTTTTTTTTTTGTTTGGACTTTTTGTAATCCAAGTCCTCACTGAGTCCTTGTTAAGTTCTTTGTTTTTTTCAGCAGCATCTTTTCTAACTAGCACAACTTGGGCTGTGTCCGAATGTCCACCTTAGTCCCTAACCTCTAATTCACAACATAGTCCTGCACTCTTTAGCGCCCTCTATAGTGCACTCATTCACAGAGAGATTCTGACACGCAGCTCACTACATTCAGGTCACGTGACTATGGCGACTAGGTGAAAAAAAATCTGCTAAACACCGATAAAACTTGATTACAGTAATACATAATGATCAGATCAGACTGACACCAGTGATTATGGACTAATAATAATCATACATGTTTTTGTCACGCTGGATCTCACGTAAAGAAACTGGATTATTTGCTTCTTGTCTGAAATGTGGAAATTACACTGGGGAACACTAAAATTTTAACTTTCTGTTGCATTGGATTTTGTAACTGATTCTGAAGGATTTTTAGGCGCTGATTTCAAATCTGAAATTAGTTTTTCTCCATAAGCTCTAGTTTTCATGCAATTTGAGATAGATGAAATAGTCTAAATATGAATTTACGTAACCCAAATCTAAGCGTTTTGAGATTATATACATAGATAGATTCTAATATTTTTATCATGCTTCTTTTTTCCAGATCAAACATGGCTTCCTCATCGAGACCTCACTGTAGAAACAAGCCTGATGCCTTCTGTTACATCTGTGGTTGCTACACACTCCATCATAATAAAAATCAAAGATTGCATAAAATCTGTAGCTTGCAGAAAAAAACTAACTTCAGATTTGAACTCAGCACACTTAAATTGACTGAAAACAAGTCTTTCTTTAAATGCAACATATAAAGTGTTCCCCTGTGTTATTATTGGTATTATTAATACCATAACGGTTTATTTAAGAGTCTTATTCAGAATCACGGCTCAACAGTGCCATAAGCCAGTGCTTTTATCTCTTTCATTCAGTCATGTTGTGTCCAGTTAAACGTCTGTCGCTCAACGCTGTTGTTTTCCCAACTCTTGCAGTGCATTGTGGTCTATATTGACCGCTGTAGTGACCACCAGTGCCCACTACTTTTCAAGGTGCATTGTGAGAAATTTTGAGTGCACTACTTTTTCACCAACTGGACATTCAGACACCTCTAAAAATGGTGTGACCCCTAAATAGTGCCCTAAGGAGGTAATGTGTGGACATTTGGACACAGCCTTAGTCTCAAAACTCAGCAGCTCCCACATCACAACATCCCCACATTAAAACCCAGATATATCTGTCAAACCAAATGAAGTAGAAGCCTATAGTCTAATTATAATTTTTCCACAATCACAAAATACTATGTACCCGGGCCTGTATTTTGGCTCTCATCACAGATGTTTAATTACTAGAAACAAACTAACGGCTGCTGGCTGATTATGATGTTGATAAAAACAATTGCCATTGTACAGAGCTACATCTGTAATTAGCTGTGCAGTTTAGAAGCCTGGGTTTATATGTACAGTTGATCCAGTATGGCCGAAGGATGTTCTGATCGTCTGGAAGTTCATATTACCTCCTCAGGCTTAATCGTTGCTCTGATACAGACTTAATTCAACAGATAAGTGTAGGTCTCATGATGGGAGTGTAAAACCGCTAAAGCTTCACACATTCACACATAGCATATGGCGTTATGTTTATAGCGAAAATAGAAAATAGTAATATACAAGCACCTTTAGGTGATTGTACCACTGAATTCAGGTTACACAATATATCATCTTTCTGTTATATTTCTGTCCAATTCATAGACTGTATAAAGAAGTGGACAAAGGGAGTGTAACGTCGCCCATAGCGTTCAGCTCCAGTCAAATGAAGCTCACAGTGGATAGTGGGTACAGGAGCGAATTTGGAGCCGAGTTCCATATTAGGAATAGGAATTTCTTTACGGACAAAACAGTGAGATAAAAAACACCAGGATCATGTAGAGCGGGTCAGTATGAACGTTTTAAGACCAAAACGACGAGGCTCACAGCAGCAGTTACAGACAGAGTGACAATTTTTTCAATATAAAGTCAATTGGAGCCAGAGTTGAAGGAGCTGGAAGTGCCCCCATGCTCACTTCCTATTTGGAATGAGGAGGCTGGTGGGTTAGCTATGCCCATTTATATATACAGTCTATGAGACACCATGAGGATCACAATGAGTATCTAGTTTTGATACTAGTTTTAGTATTGATTAGTATCTGATGGTCTCAAGTTCAAACTGGATGGTTGTTTTTTGTTTTTTTTTTGGACTTTTTGTAATCCAAGTCCTCACTGAGTCCTTGTTAAGTTCTTTGTTTTTTTCAGCAGCATCTTTTCTAACTAGCACAACTTGGGCTGTGTCCGAATGTCCACCTTAGTCCCTAACCTCTGATTCACAACATAGTCCTGCACTCTTTAGCGCCCTCTATAGTGCACTCATTCACAGAGAGATTCTGACACGCAGCTCACTACATTCAGGTCACGTGACTATGGCGTCTAGGTGAAAAAAAATCTGCTAAACACCGATAAAACTTGATTTCTGTAATAAATAATGATCACATCAGACTGACACCAGTGTTTGTGGACTAATAATAATCATACATGTTTTTGTCACGCTGGATCTCACATAAGCGAGGAACACCACACGTAATGAGGAACACCATCACGCAATCATAAAACAGTACATTCAGTATTCAAAAATTCCATCTCATCCATAACTACACTCATGCTTTAACTCACCAATGACCAAACACTTTATCACTATTACGGCCATTACAGGTGTCTTTGTGTGTGAATCCACTCATGTACACACTATCTCTCCCCCCTCTCTCCTCCTCTCTTTTCCTCTTCTCTCCTTCCCCCTCCCCTCGTCTCTCTGGCAGTGGTAATGACCTTAAGTGTCAGGACTTTGTCAGAAACATGTCTCTCTGTGTGCACAATGGCTGCATATAGAAACCTCCTGGAGCTCCTCAAACTATGATATTCAAACAGCTCACTCGACATCAGCTGTCAACAGCAGCTCCACGGTCCCATCACTCACTCCAAGGGTATCTACCCGCTCTGGACATTAAAACTCAACATGGACCAGGCAGTTTTATATTGGATTCGGTTGTGTGTTCAAATCATATCAAATTTGTACAGCATTTTGTAGAGTAACTGGTTGAATAAATCTTGTATGTTGCTTATATTATATTAGCAAAAAGAGCTTTAAGCCATGTCAGAATGTTGTTATCTCCTCAAAAACATACCTGGAGTTGTGTTTTGTTTCATTCACACATGTTTAACATCTCCATGGAGACAAGCAGAATGTCTCTCGACCGGAAAAGTTACACAGTACACCTTTAAGTTAATAAAAAAGAGATGTTCTGCACAAGATTATAGCAAAATAAGTATCTAGTTTAACTGTGACACCTTATGTAAATTATTGCTGATTTAAAGTTTTCACAAATACAGAAAAATAAAGTCCTTTGCTTCAGAAAAAATAATGAAATTAAAGTTCACAGACCACACTTTTTGTCAGCTGACTTTTGACTACTGTGATAAGAAACATGTTTTTATAGAGTTTGACCCCATGATCAAAAACAAACAGCTCATTTCCATTCATTCACATCATCTAATATATTATCATTAGTTTTCCAACTAGTTTAAGGCCAGGTTCACTGAAATCAAACTTGATCCAATACCAGCTCCTTGTGGATTTGAACAGAATGTAGAAATTTCCAGCTGATCAGGCAAGTATATTTCAGTAAAAAGATGGTGAAATTAGCAGTGCATAACTTAAAATACTCAAATCTGAACTCACACAGCAAATGGCTGATGTAACACAGTTGGTTTAAGTGAAAGCTTTTCTCGTTAGGAAAAGGAAGTTTACAGGTACATTAATGAAAATCAGTAGCAGAATTAAATACGCAATACATAAAATAATTGACAATAGTGCACTCAAAACATTCTGCTATATTCTACATTTTTGCATTTGTAAATTGTCAACCTGTGTATTTGCATGTGGACATTTCAAAGTAAGGGCTAAATAACATAGTTAATTGTATTGTTAACTAAAGTCTGCTTACATTTTTTTACTTTGTTTAGAGAAAAAAAATCTGGGGAAAAAAAAAACATCTGCAAACACATCTCATAACAGTACATTAAAAAAAAAATTAAAAGGCAAATATTACGCTGTTATAATGTTTGAAATCAATGTTTAAAAGGGTAGGGTGACAAATGTACAACAAATATTAGAAATACTTTGCTTACTTTTTGATGTTCATGTAATTCACAACTAAAAGTGAACGATAAGGATCTTTTTTATGATTTTCTTATATCATTTCTTCTTGGCCACAGTCAGCCATCAAATACTTCCCCACTTTTCAATCAGACTCTACTCAAGTATAGTGCAGCTACAGCAGAAAAACTCCAGGGGCAGATACAAAAAAACAAGTGTTGTACCAGCGTGACAACTTTTGATGAAATACCTATTCCCACATGAGCTACAATGCAATTTCTGAAAACCCACAGATTTTGATTTGGACAATTTCGAGAACGTAAACACAATAAGTAAAGTCATCACGCTCTAGCTCTGACCCCATATCGCGGTCAGAGATGGCTAAGTGATTACTGTAGTGTTGACACAGGGAGAGTTCAAAGGTCACGGATTTGCTCTGTAAGAACCCACTTCCTGGCAGGTGGCGTAATGTAGGGCTTCAATCTCGCCACTGTAACTTGTTGACACAAAATGGCGAGAGTGTGGGTATCGCCATGGTAATTGCTTTTCCATCTTTTCCTGGCTTCGCTCTATCAAACGCGAGGAAACTGCAGGGGTTTTTACATAAATATAGCTTTGACCACTGACAGCTGATGGTTGGTTCTTCTTCTTCACTTCTTTAAAGCAGGTGGGAGTCTGAAAAATCCACTGTACTGAAGCGTGAAATGTCAAATTCAAGTGGACTGAAGGCTCCTGTGCACAGTCTGACTATTTCCATACTGTTCCTTCATTAGCATACACTGTGTTGGCAATGATAATGTGAAGATGGAGACACGTCAGTTCCTCCAGCTTTGTATAATGTTAGGATTTGTTGAAATAGATTGTCAGGAAAACAACTGAAGAGGTTTGACTCATTATGCTAGCTTAATTTGCAAATCGTATAGAGTTCCACAAAAGTACGAAAACAAGAATCAACTTGTATAAATTATGGTAAGAACGCATTCACATATGCACACACACATCTCAAAATGGGTCTAAACTAAAACAAAACCCAGAATTAAACCAGATCAGACTAGACCAGGACTAACCTAGGACTTGAACAGGACTAAACCAAGTCAGGACAATGCCAGGTTTAAATCAGGACCAAAATTAAAGTATTAAAGCGCTTAGTTAAAGGTGCATTGTGTAACTTTTCTGGTGAAGGGTCCATCGCCTGCTTGTTTCTATGGATATGTCATTGCTCTGCCTGGAATGTTCCACAGTGTGACATTAAACAGTTCTACCTTACATTTATTCAATTACAGGTGGTTTTATAGCTCAAAAATATCTAGAGAAACAGGCATTCTGACTGTAAGCGGGGTCGCCTCTCCACAGATCTGACCTGTAACTTGGTCTGGTTTGGTCTCCAGTACACAGTAAATTCCAGTTACCAGTTTCAACATTTGTAATTTTAATAAAAAATGTGGATAGGGCGACGCAATATGACAACAAAAAAATGCAATTCTCCCTCTCTCTGATCAATCGTGGTTTTAATTTAAAATATAAAAGCAAAATAAAAAAAATCTTTCCATATGGATTTTCTGAACATGAACAATACAGAATTTTAATAATTATAACTACAACAACAACTACTTCTACTACTATTACTACTACTACTACAGCTACAACAACAACTACTACTACCACTGCTACTGAACTATTAAAGCTACTAAATTTGATTAATTCCACAGTCTTATTTGTGGATGTAAACTCACCAAGGAGCCATTTAATGAGGAAAACCTGCTACCCAGCACGAACTTCACTAAAAAAGATTTGAACTGTGAACCTCCCACTTCATACGAGCAGTGGACAAAGCTTCTCTCTGTAGTATGGATCCAAAAAGCACCAGAGACCATTTCAGCACCTCTCCACTGGACAGCTCCCGAATGCCACATAGCCACATTTGAGTGACGAGAAGATTTAACACAAAGGAGTGTTCCAGGAGCCGGAGCAGAGGAGCCAATATGGGCAATTTATATTGAAGTTATCATTATAGAGCTGGGCCATTATCTTCAGCGCAGAATACAAGAACAGATAGGCTCACATGATGAAAGCCTGATGCTCACTGTGGTTAATAAGACATCTTTATAACTATAATTGCAGCTATGAGTAGTGGTTTTGTCAAAGGGAGACAGGCTGGTGGTTTTAGCAGATGTCAAAGAAAAAAACAAAACAAAAAAAAAAAAACATATAAAAGTGTGGAAGATGTTGTTGTCATGTTCATTTTGTCATTAATAAGTGACGAAAAGTGATAGAGAAGAGTTCTGTAACTTCGATTTTCATGAAACTTTTCGACAGAGCTGGCAGCTGTACGGAGTGTTTCATTACCACTACATTAGGAATGAAATAGGTACAAAATTATAACTAAAATTAAATATAGATTTTTAAAATAAGTCTTGAATGGGATTTTAATTCATGTTGAAAAATAGTCTACAACAACAACTTCTACTACTACTACTACTACTGCTACTACTACTACTGCTACTGCTCCTACTACTGCTAATACTATTACAGCTACTACTACTACTGGTACTGGTACTGCTACTGCAAATCTGATGATAACTATGACAACTACGACTACAACTACTACAACAGCTAGTACAATAGCTACAACAACAACAACAACAACAACAACAACAACAACAACAACAACTACAACTACAACTACTACTACTACTACTACTACTACTACTACTACTACTACTACTACTACTACTACTACAAAATTCAAATACAATGTTAGTTGACCATGAGCAGAGAGGTGCAGTCAGAGCTGATCCTCTTGAGTGTGTCTGTGCGTTATCTGACAAACATAATTAGCTCTGCAGTCTGAACTATACAGGAAACCACTCAAGTGTAGAGCTAACCTTTATTTAACTCACAGGACTGCCGCCGAGATGAGAGCTTTAGGTTTAAAAAGCACCGGGATCCAGCTGGTTTAAAGAGCACTTCATTGTAATTTTATTGGAAATCTGGTCGTAACATTCAAAATAAGCTCATCAAGTCCTTAATTCAACCACTACAACGTTTATTTAACTGAATGTACTGCTGCAGAGATGAGAGCTTAGGTTTAAAAAGCACCAGGATACAGCTCGTTTAGAAAGACATATGTTTTCAAGTGTGCATGCTTTAAAAGTTCTATATTACACAAATTGACTCTTGTGAGCTTTTAGCCATTTTATACTGCTGTTACCTCCTCAAAAACATACCTGGAGTTGGGTTTTGTTTCATCCACACATGTTTGAGTAACCCTGCGTTATTAGTCTATCTACATCTTCAATCCTCAAAATGCTCTGTTCCACCTTGTGATGTCATTAAGCAGTAGTTTTCAAGTTAACAGCTACATTTTACCTTTAGTTCAGCAGAGATTGGAAATTTTAGCACTGAAAGTATCCAAATGATTCTAGTGAAGGTGTATGGAGTTTAAAAACAGAGTGAAGCACTTCCTGTATTACCACATGACATCACAAGGTGGAACAGAGTGTTTTCTGTAGAAGTACCTAAATATGGAGGGTTTGCGTGTTAAACATGTGTGAATGAAACAAAACACAACTCCGGGTATTTGTGATGAGGAAACAGCATTATCACATAATACGGGCCCTTTGAGGTAATTTTGTTTGAACTCAAAATGAGCTCTTCGGCGCCTTGACTCAACCTCCATGAAAAACAAATAAATATACACAAACAGGGTAAATAAGTACTGGTCTTAAGAGACACAGAGACTTAACAATGACTATGTTTGCTACCGTAGAGCCTAATGTATGCTCATGTATCTGGATGTTGTGGGACAATACAGTGTTTTAATAGTCAATAAAATAAATTACACATATTCAAAAGGGTGTTTGAAGTGTATTTTATCCCCTGTTCCTCATTAATAATACAGTATTATTACAGTATTTTGTGTCTTAGAGCGCTTCACCAATATGACAACATGAGAATGCATTATTTTGCTGCACACACTTGGTTCTTCCCTCATAAAACCGTTTTCTTATTGATGGGGGTGTATTTCTTTCCACAGTTAAAGGTGCACTGTGTAACTTTCCTGGTGGAGAGACTGCCACCTGCTTGTCTCCATGGAAATGCTATTGCTTTGTCTTCATGTTCCACAGTATAGATTAAACCTACCTGTCACAAGGGGGCACTACGCTACATTACAAGTCAGATCTGTGGAGAGTCGCCCCGTTCACAAAAGGAACCACTGAATTTTTGAGCAATGGAAACATGGAACATTTCAGGCAAAGCAATAACATCTATGGAAACAAGAAACACTGCGCAGTGCACCTTTAAATAGCTGTATAGTTTCCGAAATATTGAAAATCAAACGTCGATCCAGCTTTTTCACTTCCGATACTTCATTCATTGCTTTTAAATCGCTCTTTGTTATACATCGTTATACATCCACAGTGTGTCAATATTCCCTTTAATCTGCTTAGAAAAGTGCTGCGTAAATCCGTCTTTAAACAACTTTGGATGTTCCATGCGGCGCAGCAGCTGGCCTGATAGCCGTTTAGCGTAGCGGTGCTTTCATTCATAAAATCGATCACCTGATTTTACTACTCACTGCTGCCGCGCGTCAAGCCGCTTTCGCCCTTTGCTGTCGTCGCGATCGCCAATCCAGGAACAGCGATTAATTATTCCTTTAAATCCTTGGAGTTTCAGGACTATTTTGTGACTTGTTGCGCCCTTTTGCTCGAGGAGGTTTTTAACTCACATAATAAAAAAATAAGCACTCGCGGAGATCCAGTATTTGCCTTTATCAGTTTATTCTTATAGAACAAAAATATTATATTGTCCGTGGTTGAATTTCAATAGCTTTTTAGTGGTCACAAAATAGTTTCTCTCCTGCTTCCCCCGTCCTACAGGTGGTGAGATAAACCTGATCGCAGGAGGAGGGGAGGAGAGATCAGGATAAATGCATCAAGCAGAAAAGTGCATTTTAATAATACATAAATTCACCAAATTAATAATTTCTTAAATAAAAATAAACTGGCTCTGACAGATATTGATACTACGACTAAGTATCTGCCAATACCCGATATTACCCAATACCAAGGACAGAAAATGGCCCTCATTACCTTAAAACACAGTAAATATATTACACAAGAGATCCAATTTTGTTATGCAACTGTTATTTATCCTTCATATAATTACTGAACAGCTTTGTATGAATAAAAGTTCAAACATTATTAGCTATTCTACGACAAAATGAGCCTGTAAATAGTCCAAAAACATCCAGTTAAAGGTCCAACCAAGGAACTGACACCAGATTCAGCTAATTTTTCAGTATTGGTGCCGATATACCAGCATGTATCAATACCAGTATCAGTATCAGTATCGGTGCATCCCTGACTAGTATCGAAACTAGGGTTGAATCAAAAAATAAAATAAAAAAGGACAAAACTTGTGTAAAAAACTTATCATTTTATTATCACTGGGTTATTGAAATCAGGTATCAAGCTTATTCCCTGTAGTACTGAAATCGATTTTGGAGTAGTAGTAGTAGTAGTAGTAGTAGTAGTAGTAGTAGTAGTAGTAGTAAAAGAAGAGCTATCGATTTTTTTTTTTGGTTATTTGACCCTACAACAAAAACCTCGCAAAATCGAAAAGAACACACTGTATTTAAACACAATTCAATATTACACTTTACTTACAACATTTACAACAGAGACAAAAATGGACAAAAGTACTCCAAACTACTCCAGCCAAAGTATACAACCAAGTATTGTAGTAACTGCATTTGGACTTGTTACAGAGGGGTTTGTGGCTGCTAATGCCAGGTGCCCTTCCTTTTGTGTGGCCTGTTTAAAGAAGTCTGAGGTGAAGCGTTCTCTTGCAAAACACCAATTTAACATTCAACACTTGTTTTTTGTTGTTGTTGTTGCTGGTCCTTTTATAATCACTGGTTCATTTGGGGTAACAGCAGCTCCTGGGTTTTATTCAGTTTCAGATTCACCATGTTTTCACCGGGGACACACAGAACAAGATAAAACGGTGAAAAGAAGATAGACAAAGCTTTAGGGCTGTAAACCTCTGTGTGGTTCAGATAGGAGGAGTTCACACTAATTTGAGTCCCATTAAGTCCTCATGTAGACTTGGTTTGGTCCTTTTATAGTCCTGGTTTAGCCCTGATTCAGTCCTGGTCTAGTCCTGGTTTAGTCGTGGTCTAGTCGTGGTTTAGTCCTGGTTTAGTCCTGGTTAAGTCTTGGGTTGGTCAAGGTTTAGCCCTGGTTTAGTCCTGGTTTAGTCCTGGTTTAGTCTTGGCTTAGTCCTGGTTTAGTCCTGGTTTAGTGCTGGTTTAGTTTTGGCTTAGTCTTGGTTTAGTCCTGGTTTAGTCTTAGTCTAGTACTGGTTTAGTCCTGGTTTGGTCCCGGTTTAGTTCTGGTTTAGTCCTGGTCTAGTCCTGGTTTAGTCCTGGTCTAGTTGTGGTTTAGTCCTGGTTTAGTCTTGGTTTGGCAAAGTTTAGCCCTGGTTTAGTGCTGGTTTAGTCCTGGTGTAGTCTTGGCTTAGTCTTGGTTTAGTCCTGGTTTAGTGCTGGCTTAGTCTTGGTTTAGTCCTGGTTTAGTCTTGGTTTAGTCCTGGTTTAGTGGTGGTTTAGTCTTGGCTTAGTCTTGGTTTAGTCCTGGTTTAGTCATAGTCTAGTACTGGTTTAGTCCAGGTTCAGTCCTGGTTAAATCCTGGTTTAGTCCTGGTTGAGCCCTGGTCTAGTCCTGGTTTAGTTCTGGTTGAGCCCTGGTCTAGTCCTGGTTTAGTTCTGGATTCTGTGATGATGATTTTGATGTGGTAAATTAAGCAAATCCTTAATCAACCCAACTCATTATTTTATTATTATTTTAGTTTTATTATAAACATTAATGGAAACAACAGCAAAAAGAAGACTTGAATTATTTACCAGAGTGAATGGTGAGCTTAATCTGCATTTTTACAACAATGTTTACTTCTCTGTTTAAATATGTTCTGTTGAGTAAATTCCCATAAGCTTGTGGTCTGGTGAAGGCTGTTTGGCCAACATAATTAGCCCGTAGAGACAGATTCTCAACAATGGCCTTTAGAAGGGTAGAATTAACAGTCTTTTATTGTAGTCCATTTAAATGCACTGTACCTGATTTAGTCTTAAAAAATGTGAAAAACACGACCGGTTCATTTTACATTTTACGCCTTCCTAGCATCCGAATTATTGCTTTTCACAACATTCAAAAGCCAGAGTGGAGTTTTGCCATGATCTGAATGCTAACAACAACTAGCAGGCTAACAACGCACCAGCTGGTTCACAGTGGATATAAACAGTTCATAATAAGATGCGGCTGCCTTGTTTCTACCCTAAGAGATGCTTTTACGTGACTTCAGAACAACTATATTTAAAGGTACACTGTGTAATTTTTCTAGTGGAGGGCCTGCCATCTGCTTGTCTCCATGGAGATGCTGTTGCTTGTCTGGAATGTCTCGGTATGGCATTAAACATCTCCATCTCTCTACAGATCTGATATGTAACTCGGACCTATGGTGTCACTTGCTGTCTGTGTAGAGATAAATACGTGTAATGCCATACTGTGGAACATTCCAGTTTCCAGGCAACATCTCAACGGAAAGAGAAGTGGGTAACGGACCTTCCACCAGAAAAGTTACACAGTGCAGCTTTCATAACAACACATAAAAATTCACCTTATAAATATTCACAGCATGTATTCTCAAGCTCTCAAATGCAATAGTCTAATTTAAAATGACATCTGTGTGTGCCTCTTTGCTTTCAACAAAAATAACAGATTTCTCTCAAAAACTCCGCACTCCAAAGTCCCTCAGAATCGCCCCTGTGTAGCGACAGCAGTATTTCTCTCCTCACTCGTTTGTATTGGTGTGGTGGTGCCCATATATTCAGCCCCCAGTCTGTGGACCATCACAAATCATCCGTCAGGGGAGCATTCGTCACACTTTCATCACTGGACTCCCCCTCAGCTCTCCCAGCGCACCTCCCTTCTCCTTTTGTCCTCCTCGCTCGCTTCACTCCACAGAAAAATCATTGTTGTGAATAGGAACGCCACAGTATCAAGCGATTTAAGAATTATTCAGGGTTATTGATACTTTGCAGCTGACGTCATCATCATTCTCTGGGGGGTGTGATGCTAATTGGAGGCACTGTTCTGTCTGAAGCTCTGTTACGCGAGTTAGACTAAATCTGAGCTTTATTTTTAACACAATCTGACCATAAAGAGCTGACTTGGATGGAATTACAACAGGTGATCTGATATGTGCGCTTAAACAAGTCTCAATCACATAAAATTACAGTCACAAGCTAGCTAGCATTTTCTAAAGTTTTTTTTTTGTTTTTTTTCTGGAGGAGCTTCCACAGTTCCCTGGAGACCTGGAGTCACCTGCTCTCCTTTTGTCTGAGGACCTCCACAGTGAACTACCAAAGGAATTCTCAGAGGATCTGCACAAACAACAGCCTGAGGCGAACCCTAATACTGTGAGTATTCCTGATGTTGGTGAGATCCCTGTTGTTGAGAAAACACCTGATTTTGTCCTGAAGCAGAAATCTCTGGCCCCAGACTGATTCCTGAACTTCCTGATCCAGTAGAGGCTCTTGTTACAGTAGAGCCTGATGTAGTAGAGACTTCTCATACAACAGAGCTCCCAGATGTGGTAGAACTCTCTGATATAGTAAAGCCTGATGAAGAGGGCCCCCCCGGTGCAGTAGAGCTCTTTGATACAGTTGAAACGCCAAATAAAATACAGTACACAGTAGAGTTTCACCAGTAGAGCGCTCTGATGTAGTAGGTGTTTTGATGTAGTAGAGGTCTCTGACACACTAGACACTCTTTATACCAGGGGCCTCCAACCTCTTTCTTCCTGTGAGCTACTTTTTATAAAACGAAAATGCTAGAGAGCTACTGATTTAAGTGGTTACCAGAAATGGAGTAAATATAAGAGCCATGGCAAGCCGTAGATGGGGTACAGTTGGATGTCTATAAAACATAAACCATTATCCAGTTATCAGTGCACAAAATTAGGCATCAAAATTATGCATTTACAATGGAAATATGCATTTAATCAATCAAATTTGAGTTATTCAGCGCAATACGTATAATTCAGAAGTCCCTTAATGAGCTACTTGGAAGGGGGTGGAGAGCTACTGGTAGCTCCCGAGCTACAGGTTGGAGACCCCTGCTTTATACAGTAGAACCTTGTGATATAACAGAGTCTGATGAAGTAGAGCCTCCCTGACACAGTAGAGCCTCTTGATGCAGTAGCAGTCCTTGATAAAGTTGAGACTCCAAATACAATAGAGCGCTCTTATGCAGTAGAGACTCTTTATACAGTAGAGATTCCTGATACAGAAGATCTACTTAATGCTATAGAGCTCCCTGACACAGTAGAGCCTCTTGATGCTGTAGCAGTCCTTGATAAAGTTGAAACTCCAAATAAAATAGAGCTCCCTTACACTGAAGAGACTTTTTATACTGTAGAGTCTCATGAAGTAGAGTGTCCTGATGCTGTAGAGCTCCATGATACCGTTGAGACTCGAAAAACAATAAAGCTCCCTGATACAGTAAAACTTCATGCTGCAGTATAGCTCCATGCTGCAGTAGAGCCTCTTGTTGCAGTAGAGCCAGATGCAGTAGAGACCGATTCAGTACAGACTCCTGACACAGTAGAGCCCCCTGATGCTGTAGAGTTTGTACAGAGCCGCTCTCTCCTCCCAGATCCAGAGGGAGATCTGCTTTCGACCGCTTCACCAGGTGGATTCGAAAATTCTTTTTTAGGAGGAAGACTCACTAAGAATGAGTCGTTCCTCTCATTCAATAAAACGTAGCACTGCAGTTTGAAGTCAATCATTGTATAACTCTATATGGTGCTGTGATGGAAATGTATATTGTGAAGAAAATATGTCTATCATAGTCTGTCTTTGTGCAAATGAATGTGATTTCTACCTGAGACCCAGAGCAGGCATTAACATGTGTAAAGGCTCAGCAGACACTGTCCCCACCCCACAGGAAACCCTTTGTTGTTCTTGTGTAAAAGCTGATTAGCTCATGTCTGAGAAACAAAAGTCACTCTGCCTTATTACTGCATGTATGTAGTTTTATCATTCTGTATAAATCCTCAGAGCTCACGCAGGTCATTGATGAGCAGAAGCACATATAACTGGCTAAAATTGCTAACAAAATTCCATTGATTCTATAATTATATTTGGTCAAACTACATATTAAAAGCCTGCAGTTTTTTCCCCCAATATTTTACTTAGTAATATATTTAAAATCATATGTTTGTTGTCACATTTATCATACCGTGGAAATTTCACACTGTAGTGCATAGTAGTGAATCAGCAGTAGCCTCGTGCTCCATTGTAGAGACATTTGCCCTTGAGTGGGGAATAGGACGGCCTCTACGATTCTCAGAGCAGAACAAAAGAGACACAGCCAATTTGCGACAGGTGAAATGTACAAAAACAAAGCCTCTTGGGAAATTTGAATATAGCGAGTTTACCCACATAACACCTCACACTGAAGAGCTATAGTGCCGTATACTCGCAAAAAAGACAAGCAAAGACGGCCACAATGCAAACCCGATATTGCCCAGGGAGGAAAACATTGTAATTGGATCTTCCTTTATAGTCCTTCTCCATATTCCACTTGACACATCCGACTAACAAAAGCTGCCGGGCCCCGCTTCCTGTCTCGTTATTTTACTTCAAAAATAAAGCTAAGACAAAACTAAATCTGAAACCTGATCTCCAAAAGAAGAAGTCAAAGAAGAGCTACACTTTTGATTTTAAGTCTTGACTCCAGGTAGTGCTTTGAATGTGGTTCAGATGAGATGATATTACGGTAAATATAGAAGACAGTGATGCGTAGCAGGTTTAAAGGTGCACTGTGTAACTTTTCTGGTGTAGGGTCCACAGTATCCCATTACACTTATTTATCTCTACGCAGACAGCAGGTGACACCACAGGGTCAAGTTATATGTAAAATCTGTGGAGAAGCGAGTCCATTCACAGTAAGAATGCAAGTTTTTAAGTAAAACTAAAATAAAATAAATAAATAAATAAAAACCCATGTTGTTGTTATCTCCATGGAGACAAGCAGGTGGCAGACCCTCCAAAAGTTAAGATACACAGTGCACCTTTAAATCTACAGGGATTGCTTTAAAATAATTCTTAGACTTCATTTTAGGACTTCATATTTAGGTTTACTTTTAAGATAGATTGAATAGAAATAATGCTACAGTATGGAACTTTCTTCATTATTTCATAAAAAAGAAAATTAAGTTAAAATATTAAAATGGAAGTTAAAAATATACTTCAGAACATTTCCCATGAAGATAAATTGTTGTACGATTAAAGATAGTTTATATAAGATTATAGTCAAATGAGCAACATTTCCATGGAAACAAGCAGAAAGGGGTTCTCCTCCAGCTCAAATAAGAGTCAGATCTGTGGAGACGCAAGCTTGCTCACAGTAAGAACACGTTTTTCAGTGCATGCGTTTATTTTAGTCTATTTTTGGCTGAAATGTTACACACTGTGAGTTTATTTTAGCTTATTTTTTTTAGTTATTATGATTATATTATGACCTCAGTACAATCACAGACAAAACAAAATGAAAACTAGATCTTCCAAAGTAGAAATCAAGGAGGAGCTACACTTTTGAGTTTAAGTCTTGACTCCAGGTAGTGCTTTGAATGTGGTACAGATGAGCTGATATTAAGGTAAATACAGAAGACAGTGATCTATAGCAGGTTTAAATTGACAGTGATTGCTTTCAAATGAATCTTAGAAGTGGTTTAAAATATTACAGGTCTGGCAGAGAGTAGGGGGTGTTCTGGAGTTTGCAATGAAATCCCTCATTAAAACGGGCTGTCTCCAACGGCAACAGATAAGAAACTGATTAAGAAGTAAAGGTTCAAACACAGCGGCAGTGAACTTCAATAGAGAAGATCTGTTATCAGGCTGAAGTTTTCATTCACTCTTAAAAATGAAGATGGGAGAAGATGAAGGATCTGAAAGGTGCTCACTAAAAGTAGGATAGTTCTGAACATTACTGCATTTTAAGAGGAGGCTAGTTGAGTAAAAGATTATCTGACGTGATGCTAATGGATTTTGCTTCAACCTTAAACCAGAAATTCTTAACCTTTTCAGCCTTTTCAAGCAACTTGGGGCCAATGCGCATCTATTGATACTTTGCAGCCTCGGAAAGTGAAGCTAACTGAAAGCACTACTCTGTTACTCAAATTAGGCTTTATTCTGGGCTTTATTTTAACCCAATCTGACCAGAAAGGGCTGACTTGGTTGGGACTACAAGAAGTGAGATGATTTGTACGCTTAAAAAAGTGTCTCACATGTAAAATGACTGTCACCATAGTAACTACTGAACATTCCACCCATCGAAATACATGCAGAACACCCCCGCTGTCATGTCACTGCAAAATATCACTTATATTACGTGAGGTCACAGCAGAATACGGGTCTCACGGGTCAACTTTCATCATGCATAGATATAGTTTGATCCACAATACACATTACAATTGAATTTCCCTTTTAAACTGCATCTTTTTAAGCCAACAGACCCCACACTGATATTGTTGGGGGGTTGTTTTTAATGGGGATCGATTAATGGTCACTTGTGCACTCTGAACATCCCATTACCTCAGCCTCCCGTTACCGTGGACACCGCCTCCAGACCTGTATGAACTCTACAATGAAAAGGTCTGACTGCCTGGGATTACTGTAGACTTGACATTTTACTTTAAAGAGGAATCACTGCCTAGTGAGAGAGTTAAACACAGAAATGGCCAAAATTAGACCTCTGAAATCACTCCAGGCTTATGAAAATATTTCTGTATGTTTTATTATGCTCTGGGAATAAAGGCAACTCCATTCTGTTAGTTGTATGGGTTGTATTGTTGGCTGTGATTACTGCTGTTACTCATGTTGTTGGTTACATTTTTGCATACAAATCCATGGTTTCGATAGAACAATCAATACAACACAATACAAGGAACTGTATTACAACATCTATCAAACTAAAGGTGCAATATGCAACTTTTCGGTTGGAGGTCTGTCACCCTCTTGTTTCTATGGATATATTGTTGCTCTGCTTCCACAATATGAAATTAAACAGCTCTACTTTACATTTATTCAATTACAGGTGGTTTTATAGCTCAAAAATACCTAGAAAAACAGGCATTCAGACTGTGAGCAGGCCTCTCCACAGCTCTGACCAGTAACTTGGCGTGGTTTGGTCTCCATGATGATAAAGTTTTAATGCTGTACTGTGAAACATTTCAGACAATGCAACATGGAGAAAAGCAGGTGGCAGACCCTCCAAATGAAAAGTTACACAATGCACCTTTAAGTATTTCTTTTTATAAGTTTGAGAAGAAAAACAGTATTTGCCCCCAAGTACACAGTGATCTACATATGGTTCAGTTATGCCAGATGCCCTCCCTAATGCAATACCATATGTTTATCAACAACATTATATTTAGCCTTTATTTTACCTGAACAGGGGCAGACAGACTTGTAGTTAACCTGATTTTAACTTATTTTCACAAAACTGCACCAAATTCTGTACGAATTCATGGAAAACATGAAGTGGAGGTGGTATAAAGCACACCGCCACTGGATTCTAGAGCAGTGGAGACGTGTTCTCTGGGGTGACGAATCGCGCGTCTCCATCTGGCAATCTGATGGACTAGTCTGGGTTTGGTGGTTGCCAGGAGAATGGTACTTGTCTGACTGCATTGTGCCAAGTGTAAAGTTTGGTGGAGGGGGGATTATGGTGTGGGGTTGTTTTTCAGGAGCTGGGCTTGGCCCCTTAGTTCCAGTGAAAGAAACTCTGAATGTTTCTGCGTACCAAGAGATTTTGGAGAATTCTATGCTCCCAACTTTGTGGGACCAGTTTGGCGATGGCCTCTTCCTCATCCAACATAACTGTGCATAAAGCAAGGCCCATAAAGACATGGATGAGAGAGTTTGGTGTGGATGAACTTGACTGGCCTGCACAGAGGCCTGACCTCAACCCGACAGAACACCTTTGGGATGAATTAGAGCGGAGACTGAGAGCCAGGCCTTCTCATCCAACATCAGTGTGTGATCTCACAAATGCGCTTCTGGAAGAGTGGTCAAAATTTCCCATAAACACACTCCTAAACCTTGTGGACAGCCTTTCCAGAAGAGTTGAAGCTGTTATAGCTGCAAAGGGTGGACCGACGTCATATTAAACCCTATGGATTAAGAATGGGATGTAACTTAAGTTCATATGCGAGTCAAGGCACGTGAGGCAATACTTTTGGAAATATAGTGTATATGAGCCCTTAGCTAAGACCCAAACTGCAATGAATAACATAAGAAATAAGAAAAATACTAAAACTTGTCAAAAAGCTGAAAACTCTTTGACTTTCATGGATGCTGGTGGGTGTGCAAAATGGAGGCGCGGATCACCAAAGACAGAACCACAAAGTTTGGTTCAAATTTGGATTTATGCTTTGCTAGTTCTTGTCTGATCCTCTTGCGGTAGATCTGCTCCTGTAATCCGCCTGTTTTTGTCCAACGCAAATAAAATGTATTTCCAGCAGCAGCATCACGAAGACTATTCAAGCTGAAAACTCCAAGGTTACGAGAGACAGCATTATGCATGGAGAGGGTCTCAAATACAAGCATTTTATCTGATGTTTTTGTATGTTAGAAAAAGAAATGTTCTGAGGAAAGTTTTGGTAAATTTCTGGAAACAATAGCGGAAATGTCATTCAAGTTTACACATTACACACATATTATGGTTTCTAAAAAAAAGTCAGTAAATCAGTAAAACTAAATGAAACTTATGACATTGAACAGTAGTGATCTTCTGTGTATTGTGAAATGTGCATTATTCTGGGTTGAAAATCTCCATGGTGATGTTATTGCTTAATCTAGAATATTATACATAGACTAAACCTATCTATGATGAGGGAAACAAGCATGCAGCTCACAGCTCTATGCCACATTACAGTTCAGATCTGTGGAGAGTTCCCCCTATTCACAGAAAGAATTACTGTATTTTTGAGCGATAGAAACAACTGTAATGAATATATGCTTGATGGATATGTTTAATGTCATACTATGGAACATTCCAGACAAAGCAATCACATCTCCATGGAGACAAGCAGGTAGAGGACCGCCGGAAAAGTTGTGCAGTGCACTTTTAAAGGTATACATCATTTATTCATTACGGGTGTTTCTATTGCTCAAAAATACATGAATTCCTTCTGCGAATAGGGGCAACTCTCAACTCTCCACAGATCTGAACTGTAATGTAGCTTAGTGCTGTTACCCGCTTGTCTCCCTCATGATAGATAGGTTTAAACTATACTGTGGAACACTCTAGACAAAGCAATAGCATTTCCATGGAGACATGCAGGTGGAAATGTTACACAGTGTACCTTTAAAGAAGCCCAGATTTATACATGAATGGACAGTGGACGTATGGAACGTTTTCCTTATTGAAATTACCTTTGAATTCTTTGAGGTTCTGAAGAATTTTTCTATGCAAGTTTATATTCTTCAAATGCACTGATGTGTGCATATAGTAGAAAAGCATCTGAGTCATTCACAGATAAGAATGTCAAATCCTGGACCATTTTAAGCAAAGCAGTATCGTGTCTATGAGAAACTCCAGCAGACCTTCACCAGAAAAGTTACACAGTGCCAGAGGTGGGGAGAGTAGCCACAAAAATGGTGCTCAAGTGAGAGCAACGTTACTTCATACCTGGAGTTGTGTTTTGTTTCATTCACACGTTTCAGTAACCCTATTATTACTCTCTCTTCATCTTTAAAGCTCAAAATGCTCTGTTCCACCTCATGATGTCATGAAGCTGTAGTTTTCAAGTTAACAGCTGCCTTTTATATCTAATTCAGTTCGCAATTCAGTATGAAATGATTCTACAGAAGGTGTATGGAGTTTAAAAACACAGTGGAGCACAAGTGTTTTCAGTTTGAGAGAATCTAATATGCTTGGTGTGTGACTGAAACAAAACACAACTCCAGGTCTGTTTGTGATGAGGAAACAACATTATAACACAGATCAAAAAGTAGCATAATACGAGCCCTTTAAGTAAACAGAAAGTCTAATTCCCAGCACAGATTTGTTTTGCTGGTACAATGTTGTGATCTGCTGGAAGGTGAATAAGTTAAAATTAAATGTGTTTTTGAGTCCTTGTCAGAGGGAGCCTGGGGTGGGACACTTGACCTTCTGCAGAGTCCCGGGACAGGAGCAAAGCTGTGCTCCCAGTAATACTTTCCTCAGAGCTGAATGTGAAGAAGTATCAGAGAAGGAGGAGGAGATGAGAGCAGAGCCATGGGGGTCAGAGATAACAGGGGCTTATTTTGAGCTGAAATAACATGGCGTCTTGTCTCTCTGATGCGATGTGAATGTGTTATTATATCAAAATACTGTTTCCTCATCACAAACATACCTGCAGTTGTAAATTGGCATGGGGGTGTCATTGTTTGTCTCCATGGAGATAAATAAATGTAATCCCATGCTGCAGAAGATTGCAGATTAAATAAATGAAACCATAACCATCTAACACAAAAAATAGCAGTACAATTCTGCTGTAAACCACATGTTTTTACTGACAGAGCATTGGCTGTGGACCTCTCAGTTAAAAAGAACCGAGCTGATCACTGATGATTAAGAAAGGCCTGAATCTCAATTAAAATGGGACTCATTCATTCATTATGCACTGCTGAGAATAGATGCCCCTATTTGAGAGCTACAATGTCGTATTCTGGTTTAATTGAATGTGTGCTTTAGCATCACTGCTAATTACTACTATAGTTAAGCAACTTCCACACAGTAAATCTCACACAAACAGTCTCCCTTTCTTCTTTTCTCTGTCTATATATCTTTCTTCACAGTTCACAGTGCATTATACTGTAAATACATGCGTGTATACCAAAACAAGCTAAACATGAACATGGCAATGCCCACTACATGATATAGATATTTTTTGCTGAAGAAATGTCTATAGATTGACAGATTTTTTGCTATATTTCATGGTACATTTCACTGCATGTGCGCTGTACTGTCTGCCAGACCTTACACTACAGGCAGCAGAGTCCCCAATGTGAAAAGCTGTGATAGCCATAAATCAGTAAAGTAAAAAAAAAAACTATGTGTGAATCCAAAATGGAAAAACTTGCATTCACGACAGCTGAGACTGACAAGCTGGAAATACCAATGTGCCACACAAGTCAGCGAACAAGGTGTGGAGTCTGGAGAGAGGAACCCGCTAGTACCACTCACAGTGTCAAATCACAACAGCATATACGCTCTAGTGATCTGAGTGTTCAAAACCACCCAAGAGAAGACCACTATGCACAAATACGAAACAATATGAAGTTTACATGCACTCACTATTCAAAGTTTTCACTAGATACAAGAGTATAGGTGGGAAAGACAACCCGTGTGTACTATTTATTTATCACATAGATGCAATTTATACTTTGCAGCTAGCGTAATTAACATTCCTTAAGAATTTGAAGCTAACTGAAAGCACTGCTCAGTCTGAAGCTCTGTTAGTCAAGTTAGACTTCAATCGGAGCTTTGTTTTAAAGGTGCATTGTGTAACTTTTCTGGCGGAGGGTCCATGGAGATGTTATGGCTTTGTCTGGAATGTTTTCACAGTATGGTATTAAACCTTTCTATCTTCATGGAGCCCAAATCAGACCAAGTTACAGGTCAGATCTGTGGAGAGGCAATCCCAGTCAGAAACACAGTCAGAATGCCTGTTTTTCTAGGCGTTTTTGAGCTGTATCTGCCTGAAGGGAGGAGCTAATTACAATGAAATTACTCTGAGACAACACATATTTGTTTACAGTTTCTGTTAGTCATGTGAGTCTATTCAATATGGAGTGGGAGTGGGGGAGTAGTTAGCATATCCATTCAGGGCCATGATGGGTGTTTTCACATCTCTGGACATGTCCTGGCTAGTCCCATTGTTTTCCCAGTTTGTTCTGATTTAGGTTTGAGGATAGAGTTATAGATGGAGACAAATGATGTCTGAGACCCCCATTTCTGTTCAAGGAAGGATTCTCTTTCTTGACAAAAATAGCCTCTTTAACTCCCCTCTCAAACCAGTTCTTCTCTCTGGCCAAGATCTGGACCTCACTGTCCTCAAAGGAGTGGCCTGTGGCTTTTAGGTTGAGATGTACGGCAGATTGCAGCCCACTCTGGTTTTCCCGTCTGTGTTGATACATTCGTTTGAAAAGTGGCTGTTTTGTTTCTCCAATGTAGCGCCCCCTGCAGTCTTCACTACACTGAATGGAGTAGACCACATTGCTTTGTTTGTGGCTCGGTGTTTTGTCCTTAGGATGGACCAGTTTCAAGAAAGAGAATTTGCATCTATGGAAAAATACATCCATTTTCTAGGACCGGGAAATTTGCCAAAATTATTTCTTTTCCCATCTCAGTTTTGATGAATTGAAACACATTTTTAAGACTCACAAATAAACACGATTTGTACAAGGCAATTTCCTCTGGCATGAAAAATCAAAGCATACACAGAATACACGCACACACTGTTTTGAAGTCGTCCTCATATCTCTGTATATTTCAAATGTATTTCCACAGACAGCTGCATTTTTGAGCAAAGGATTATATTTTCCTTGTGCGTCTCTGGTCTGATTGGTCTGCTGTGATTGGTTGAAACTGTTGTATTAATCCTATGATTGGATTAGCCGTAACATATTTCAGGTCTTTGATAACTGAACCGCAGCTTCTCCATTGTAGCTCGCACAGTTAATTATGCCACATTCGAATGAGAAGCGAACTCCAAAAGACGATAAATCAATTCTTGCAGATTACAGTACAATCCTTGTACATGTAGCTCTTTATAAAATGCATTCAAATGAGCACATGCGGTTCTGCGCCAGTGTCTGAGTGTTTTAGGGTCATTGGAAAACATTGGGAAGTATCTACAGTGAGGTACAAACTTAAAAGTAGAAGAAATCTACTTGACTACACCAATGCTTGTAATAGTGCCTAACTCAAACTCGATTTCAGTACTAAGGAATATACTTGAAAATAAAATAAAAAATTCTTTCTTTAGGCAATAGAATGTAATTTTCACCACAGTTTTTCTTTCATATTGTGGAACATTCTTGGCAAAGTCATAATATCTCTATGAAGATGAGAAGAATAGTTAAAGAAAAAGCAATTTAATTTTCACCCACCGCTAGTGTCACAATAGTAAAACCTGATTTCAGTACTAAGAAATACACTCAGTGCCGATTCCAGTACCACAATGATGAAAAAAAACACTCTTTCTTTAAATATAACGTGATTTTCGACATTAAATCATAGTACTTCCTTTTATATTATCATGAGGCCTTATATCTGTGTAATCCCTCAGTGGTCCAGGTAGGTTCCATAGTGGTCCATGGGCGTATACTCGTCTATGTGCTCTTATACTTGTTCTGATACAGCTCAAGATCATCCTAAAGCTGTTCAGGAAAAGTTCATTTCTCTCCTGTGAACCCTGCCCACCACTGACTCCGAAATGCATTTTCTATTGAGTCTTAAACTATATAATTTTACTTATTTTACAGATATACTGAAACTTTAAAATGTCCTACTTTTTGTCATTCATTATCATGTGTAAAATGCAATGTAATATATGCATGGATGAATGAGGGTGTGTATTGATACTTTGCAGCTGATGTTATCAACATTCCCTGGGTGTGTGCTGCTAACTTAATGCACTGCTCTGTCTCTGAGGTTCTGTTCCTCAAGTTAGGCTTTAATCTGAGCTTTATTTTAACAAAATCTGACCAGAAAGAGCTGACTTGATTGGAACTACAACAGGTGAGATAATGTGTGTGCTTAAACAGGTATTTCAAACATAAAATGGACCATGAAAACTCGTACTCATCACAGGCTCCTAAAATGAATTGTTTAAATCCATTTCCTGATCTTAAAATATTTTTTGTCTGTGTTTATTTGCTAACGTTTGCACTGAAGAACATTCCACCTGATCATACACATACACACAGCAACCCCCCGGCGTGAAGACACTGCAAAGTATCAATATGAGTATCAAATTCCAATATTACCAACTTAATAACTCCGATTTCTATGAGACACCTGAGCCCTCATTGGTTGATTTGTCTATAAGTGGACTTCATCTTACGCTATGAGGAGTGCAACCTGTTTGCGAGCATCTGATCTGGTTAAATACGCCGCATATTCTTTTATAACCACGGATATGACTCAAAAGACTTCCTGTTCCGTCGCCAGTGACAACAACAACTCCGCGTTGACGTAATTATGTAGATGCCATTAGAGACAGCTGCTAATCAATCTCTGCAATCTGAATGTGATTTTGAAGAGGAATAATCTGCCGCACTTTACACAGACAGGAAGCCCACCTCTGCCTGTGCTGGGGCTTTTCGATTAGCACTGCGATAATTACGAGACATCAAGTGCGTAATGGCGATGCGAGGAGAAGGGTGAGGGGCGGGGGGTGCCTGAGTCGCCCGAGGGTGCAGCTGTGTACAAGGATCAGAGGGAAAATAGATTTGTAAAGTAAACAGAAATAGTGGATTAGACAGTGGCGCGTTGCTGTTTACAGAAGAAGACAAAGATCGCCGCGAGATTAAGTTGAAATGTCTCGAGATTTTTCAAGATAACTGAAAATATTTTTGTAACTTTTGAGAAACTGTAATTGTGTTTTATTATGTTAAATCAGAAGTGTTCCTTTTAATTATTTGTGAATTTAAAGCTCCCAAGCTCATCACAAACAGACCTGGAGTTGTGTTTTGTTTCATTCACACATTTTACACACAAACCCTGTATATTTTGGCTGAGTTCTTCTCTCAAACAGAAAACACTCTGTTCCACCTTGTGATGTCATGTGGTACTGTATTTTTAAACTCAATACACCTTCATTTCGGTCCTAGAATTGCCGATCTCTACTGAATTAAAAGTAAAATGTAGCTGTTAACTTGAAAACAACTAATACATGACATCACAAGGTGCAACAGAGCATTTTGAGCTTTGGAGATGTAGACAGATAACATTATAACATGGCTTAAAGCTCACAACAGCCAATTTTGTATAATATAAGACCTTTAAAAATGCAGTCTAAATATACTGGGTTTGTGTGTTATGTTTTTCAGAAAATAGAGTAATATGGGCCCTTTAATTTGAAATAATATCAACCTAAGTCTTGGTTGGCAGGTTCAAAACATCACTGAAAAACCCGCAGCATTTTATGAACAACATCAAATCATTTTCACCATCACCTCTGACAAAAACAGTTACATTGCGTTATCCATCAAAATCCACCCACTATATTTGATCCTTCCACAGCCTTCTAGTCCCACACGAGTACAAATACTTTATCAAATCTTTGCAGTTTCAGCACTGAGCCATAACAGCAGTGGACTTCCTTTAATGCACCTCTTATCTCTTTAGACACATGTCACTATCTGGACCTCTGCACCCCCAAAACACATTTACACAGAGGTGGAACAAGTACTTAAGTAAAAGTACACATACAAAGGTAAAACCTTACTCAAGTAAAAGTAAAAGTATCACATGAAAAAATCTACTTAAGTACTTTAAGAATAAAAAGTAAAAGATTTCCCGTTGATACTACATTTTTACAACAATTGAAAGAACAATTATATCCATGAAGATAGAAAGGTTTAATACCACACTGTCAAACATTCCAGACAAAGCAATAACAACTCCATGGAGAAAAGCATTTGATGGACCCTCCACCAGAAAAGTTACACAATGCACCTTTAATGTTCATATCTTGATTTAACGCCAAAATAAAAACACCAGGATCATGTAGAGCGGGTTAATACGAACATTTTAAGACCAAAAATGAGGAGCATGACAGAAACAGGGGACGTTTTTTCAATATAAAGTGAACTGGAACCAGAGTCGATGAAGCAGGATGTGCACCCACGCTCACTTCCTATTTGGAGCACGTCAGTTAGCAAATTAGGTACCGGTATGTCCATTTATATATAGAGTCTATAGCAAACACACTGTATTTTAAGCAGTTCTGTTGTTAGTATACTAGTATGCGTGGTGAAAGCTAAACGTGTAGTTGATAAAAAGACCAGTGACAAAAACCACGTTATGTAATACGAAAGATAAATTATAATTAATATTTTAGGAAGACTATTTCTGATGAGTTGTAGGCGTAAAATCCAAAGAATGTGTGCAAGTGAAATCATGAGACAACCTAATTTTTGCAAGGTTCATAGACATTTCATTATAGGTAAAAAAAAAAAATAAAAAAAAAATATATATATATATATATATATATATATATATACATGTATATATATATATATATAAAAAAAATAAATAAATAAATAAAAAATAATAATAATAATAATAATAGAAAGTGAAATAATCCAGCTACATGTGCAATTTAAAATCTAATACAGAGCCTGGGTCAAGTAGTTCTGAGCAGGCACAATGTAACAATGTAAAAAGATGGAATTTACAGTAATTGTAATATTTTGCCAGACTGCAGAGTTGTTGACCCAGTTTGGGTCTTTGTGTCGGTTTTTCATGTGAACAGGCCCAGTAATTACAAAGTTCAGCATCTCCTCTGTCAGTACAAATACACAAAGAACACAAGTACAAAGTATTTTTTTCACAATAGCCTCAGAAAGTGGTTATTCAACCTACCCATTAATATGACAAGTCTGTGGAGCCAAACCCAAACAAATAATGATAAGGTTCAGCATTTGTGGATCATAAGTGACCCTCCACCAGAAAAGTTACACAATGCACCTTTAAATCTCCTATTGCTATAAAGGAGATTATGACATGATCAGATTCTGTTGTAATGACTCTCCATATTGCAAATAATGAAAACAATACCCATAGTTTAGCCACATACACTGGCTGTAATCTGTGTGCCATTTCCAAGCCTGGATAAATGGACTTGTTTGAATCCGGAAGCAAATGCGAGTAAACCCAAAGAGGGAGCCAAAAAAATCAATAAACTGCCCATATTACACTATTTTCTGATCTCTGTTATAATGTAAGGAGGTAACAGCATTCTAACATGGCTTAAAGCTCACAAGAGTAAATTTTGTGTAATATAGGACATTTAATGAATACTTTTACATATCATTTTGGTTTTTGTTCACATTTTAGTCCTCTTTTTCTTAATACTCCTTCCTACTTTTACAAACTTGCTGTATCAGGACCTGTCTCACCAAATCTTATTCAACACGCTTATAACTTTTTCCCACAGAGGAAACTAGAAATTACCACCACTGCAAAAAAAAGCTTCTGTCATCCAAACCATTATAACATTAATATTTGATGGCAACATAAAAGGTCCCCCTTGTAGATCAGCTTGTCCATGCATACGAACAAGAAATTTACCGCAATGCCTCAGACGATTCAAGGTCTATACACAAGCAAATGTATTCTTTCTTTGGAGGTCATTAAAAATTTAAACTGGACCTTATAATGTACGTTAATGACGGCAGTGTAACTTTAAATAGCAGTGCAGAGAATGAGAGAAGGACTGGCATTGTGTGCGATTAGCTGTGTGTTACTGAAACAAAACAAAACAAAAAAATATACAAAATAATCATAATAAAAGATAAAAGTCCTACGTTAAGTAAAATTGACTCTTGTGAGCTTTACGTCATGTTACAATGTGGTTACCTCCTCAAAAACATACCTGGAGTTTTGTTTTGTTTCATTCACACATGTTTGAGTAACTCTTTATTATTAGTCTGTCTATATATCTGAAGCTCAAAATGCTCTGTTCCACCTTGTGATGTCATGTAGTGGTAGTTTTCAAGTTAACAGCTACTTTTTACCTTTATTTGAGTAGAAATGAGCAATTCCAGGGCTGAAATTAATTAGTAATCATATATTATTAATTATGATTCTACTGAAGGTGTATAGAATTTAAAAACACAGTGGAGCACTTCCTGTATTACCACATGACATCACAAGGTGGAACAGAGTGTTTTCTGAGAGAAAAACTCTAAACATGCAGAGTTTGTGCGTTAAACATGTGTGAATGAAACAAAAAGATGTTCTACGTAACTTTTTTTTGCTACCTGCTTGTTTCCATGGAGACTGTATTGCTTCTTCTTCTTCTTCTTCTAATGAATTATGCCAGGCTGTATGCTATAGGGTGCACAATGCTGCCATCCACCATTCTTGTTCTTGTGGAATTTTACTAAATTTTATGGATTGCATTGCTTTGCCTGGAATGCTCCACAGTATGGCATTAAACTTATCTATCTCCATGGATACGAGCAGGTGACGGCGAAGTTTCAGATCTGTGGAGAGATTACCACCCCACCCACGCCCTTTCACAGTAAGTTTTACCAAGGTATTTTTGATGATAAGAAACACCCCTAATTGAATATTAGGTAAGTTTAATGCCACACTGTGGAACATTCCAGTATGTTTCATTGAAATTTGCAAATGAACACAAAATCTACACATAGTCATCACAAGCCATGGGCAAAATAGTACTCATTATCTCTACAAGTAAGCGCAGAATCTCGTTATCAGTCTAATAAAAGACAAAAAGAGAAAGAACCAAAATATCAAAGGACATTTCATTTATAAAACATCTTATTTTTACGGCTCTTCCGTTCATT
This sequence comes from Taenioides sp. WSHXM2023, assembly GCA_029959045.1. Taxonomy (NCBI): domain Eukaryota; kingdom Metazoa; phylum Chordata; class Actinopteri; order Gobiiformes; family Gobiidae; genus Taenioides; species Taenioides sp. WSHXM2023. Next base: position 6,096,832 of record CM057105.1, read on the forward strand.
TGTCGGCTACAGAAAATCAATTTGATCATGATCACAGAGTTAAATAAAACAACTTTGGTAGAACTTTAATAAGAAGAATACATTAAAATACAACGATAGCGAGAGTTTTGTAAAGCAGCGGTTCAGTGATTGTAGTCCGCATATTCAAAGGTTGGTGGTTCAATCCCCGCTATTGTCCTTGGGCAAGACATTATGACGTGACGGAGTGTTTTGTTGTGGCTGGGTGGGCAGTCACACTTCTGTCAGTCTACCCCAGGGCAGGTGTGGCTACAGTGGAGAATGGGAGTGATCAAATAGTGGGGCTTGGGGCCAAGTTTGGTTGTTGTGTCCTTAGGCAAGACACTCCATTCTCCTTTCTTTAGTTAACAGAGCAAACGGTCTACTCTTTTTTCCAGTGATTTACTTTGATGCGGCAAAAACTGTCAGTTTAACGCTGCTGTTGTGTTCTTGGGCAAAACACTTCACCTACACCTTGCTTATATTAAGACTGTCCATAGGGGTTTGCAGCTGATACTTTGGGGGAGTGGTGCTAATTAGAGGCACTGCTCTGTCTGTAGCTCTGTTACTCAAGTTAGAATTTGATCTTTAACACAAGCTGACCAGAAAGAACTGATTTAGCTGGAACTACAACATGTGAGCTGATTTGTGCTCTAAAACAAGTCCCTCTCAAATCGCTCTACAGTCAGACGCTAGCTAGCACTATCCAAGAGTTTTTCAGTTAGTCGCTCTCACGTTTTTGTCGAAAATCAAACTCCTAAACAGAACCATGAACGCTCGTATTGATCACAGGCTCCTGAAAATGTGTCATTTAAATCCAGTTTTCAGACAATCTTAAAACTTTTTGTACAGTGTTTGCTTATGTGTGCATTGCGTCACCGTAGTAACTACTGCACATTCTGTCAAAGAGATGCACGTAGAACCCCCCCAGCATAATGTCACCGAAAAGCATCAATATGACTAAATACATATTACAGCTATGACAATTCAGTGAAAAACCATTGAGCATTAGTTTTACTCTATAAAAACTAGAGTAACTAAATGTTTTGTTTTGCCATCAGCTCTTCTTGCAGAAAAAGGTGTGAGGTAACCCAGTGTCCAGGCCTGTTACAGAGCTCCACACAGACCCCAGCACAGCGTTGCTCCTTCTGCTGCTGATAATTGGCCTCAGACAGAAACATGTGAAGAGGTGTTTGAAGCAGGACTCTCACACTAACACAGTGTGAATGGAGCTCTGTGAAGATGGTGAGATTTCCTTTATAACGTTCAAGTGTAGTCTACAAATACCTGCGCCAGTTATTTTAGTTTCGTCTCTGAGCAAGCTGATGGTAAAATTTATGGAACATTAGCAAAAACCTTTATAAAACACATTAAAGTTGCATTATGTAACTTTTTGGTAGGGCGTCCGTCATCTGCTTGTTTCTGTGGATATGTCACTGCTCTGCTTGAAATGTTCCACAGTATGACATTAAACAGCTCTACTTTGCATTTATTCAGTTACAGGTGTTTTTATAGCTCAAAAATACCTAGAAAAACAGGCATTCTGACTGTGAGCGGGGTCGCCTCTCCACAGATCTGACTTGTAACTTGGTCTGGTTTGGTCTCCATGAAGATACAAAGGTTTAATAGCCACACTGTAAAACATTCCAGACAAAGCAATAACATCTCAAAGAAAAAGCATTTGACGGACCTCCACCAGAGAAGTTACACAATGCACCTTTAAAGATGCACTATGTACATTTTCTGGTGGAGGCTTTACACCTTGTCTCCATGGAGATGTTATTGGTTTGCCCTGTTCCACAGTATGGCATTAAACATATCCATCTTCACTGGGGCAAGCAGATGATGCCACCAGGTTATGTTACAGGTCAGATCTGTGGAGAGGTGACCCCACTAATTTTTTTTAAATTAGATATTTAATAAAAACACCAGAAATTAAATAAATGTCATCTAAATATGTTTAAAGTCATAGTGTGGGGCATTCCAGGCATGGCAGTAACATTTCCATGGAGACAAGGAGGTGGCAGAACCAGAAAAGTTACATAGTGCACCTTTGTTTAATTTTAATATTAAAAAAGATAAATTTCTCACCACAGAATAAGAGTTTTTTCACCTTATGTGTGAGTCCCTTCGTTGCCATAGAAATGCAATGCAAATCGTTTATCTGCTCTAGAATATTGGCGTGTGGCTCCCAACTTAATTTCACTAAATAGGAAAGAACATTTTGTACAGGTACTTTTATTCTTTTTCTTTAGATTTCCGTCATAGTACTTGAGATCAAAGGGCTAATGAAATTCATGGGAAAAAGAAGAAAGAATTATAGTTTTTATCATTATAATATATCAAATCCACATTGAATCACATTGAGATACCTGTTGTTTGAATTGAATGACTTTATAGATAGAGACTTGTAACTCCACGGTTTAGGGTTTCTACCTGCGACACCTGGGACTCAAATATATTCACAAACCTGGAGCCCATTTTGTTAAGTGAATGCTGAGACAAATATCCCTGTGGTGACCAGAGAGGGCAGCGGTGAGTACAGTGCGTCTTTTGTTCATGAATAATAAAAGGTTTCCTCTGATCCTCTTCTACTGGACAAACCACCTCTAACCTGCAATATCCCAGCCCCACTCATCTGAGCACTCAATTTTGTTACTTAAGTAAAAGTACAGATACAGAGGTAAAATATCAAATGAAAAAATCAATTTAAGTAAAAAATATTAAAGTATCGGTTTAAAAATGTACCAGTAAATGTAAGTATTAAATGTAGTGATAAAAAGTATACTAAAAGAACAGTAGCAATAAGAATCTGAGCTGATCTGAATGAACGAGTTCTGTTTTTCACATCTTTAAAACAGTCACCTTTAGCTAATCTAGAGACCAAGTTACAGGTCAGATTTGGGGAGAGGCAAGCCCACACGGTAAGACTGCATGTTTTTCAGTGTAGTTTTCTTAGGGATAATAACACAGTAATCTAATAAGGTCGATCCGTTTAATGCCACACGCTGGAACATTCAAGGCAAAGCAGTAACGTATGTAGCCAAGCAGGTGACAGACCCTCTCCACGAGCAGAAAAGTTACAGAGTAGACCTTTAATGAAACAAATTAAATCTGCCATTATTTAATTTGACCGTTTTTATTGTCAGATTTTGACATTAAACCGAGCATTTATTCAATTATTGTTTTTTGTTTCTTTTTCTCTTTCATGTTTCTGTGCAGCAATTTAAAAACAGTCTATGAACAGTTTATGAAATGTGAAAGAAAGTGGACTGGACGCAGTGGTATGGGGATAATACGTAAGCAGACCATGTTACTTAGAATTGCCTTGAGTTTGAACATCATCGGTCTCTCAGGTTGAACTAAAACTTTGCCTGAAGGTCCTGCATTACACAAAATTTACGTTTTTGGTGAGGAAACAACATCATGACATAAACCAGAAAACAGCGTCACACACAACAGCATCACATGGGCCCTTTAAACTAAACCTTTGCTTAAGTGTACAAATGTTCTGCTTTAGCTCTGTCCATTGGCTCTGCTCCTGTTGGCCGGTCCTTTTATCCGCCTGCTGCACACACATCCTGTATAAATACTGTATGAGGTAATAAAGCACCTGCGCTGATGGGACATACATTAGTGCTGTGTGCAAAAGCCCTCAGCTCAAAATGAGAGAAAATTCAACTATGTACCTCCGACTTAAATATGATGAATGGCCTGTACTTATACGCACTTTATATGAGCCTTAAAGGTCTTATATTATGCAGAATTGACTCATGTGAGATTCTAGCCCTGTTATAACGCTGGTACCTCCTAAAAACATACCCAGAGTTTTGTTTTGTTTCATTCACACAAGTTTGAGTAACCCAGTATTATTAGTTTGTCTGCATCTCCAGAACTCGAAATGCTCTGTTCCACCTTGTGATGTCATGTCATGAAGCGGTAGTTTCCATGTTAACAGCTACCTTTTACTCTTGGTTCAGTATAGAGATCGACAGTTCACAGATCTGATATTATGCAAATGATTCTATTGAAGGTGTATGGAGTTTAAAAACACATTGGAGCACTTCCTGTATTACCACATGACATCACAAGGTGGAACACGGTGTTTTCAGTTTGTGAGAAGAACTCTGAATATGCAGAGTTGTTAAACGTGTGAATGGGGGAAAAAACAAACAAACAAAAAAAACACCACTCCAGGTATGTTTTTAATGAGGAAACAACATTACAACATAGATCAGAAAATAGAGTAATAAGGGCCCTTTAAATGTGGACAGAGTGCACAAGGGACTATGGGTAAATTTTGCAAATGATAAAACTAAACTTATGTGTTTGTTTTCCATATCTGGAGACTGCCTAAAGACTATTTCATTATGTTTGACGCTGTTTGTCTGAAGAAAACACCAGTCAATAGAAAGAGAATTGATTTAGCCATTGTTTATAATGATCCCAACTCAGCAGTAAAAACACTAATGCAAGCTTGCACCTTGCAGATTAATTTAATGCCAAGTTAAGCTACAGTTTATGATTTAATATGGAGGAAGATAAATACATCAATATTACAGTAGGCGGAGTGAAAAAACAAAGGAAGTTATAACTGAAGGCAGGAATTAAGTTAATATGAATTACACACAATTTGGAGGAAAAGCAATAATCTAAAAAGGTAATTAAAGGCCCACTATGTAACTTTTCCGGTGGAGTATCTGTCACCTGTTTATCTACTGTTATTGCTTTGCCTGAAATTGTTTATATCCACAGAAACGAGCAGGCAGCACCACAAGGTCAAGGCACATTTGAGCAATAAAAGCACCAACTATGAAACAAATAATGTAAGTTAAATGCAATATTGTGGAACATTCCAGACAAAGCATTAACATCTCCATGGAGACAAGCAGGTGACAGACTCACCAGTGGGAAAGTTACACAGCCTTTACGTTTTTAGAATTAGGACTGTCACAATCACACATTTTGAAGCACAATATATGGCTACAGAGATAAACTGCGATACATGACAATAATAATGCAAAAGGTCTGAGCTGCAGCGTGTAAATAACGAAATTAACCAATAATTAGCCATAGAAGTGACTTATTCAGCCCTCCCTATGCAAATGTGGAGACAACGCTGTAACATTTGGAACACTTTCTCTACAGCGACTCAAGCAGTATTGTCCCATCAAAGCTTCAGCGTTCACAACAGACCAAATATGTTTTAAAGAGTTCATATCACGCTGTTTTCTGATTTATGTTATAATGTTTTCCTCACTGCAAACTCGAGTTATGTTTTATTTCATTCACACATGTTTAACACACAAACCTGCATATTTAGGCTGAGTTTTTCTCTCAAACTGAACCTTGTGATGTCATGTGGTAATACAGGAAGTGCTCCACTCTGTTTTTAAACTCCATACACCTTCACTAGAATCATTTGGATCATTTCAATCAATCAGTCGTTACTTGCAGAGCCCTTTACAAGACTCAAGGTGACCAAAGTGCTTTCCATTAAAAACAATACAATATAAAAACATGCAAAAACAATACGCAATGAAAAAAAAGCCAATCTCTACTAAACAAAAGGTAAAAGGAGCTGTTCACTTGAAAACTACAGGTGGAACAAAGCATTTTGAGCTTTGGAGATTTAGACAGAATAATAATAAAGAGTTACTGAAAAATATGTGAACGAAACAAAACACAACTCCAGGTATGTTTTTGGTGAGGAAACCATATTTTAACATGTCTTAAAACTCATAAGAGTCAATTTCGTGCAATATAAGACCGTTAACAGCAGAAGAGTGGAAGAGGAACGCGCTGATGAATGAGAAAAACGCATTGAAAATAAGACAAGAAGACGCAGCACTCAAACATGAAATAACACTGCAGACAGCATTATGTTGGAGAGGAAAGGCTAGAATTGCCAATCGTGGCATCTTGTATTGTTCGTGGACTACAATGGTTTCTAAGAATATCCGTCTTCAGTCTGATAGAAAGAAAGCCTTGCGAAAATACACTCTGTCTTCATATTTGGCTGAGCTCTGCGTGTGACAGATGAACGATGCTTAATAAAATCCATTCGCGATAATACAAGCGGGCAAAACGCGCTCTGATTTTTATATTAACAGAGCTTAGTCGTAATCACAGTGAAATTACATCTCGCAAAGGGAATGAAGACAGACTGTAAAGAAATCGTACTTAATATTTGAGTAAATCTTTATATTAGAAGTGTGTTTATGCGACAACATAAGCTTGTATTTGCTCCTAATTGATCTCTGCTTGTACTAGTTGGAGTTGGAGTTTTAGTGAAACATTAGTCAGATATTTGAGAATTTTTGCCAGTTCTGCAAACCAAGGACCCATAGTTACAGTTTTGGAGGGGTCTGTTTCTATTTTGAATCTGGTCCTTAACAAATTAACATCTTGATTCTAGCTTTTGTTTCATTCTAACAAATCATTAATAAAAAACAAAAGAGTTCATTTCTGGTCAACTGATCATGTAAACAAACATGGACCATGGGAAAGATATATACATATATTTTGTCTATCATCCAAATTAATTTATACAAAACCACAGACAACAGCTTTAGTTAACTTTCAAAAGGTCCAATATTAAGCAAACTTGACTCTTGTGAGCTTTTAGCCACGTTATAATGTTGTTAACTCACCAAAAACACACCTGGAGTTGTGTTTTGTTTTGTTTCATTCACGCATGTTCGAGTAACTCTTTATTGATGTTCTGTCTACATATCCAAAGCTCAAAATGCTCTGTTCCACCTTGTGATGTCATGAAGCGGTAGTTTTCAACAGCTAGTTAACGCTACCTTTTATCTTTTGTTCATAGACTGGCAATTCCAGGGCTGAAATCATCCAAATGACTCTAGGTGTATGGAGGTTGATGGAGTGTATGGAGTTTAAAAACACAGTGGAGCACTTCCTGTATTACCACATGACATCACAAGGTGGAACAGAGTGTTTTCTGCTTGAGAGAAGAACTCAGCCTAAATATACAGGATTTGTGCGTTAAATGTGTGATTGAAACAAAACACAACTCCAGGTTTGTTTTTGATGAGGAAACTACATTATAACAGATCAGAAAACAGTGTAACATGAGCCCTTTAAAGACTGTATAAAAGATACTAACAAAACATAAATCACGATAACTCCTGATAGTGATAGTTTTATTTTATGTTTTAATTTTTGTTTTTGGCATTTCTTCCACCCTTATACTTTGTCGATTAACAGATTTGAAACATCGGTGTTCTCCGTGGTGACGTCGGGCGCGAGTCGTTGCCGTGCGCTGTTAAACCCATTTCTTCAGCCCCGTTTAGGCTGGTTTACTTTCAATGGACTCCTCTCAGGTTTGTCTGTGTGCACTCAGCTGTTTGGGATTCACCTGAATGGACAAGATCAATGCCTCCTCTTTTACCTGAGTCTCCAGAGCATCTCCAAGGTAAATGCACTAAATCAAACTCAAAGAGAAACAGCAAAAAATCTTTTAAATTTTAAGAAGATTGTGTCATTAATATTCAGCGTGGAAGACAATGTCCACCCTGGAATTGCCAAGGACAAATCGGGAAACACAATAGAGCAAAATTGGGCGGTTCAAATAGCTTTAATATTCTCGTCAGCTCAATGGTGGTTTTCCTGTTGTTGATTCTTGTAGCAGAGATAGTAATCCTTGGGTAGTACTTCAACACAAACACAATTCTGCTTTCTACCAGTGAGAATTTTTCTTTATAAAATGGTGGTCAGCCCTATTTTTTCGAAGCATATGATTGGTCAAAAAGTTGCCCAAGATTTCCTTATATGTGAACTATACTATACTAGATATTTATATTTATAGACATGACTTAAAATAAGAAAATTAAGAAAGTACAAACCCAAATAGTATAGCCCATATAGTGCGGTTAAAGGTGCAATAAATGAACTTTGGTATACAATACGTCACCCGCTCATCTCCATGGAAGTGTTAATATTTTGTTCCACATTATGACATTGTACATGTCTGTATTTCTTGCTTGCATTAAATTACAGGTGTTTTGTTGTTAAGAAATACCCTGCAAACATGCATTCTTAGTGTGAGCAGGGTCAGCTTAATGACATACCGTGGAACATTCCAAGCAACTCCATAGCGACAAGAAGGGTCCAGACTTTACACCAGAAAAGTTACATAGTACATCTTTAAATGTCCTATATTATACTATTTTCTGATCTGTTATGATGTTGTTTCTTCATCAAAATTCCTCATCTAAATTTAGAAATGGAAACTCCAATCTCTAGTAAACAAAAGTAAAAGGTAGCTGTTGACTTAAAAACTACCACTTCGTGACATCACAAGGTGGAACAGAACATTTTGGGCTTTAGAGATGTAGACTAATAATGCAGGATTACTCAGAGGCATGTTTTTGGGGAAGTAACAAAATTATAACATGACTTAAAGCTCACAGGAATCCATTTTGTGTAATACAGGAATTTTAGGTTATATAGACTAATTTGCAAACTTTAGACAACTTATACAGTACTTAATATTCACTGTGTACCACATACTCAGCTTTAAACTTTCGCTCCATAGCATTTTACATCTTGCTATTTCTGTTTTCAATAAAAAAATATACAAAAACTCTAAGTTCACCAAGAGCAAAAAGCGCAAACTTAGCACGGCCCAAAATAGCGTCTGTGCAGCATTAGCTCCTGACTGTAGGCAACAATAGACTGACAGAACCACAGACATAAGCAAAACAATATTTAAATGTAAACAGGCAGAGAGGAGAATGGGAAGAAAACAAGTAAGGCTCAGGGATGAAAATTATGCAAAACTGACCCCGTAAGGTCTTAAGCTGCAACTTCCAAGATTTTTAAATGAAGCCCAAGGTGTAGTTTTGGGGGGTTGGATTATTACATTAAAGAGCCCGTATTACACTATTTTCTGATCTATGTTAAAATGTTGTTTCTTCATCATAAACATACCCACAGTTGTGTTTTGTTTCATTTTATACATGTTTAACACACAAATCCTGCGTATTTATCCTGCCTATACGCTTCTCTCAAACAGAAAACACTCTGCTCCACTGTGTGATGTCACGTGGTAATACAGGAAGTAAAACTAAACAAATCAACTTGAAAACTATCACTTCATGACATCACAAGGTGGAACAGAGCATTATGAGCTAAGACTAATAATAGAGGGTTACTCAAACATGTGTGAGTGAAACAAAACACAACTCCAGGTGTGTTTTTGAAGGGATAACAACTTTACAACATGGATTAAAGCGCACAAGAATCAGCGTTGCGTAATATAGGACCTTTAACTGTAACAAAAGCGGATATACAACTTGAAAGTTATAGGAAATCTGAGGTTGGTTTGAAATGCAGCGGAGAGATAATGAATTCTGAAAGGAACAAAGCAAACGACAAAGAGAGGAGGAGGAGAAAATATTGCATCCATTAAAGGAGATAAAAGGAGTATTCGTTCTATAGGGAGTCAGATTCACTCAGGACAAAGTCTGTACTGTGCAAATAAATAAGAGGACAAGTTTGGCCATCCCTCCTCTCTGTGTCCTCAACTTTCCTGAAATTTGATTGATTTTTAGAAGAAAACTGAAATGAATGCAGCAATAATGTATCTTTGTGGATTCTGCCGGTTTGTAGTTTAGACATCAAACGAACCTGATCAATAACAAGAATAAAGTGAAAAGGGAATGTCAATACTAAGGAAATGGCTTGATAATTTTAATATCTTAAAAGGAACATTGCGTAACTTTTCAGGTTGGCGGTCCGCAACTATGGAGATGCTATTGCTTTACCTGTAATGTTCCAAGATATGGCATTAAACTTATATAAAATGCACTTATTCAATTATGGGTGTTTTTATTGCTCAAAAATACCTTTAAAAAGCTGCATTCTGACTGTGAGTGGGGTCGCCTCTTCACAGATCTCACCTGTAAACCTGCTTGTCTCTGAGTTTAATGCCATACTTTGGAACACTGCATGCAAAACAATGACATCTCCATGGAAACAAGTAAGTGCAACCTTAATAATAATAATAGTGCATTAAACAGGTTGGTGTTAAAAGGAATTCAACCCACATACTGAAATACAGAATACGAAATTTGATGGAAGCAAAACAAAAAAACCTTTCAGTTATGTAATGTTTTTTTGTAATTATTCAAGTGTTTCAACTTCCTGTAACTTTTCATTATTCAAAAGATAGATTTAGTTTGAAAGACTATCAGCCCTTCACAGTTTACTCTGAGAAAATCCATTCTTTCAGGTGTCTAACCCTAACTTAAAGCACTACTCTGTCTGAATCGTTGTTACTCAAGTTCGACTTAATCTTAGCTTTATTTTAACACAATCTGACCTGAAAGCGCTGACTTGGTTGGAACTACAACTGGTTAGCAGATTTGTGGTGTTAAACAAGTGCCTCACACATAAAGTTATAGTCACAAGCATTAGCCAAATAGTTTTTTCACCTTTTGGTTGAAAATCAAACACCTCAACAGGACCATGAACGCTCGTATTAATCACAGGCTTCTGTAAATGTGTTGTTTAAATCCATTTTGTATTTTTTCTTGAGTTTTCAGACATTTTATGGCAGTTTTCCCTGAACATTTCATCATAGAGGTACATGTTGAACACCTTCAGCGTGATGTCAATGCAAAGTAACTTAAGTAATCAGTTTACTTAGACATGCACTTTCACAACTTCAAATTTTAGTGTTACTTTTATAGAGAGAAGAGTCAAAAATTATTAACAATTATTCAAGCCAAGGACAAAAATAGTGAAATCATATACATTGCTATTCCTCTGGTATGCGAAGAGTTATGAAATTAAACTTACTAAACCTTTAATTTTTGGTTAACTGTTTAGATTGAATTGACTTTACTTAATTTTGCTTCTAAAAATGTGAGTGGTTCTTTGGCTCTCCAAGTACTATACTATCAGATCTAAACCAGGTTTGTACTATTCCAGGGGGAAACTCGGGCTAAACAAGGTCAAAAAAGAGAATCCATCATTTCTATAGAAACTATCCAAGCTCAATGCAGTGGAAAAAGTGGAAAAAATTCAATCTAAATTAAGCAAACATTAGAACTATAGAGATAGAGGAGCTTGTGAAACATCAGAGCTATACTTAATACAGTTTGAGAAACACTGCTTGTTACCACGGAAATAGAAAGTTAAAGCCATACTTTGAAACATTCTCCATGGAGAGAGGTTGGCCTGCCAAGATAACAAATTTTGAAGCACAATATATCACTACAGAGAAATATATCAATAAACAGTAATACTGAAACTATTTTATGCCATTGACACAATTAAAATAAAGCAGGATAATCCCAGTAAGAAATAAATAGCAGAATGAACAAATAATTAGCCCTTGAAAAAAAGTGACTTATTCAACCCTTTAAACCTCAAATCTTATCGTATTACAACAAAAATACCCCAAATCTCTTCACCTTTGCAAAGAAACTGTACACACGATAAATACAGAACCCCAAAATAAACTGTTCCAGCTATATCTTTTTTTAAGTGATGAGTCGTTATAGCAATTATCAGGTTATAAAAGTACTTTTTATGTCACACTGTGTGATATTCCAGGGCAAATAAGAGTCAGGTTTGTGGAGATGCAAGCCTGCTCGCAATCAGAACACATGTTTTTTCTCTGTTTTCTTCACTGCAATAAAAAACAAACAAAACATGCCTTTGTTTAAGTCTATTTTCTGGCTAGAAAGTTACACACTGTGGCTTTAGGATACGCTGGTATAATCTAGCTCTAGGTAAGCTTCATTATGAGACAGTCTCCGTCCCTATGCACACACACACACACAGACTTTCTTTTACTCACCCTCCAGAATCTCTTGGCAGTCTCCACCTTCGAGGGCTTCCGGAAATGCCCCAGTGGCGGCCCCATGGGACTTTCAAACATCATTTCCATCATCTTTGCAGCACCTCACAGCAGCTAGCTCAAAACCTGGTCTTATGTGTGACAGCTCTCTTCTGCTCCTCTGCTCCTCACCAGTCTGTCCCTCGTTTATAAATCTCCGGACAGGATTTGCCACACCCAGAGCCATTACTGTGAGGATTTCCCAGCATGCTCTTGCACGCAAAAACATCACGAGCAGTCCCTCCGTCTCCAAATATTGGACCGAGCATTAACGGGGCCCTAATGGAAGTGAGAGACAACCGTGAGCGATATCAGTTTTCACTCCCAGCATCAAGCCAGGCCACACCACAAGAGCTCCCATAAATAAAGACTTAGCTTATTTAAATATAGCACAATAGCATTAGCTGATAGCGGCTAATGAGCGTGATTTGGCCGGGAGATGCAGAGAGGATAAAGACTTTAAACTGTGCGCAAAGGTAACCCAAGCCCTCCCATAGAGATACACAGGGACTAATCAGGTTTTTTGGACATTAGATACTGCACAGATTGAGTGAGGTCGTGATCGGGTTCAAGTGGTTACACGGGACTAAAGATAGCAGGTCCATTTCACATCTTATTTTTCTCTTTACCAAATATAGATTTCACATTAGGCCCAGTTACTGCGCTCATACATTAGTAATAGATCTTGAGACGCTACTGTGAGCTATAAGACAATGTGGCACTGCTGTTAATGCTGTTTTTGAGACACACGGAAATGAAAAAGGAACACAGGTAAAAACGTGGAGCCCATATTACGCTATTTTCTGATCTATGTTATAATGCTGTTTCCTCATTGCAAACATACATGTAGTCGTGTTTTGTTTCATTCGCACTTTGAGTAATCCTGCATTATTAGTCAGTCTACAACGCCAAGTTCAAAATGCTCTGTTCCACCTTGTGATGTCATGTAGGGTTTGTTTTTTTGTTTTGTTTTTTCAAGTTAACAGCTACATTTAACCTTTTGTTTAGTTGAGATTGGAAATTCCATGGCTGAAATTATCCAAATGATTCCAGGTATGTTTTTGAGGAGGACCTGTAAATAATAAATAAAGGTGGGAGAGCGTAGTATTGGGACTGACAAAAATAAGCACTTGTTTCTCATATTGATCTATCATGATTTTGTATTTGATTTCATTTTTGTCTTATTAAAACCAATAAAAAATACTTTTAAAGCCACAGTGTGCAACATTTTAGCCAAAAAAAGAGACTAGATTAAGGCAATTTTTTATTTTTTTTTTATTTTTCATTTTGGTTGTTTACATTGCACCGAAAAACATGCATCGTTACTGTGAGTGGGCTTGCAGCTCCACAAACCTGACTCTTATTTCGCCTCTTTTTGCTCGTCTCCATAGAAATGTTGTTCCTTTAGCATTAATCTTCCACAGTATGGCATAAAACTCATCTATCTCCATGAAAAAATATTCCAAAGTATGGTTTTAAGTTTCTATTTCCATGGAGCGAAGCCTGAACTCTGCTCTAAACCACATGTTTTTACTGACAGACGATTGGCTGTAGATTAAAAAGACCCAAGCAAATAACTGACTAGAGATGACTGAATGTTGATTAAAATGTGATTAATCGCACAAGTCTGAGTAATGTGATCAAAAGGGCCTCGTGTGTAATCAAGACTGTTACATGCAACAAAGATTTTTACATAAACTACTGTATACATTTCCATACAAAGTAAATCCACAAAAAGATGGTATATTATCCTGTTAGATAATGTGTTCAAATCTCTAGTCTCATGTGCTCTCTTACCCTTACACTGAGGTGAATGGAGCGGGTGAGAGGGTTTTCTTCTGCATTAACACAACAGATTTATAACAATTATGAAGCCTGTCTGACCGATGCCTCTGCAAATTCATCAAAACAAACACTTTTCACAAGCATAATTTATTCTTTCAACAAACCAAATGAGACAGTCACAGTATATCTCTAACGCTGTACTCAACGATGACCAAAAGCCCAAATAAAACCATTAATTATATCAGATTTATATGGTAGAATTTTCTGTTTAAATGTCAGATTGCAAATTTGTTGACCTGGCTTTTGGTTAATATCTCGGTAATTACTAGGACTATCCTCATGGAACAAAACTGGCACAGGTTTCAATATGTTCTCTATCAGTACAATTTAACAAAAGTAAAATAATGTTGCATAATTTCTTAAAAAAGTGGTGCCATTACTCAATTCCTAAACATAATTGTTAATTCAGTTGAAAGGACCTAAAGCCGTGAGATTCATACGGCAAATTTGTGGATCCATTCCCTGACAAATATGAATGGGTTTCAGAATAATAAAAAATGATGACCGTTGCCATAGCGAGAAACAATTTAAAATAAAATATTATATCTTTTGAACTGGAAAAAGTCCCCAAAATGTTGCATATAATAGGAAGCTGAAACGCTATAGGGCGCCATAAAGATCAGGAAGGGACAGACCAGATCACAGCTAAGAAACTCTGAGGAGCACATCCATTTTCATGAAACACCCCCATGAGCCTGTCTCCAGAACTATACTTTAACTTAAATGTTCTAATCTTATGCTAGGCAATCTTTTTGAACTTTGAACTACAGTAAAAAAAAGAAATGTTAAGTAAGGATTAAACAATGGGGAGCAATGCATTCGAGACTTATTGTTAGTGTGTTAAAACAGTGTAACACCCTGCTTTGTTTTGTTTAATCCACTTATACCATGGTCCCACCAACTGAAAATAGTTCACTTTTAAATCTATAACCTCATGGCTGTCCGCAGATGTTCAAAGCAGTAGTTATTTCTGTTTTAGTTGAAGCTAGTCCCTCCTAACAGTAGTTTACCTGTTGCTATGGTGATGCTCACAGCGTAGTGATACAGAGCTGCGATTAACTCCTCCCGGACCTACATGTGTGGTTATACGAAAATAATGCACAGTATTTAGCATTCAAACAGACTAGTTAACCCTAAATAAATATATTGTCTTACCTTTTTTCCATTTAAATATTTCTTTGTTAAATGAATGTATATATTTTCTATAGATAATCTTAAAATCTAAATCATTTGCTTTGGATCAACATAAAATTATTATGTTATTAAAATGTGACAAATGTTTATTCAGGGATGACGTTTCATTTCATTTGTTTTTGTTATAATGTTTCATTCATTGTAAGGCTGTCTCGATATGTGCTCCTCCATGTTTTTAAAATCCATACGCTTACCCTAAACTCGCTCTGTTATAATGTTGTTTCCTCATCAAGAAAAGCCTGGAGTTGTGTTTTGTTTCATTCACATTCTAACATGTCTTAAAGCTCCCAAGAGTCCATTTTGTGTAATATAGGACCTTGAAAAAATATATACACACTTTTCAGCATTTCCTTTTCAGTTTTAACTTGGAAAATATGGTATGTGCAACAGCAAGACTATTAAATTATGAGAAAGTGACAGGGAGTAACAGCTTGTAATTTGCAATAAGCTTGGTGCCAAACTCACTTATATTCATTCGGTGTGAGGAGGAACTTTTGTGAAATCTCAAAAAACCTTAAAGGGGTGAAGAAAAAACAAGCCCAGAGAGAGTAATGTGGGGGATTAAATAGATTACAAAAGGATTAAGCTGGTGCAATGGGGGAGGAGGATGATAAAAGATATTTTGGATGTCAATTAATCAATTAAATCAGGACTGCAGACAATAGGTAAAAAACAAGGTGCATTGTCCACCACTTTGCCTTCATGTAGATGTTATTTCTTTGTCTAGAGATTAAACCTATATATCTCAAGGAAGACAACTATAGGCTACATTACAGGTCAGATCTGTGGAGAGGCAACCCTATTCATCAAGAGAGTTATTGTATTTTTGAGTAATAGAAACACCAGTAATGAATACATACTAGATGGATCTGTTTAATGTCATACCATGGAACGTTCCAGGCAAAGCAATAACATCTCCATGGAGACAAGCAGGTGACGAACCCTCTACCAGAAAAGTTGCGCAA
This sequence comes from Taenioides sp. WSHXM2023, assembly GCA_029959045.1. Taxonomy (NCBI): domain Eukaryota; kingdom Metazoa; phylum Chordata; class Actinopteri; order Gobiiformes; family Gobiidae; genus Taenioides; species Taenioides sp. WSHXM2023. Next base: position 6,112,705 of record CM057105.1, read on the forward strand.
TGGACCTTTAAAATGTTTGGGTTCAAAATGCGTTTAGAAAAATATAACGTGAAAAGATGAATTAGATAAAAAGTCCAGTTAAATGGGTGACAGTGGCTTAGTTGGTTGAACAGTCGTCACCTTATAACCAGAAGATTGTATGTTTTCAGCTTCTGTAAATGTTTTTAAAGATGCACTGTGTAACTTTTCTGATACACTGCTATACAACATTTTGAAAAATACTCATTCTTACTGTCTTACTGTGAGTGGGGCGGCCTCAACTCCACAAATCAGTAATTTGGCCTGGTGGCGTTACTTGCTTATACTATTATTGATCATTCCAGGCAAAACAGTAATATCACCATGGAGACAAGTGAGAGTAAGAGTTACATAGTGAAGCTTTAATGTAGTTTTAGAAGTAGAATTTATTCCTGTAGGTACTGGTAACACACATATATTATATTTCTTATAATTTGAATCTCTAAATACATGATGTTGTCTTTTCTACCAAATAAAATAAAGAATTGCAGAAACTTTTTGCTCGAATTTGTACTGGTTTGTGGAAACAAGGTAGCAATATATTTTAAACGTATAGCTACACTGTCACTATAAGACGTATATAGGTGTAATACAGTAAATAATCTATAGTAGAGTGTCCGTGGTGTAGCAGCTCTGGTCCTTGAGGGGTCACACCGAGTGGACAAACTGTGACAGAGAAACTACATCAGGACTGAGCTCTGACAGAAATGTATTAGTAATGGCACAGAGAGGAAAGAGGGAGGAGAGAGAGGAGAAAGGGAGGAAAGAGAGAGGGAGGGGAGTAGATGTGGGAGGGGAAAGAGGGAGTAAGGGTGGAAGCAGAAGAGAGACACCGAGATGCCGCATAAACAAGGGAAGAGAGAGGGTGAGAGAAGGAGAGAGAGAGAGGGAGATAGAAAGGAACAAAGGGACAGGAAGATGGAGAACAGAGAGGGGGAAAGAAAGTGGGTGAGGTCGAATAGAGAGTAGAGACAAAGGGATATAGAGAAAGAAGAGGGTGAGAATGGAAGAATGAGAGGGAGGGGGAGAGCAAATGGAGAAGCAGACAGAGAAAGAGTGGGATGAGAGAAAATGAGTAAGAGAGGACAGGAAATGAAGGGAGGAGAGTATAGAGAGAGGATGAAGAGAGAGAAAGAGGGGAAAGAGGGAAGAGCAGGAGGAGAGAAATAATATAAAGGAAGGTATGGGTGAGGAAATATCGAAATATCGATATATTTTGATCCTAAACTGATGATACAGTATCATTATCATGGGCTGCTGTATCGATATACTGCCAAAAGTATTTTTAGTATCTTTTAGCTTTTTTTGGGGGGAGCGAGAGGAAAAGGGGGAGGAGGCATAGTGAGAGGAACAATAGAGAGCAGATAGACAGGAGAGAGATGGAGGAGAGACAGCCCAAGTGGAAAAAGAAGTGGAAAAAGAAGGAATACAAGAAGGAGAAAGAGAAGGAGGGGGGGTTTAGAGAGCAAGGGTATGGAGAGAGAGAAGATTTCTAGTTTTTCACCATTCTGCTTGACAAAAGAGAGATAAAGACAGGGCTCAGGGGGCAGGGGATAGGGCGGCACTGTGATTGTCAGGGAGGTGTGCAGAGGGAGCCGGGGGCATAAAGAGAAAGAGGAGAGGTGAGAAAGAGAAACAGATAAAGGAAACATAGAGAGGAGAGAGAGAGAGAAGAGGGAGGGACGGAGAGAAAGGAGAAAGATGAAGCAATCATGGAAGCAGGAGAGAGGGAGTAGGAAGAGGGTGAGGAGAGACAAAGTGCATAACAGAAAAAGAGCAGGGGCAAAAGGGAGAGAGAGAGCAGGGAGAGAGAGACACAGGTAGAGAGAGAGAGAGACAGAGAGCGAGTCAGAGAGAGAGAGAGAAAGGGAGACAGAGATGGCTGAGGGCATAAGGAGAAGAGTGGGTAGAGAGTGAGGGAAGAGAGAGGGAATAAAAGAAGAAAAAAAGAGAACAAGGGCATTCTGTATATAGAGGGGAAAGACTTCTAGTTTTCCACTCTTCTCCTCGACTAAAGAGAGAGATAAAGATAGGGCTTAGGGGGCAGGGGATAGGGCACTGTGATTGTTAAAGACGGGCGCAGAGGGAGCCGGGGGCAACTGTCGCCCGCAGGATAAGAATGGGAGACAATAAGAGGGTGACACTTAAAATCTCATGGGTGCTTTTGAGAAACGGCCGGGTGCTCTCACCCCTCGGGAGACGAACCTACTGGGACACAACAGGCAGCCGCTACGGATCTGTGGAAAGCTGGAAAACGCGTTACTCTAGGATAAAAATTTGAGAAAGCAAAAGTTTTCAGAGATTCTAGCATTTGGGTGTACATAAATAAATGTTTTTGAGCAAAGTGATAAGAAATAGTGCTGGAATGTTGTTTACAAGAAACATTCGGAGATTCTTTGATGAGAAATGTCAAGGGTACGCCAAGGGTTTATTTAATATCAAAGATAATGAGGCATAATTATGATAGAGCCATTACAGCAATTACAGCAAAATACATGTCAATTTGTATGTCCAAATTGTCGCGTTGTTGCTTAGTTGTTATAGTAGGAAAACGTTCAGTGAATTTAGGGCCATTATCTTCTGTGTTCAAGCTGATGCCATCAACGTTCCCTGGGGGTATGGTGCTAACTGTAGGCACTGCTCTGTCTGAGGCTTTTTAGGCTTTAACTTTAACACAATCTGGGCAGAAATAATTTATTTTTAGCTGGAACTACAAAAGGTGAGATGATCTGTGCTGTTTCCGTTAGTCACTCTCACCTTTTTGTTGAAAATCAAACTCCTAAACAGGACCATGAACGATCATATTGATTACGGGCTCTTGAAAATGTGCTGTTTAAATCCATTTTGTATTTTTTCTTGAGTTTTTAGATGATCTTGAAACTTTTTTGTTCATGTGAGCATTGTGTCACCATGGAAACTGCTGAACCTTCCGCCATAGACATTGGCCTACATGCAGAACAACCCCAGCAGGATGTCACAGCAAGGTATCACTGGGACTTGTATTTATTCACAAGAAAATATTAACAACAAAGTAAAATGTTAAGAAAATATTACATTTCCATAAAATTGTATTAAAAAAAGTAACAAAAAACCTTTCTACATGAGTTGTTTTTTTCTGTAGTGTGTTTTACAGTATTGTGAATGATGTATATCGCCGTCTCTCGCTATTTACCAGTCTCTTGCTGTTTTTGTTACTTATTTAGAATTTATTATTACCATTTATATTTTTGCTCTTTGTATTATAATATCTTGTGATGTGTGAGCTACTGTGTCCAAATAATTTCCCTTGTGGAGCAATAGTTTGTCTCAGTCTATGTATTTTCCCGTAGATATACACTCGTGTTCTTAATAAAGTCATAGCACTCCCTTCAGAGCAGTGCACAGTCCCCATGCTCCCACAATGCACCATGTTAATCCCTGTGTTCACATGTACTAGACTGCGACAGACTTAAAAATGCTGACAAAGCCAAAGGAGCCATCACAGCGTCAGGGAGTGTCCAGATCCTGTCTACACACAAGGCAATCACATATAAGAGCGGTAAAGGCTCATTTCTCTGGTGCCGTGGGAAGGTGTAGAGATAGTATCTGCTGTAAAGAACCACTTCAGTATTCAGAAATAATTATAAAATTATCAAAAAATTATCTCTACTGACAAATGGCAACAATTAGATGATATAAATGGCAACAGGAAGTTATGATGTGGAATTTAAGGGTGCGTTCACTTGCACTCGTTCACTACATCATAAATGGGACTAATCTGGGACTAAACCGGACCAAACTGGGATCAAAGTGGAACTAAACCTGGAACTAAACCAGTACCTAAACCTGGAACTAAACATGGACTAAACCAGGGCTTAAAGTGGAACTAAACCTGGACTAGAACAGGACCAAACCAAGTCTACAGTTGGCCTTAAACTGTGTTAAAAAAAGCACAAATGTTCACATGATCAAAATTTGAAAATGTAAATGCATTTTATATATATTTTATAAGAACATAGACACACTGTGTAAATCCCTCTATTCTACTTTCAAGGTGGACCTGGTTTTATCTGTGCATAGTCGAAATATTGTATTGATAGTGAGTAATATGAATGGATTCTGTACATAAAAACTAAGAAACTTACACAAAAAATGTGGTAAAAAGAAATAAAATCTAAAATTGGTATGTCAAGATAGCACTGTCAATAAAGTAATACATAGATACTAATCAATATTAAAACTGCTATCAGTAGTTTTTATTTATTATTTATTTTTATCTTTTCAGAATAGTTTTACAATGATCTTGATCTATGTCAGAAGTTGTATAAGACTATGTGGTAGTATTTATATTGTGTAGGTAAACTGTGTTTGTTATTATTATTATTATGCTATAAATCAGTATCAAGCATCTAGCCTTTTCCTTGACACCAAAACCAAGGTTGAAATTTTAACATCGCAGCACAACAGGATCCCAAACCTCCATGTGTTTTTACAGGGCTGTCGTATAAAGACGGACTCGCCTATACTGCTGCTGTTTCTATTGTAAACCATGTCCTTTCTATTTGCCACTGCCAGCCCCACAAATCCCATAACAAAGCTATTTTCTCCACACAAACAGCCCCAGCTAGTCCTTTTGAGAAAATGAACTCATTTCACAGCATTGTCGACCTTTTCTGTAACAGTTCTGTTTTGGTTGTTTTATATGGACTTCTTACAGCCCAGCACTAGGCATACATCCACACAGCACCAGCAAAAAGCAATATTCTTTAGAAATAAAAATGATCCTTTATTTTTTTCCCCCCTCAAATTCCCTTCGGTTTATATTTGAGAGTAATTCTTCACACACATATGGGGGAGGTGGATTCATCACAGGAGCAGTCAAAGGCCCAGAGTGTGCTTTAATAGTCGTGCGGATTCTGAGTAAATAATGAAAAATACACGATCATTTGTTTTAAGTTTTCTGAGAGAGAAAATACAGTAGATCATGTGTAGAGAAAGAGCGGAAGATATCAAGTGAACAAGAAAGATGGTAGAACTTTAACTGTGATTGGAGGTCCACCAAGATAATAAATGAACTCATGCTGAAGACAAGTTGGAAATCAGTAATACTTTAATACTTCTACTGCTCCTGCTACTACTACTACTACTGCTACTACTACTGTTGCTACTGCTATTGCTAAAAATACATTGCCTTACCTTAAATTTTCCTCGACTTCTTGTCTCCATGGAGATAGATATAATTAAAGCCATACTGTTGAACCCTTCTATTACCCTGAAAATATATATGAAATTATAAATACTATAAAATAAAAATAATACAGCTGCTGATGCTACTGCTGCTACTACTAAAATGTCTAGTTGTATGCAGAAATGTTTTTGTCTGGAATGTTCCACAGTATAACAATGCTTTTACTGCTACAAATACCTCAAAAAACACATTCTTGCAGTGAGCAGAATCTCACCTTCGAAAGGTCTGGTGCGGTTGACTGCTTGTCTCCATGGAGATAGATTAGTTTAATGCCATACTGTTGAACATTCCAGGCAAAGCAATAACATCTCCATGGTGACGAACCCTCCACCAGAGTCACCTTCAAGACCATCAATTAACCTCTGAATTTATAATACACTAGAGTGGCTGGTACGGCTGCAAGATTTAAATCAAATTAAAATTGCAATCTGTATAGACACAACTGACAATTTGCAAAGGCTGACATTTTTTAAGTACCATAATTTCTTCCAGAAATAAAAAAAATATCCTGTCTTATTCTGCATAACAACTGCTAAGTTTAGATCTGTACAATCTCCATCTTTGATTCTTATATTAGCATGCAGGGGCGTCAGGCCGGGTACTGTTTACCCAGGGCCCAGAGCAGGGAGGGGCCCTTCACAAAATCTGTAATATGCTATTTTCATATTTTCATATTTTCATACAGAGAACATGTAATACTGAATACACCAAGATTATTTGTACTCCAAGCTCAGAATTTTGTACTACACCCCTGTTAGCATGTCAGTTCATATTTGTGTCTTTTTGTCAATTCTTCTGGATGTTTTAAAAATGCTGCTTGTCTCCATGGAGATGTTATTGCTTTCCTTGGAATGTTCCATAGTATGACATTAAACATATCCATGTAGTATTTATTAATTACAGATGCTTCTATTGCTCAAAAATACAAACATAGATACATACAATTCCTTCTGTGAATAGGGGCGACTCTCCACAGATATGAATTGTAATGTAGCGCAGTGCTGTAACCTGCTTGTCTCTCTTGTAGGTTTAATCTATACTGTGGAACATTCTAGACAAAGCAATAACATCTCCATGGAGACAAGCAGGTAACGGACCCTCCACCAGAGAAGTTACGCAGTGCACCTTTAAATGTGAACTTTGAACACAATCCTATATTAAAACAAAAATCTCAAATCAGATCGCAAAGCTTGGCAGAAATATTGCAATTAAATTTCACTCAGTACTTTATTTAATTGTTAACTCAAGCCATTGTCACAAAAAAAGAAGAAGAATATGCGTAAATACTGGTACATTTCACTGCCTGTTGTATTGAGTGAGTGACAGCAGCAGATGGAGCTCATGTAAACTCCAGTACAGCTCCTCCTGGCCCCAGGCTCCGCTCTCACTGCCGGGGTTTGGGATTTCACAGTGGGCTGTATTATTCCACTAGAATCTCTCCCCAAATTTTATCACAACATAGAAAGATAATGTATTCCCAAGAACGCACCAAGCAGCAGTTATAAAAGCAGTTTGAGCTGTGTTTTTGCTCAGGCTCTATCAGTGCTAGAACATGGGAGAGATGGGAGAGGAGTTGTATCACTATAATCATGTTTATAGACAGTAAAACTACTCGGGTTTAACGGACAATTTTAGAAGAAGCAAGACTAGACGGTGCAAAATTACAAATGGTAGCACTTCATTACACATTACACATTAACCAAAACTGGCTACAATAAAAGCTTTTTTATTTCCATTTTGGTTGTGTTTATTGCACAGAAAAACATGTGTCTCTGTAAATCTGAAAATGTTGTTCTTTTGGCTATAATATTCCACAGTATGGCATTAAACATATCTAGCTACATGGAGAATGTTTCGAAGAAGGATTTTAACTGCGTTTCCATGGAATCGTGCAGACGTACCACCTTCAGAAAGTTAAATACTGGACCTTTAAGGGCCCATGTTCGGTTGTTTTCTGATGTTGTTGTTGTGTTTTGTTTCATTCACACATGTTTAACACTCAAACCCTGCATATTTAGTCTGAGTTCTTCACTCAAACTGAAAACACTCTGTTCCACCTTGTGATGTCATGTGGTGAATACAAGATGTGCTCCACTGTGTTTTTAAACTCTGTACGCTTTCACTGGAATAAATTGGATGATTTCAGCCCTGGAATTGCCAGTCTCTATTAAATTAAAGGTAAAAGGAGCTGCTAACTTGAAAACTACCACTTACATCACAAGGTGGAACAGAGCATTTTGAGTTTTGTAGATGTAGACAGACTAATAATAAAGGGTTACTCAAACATGTGTGAATGAAACAAAACACAACTGTTTTTGAGGAGGTAACGCCATTATAACACGGCTTAAAGCTCATAAGAATCTGTGTTGAGTAATATAGGCAAGTGTTACTGAAATATTTTTGCAGAAAAGATAATGAAATGATCAAGTAAAGTAATTGCAACTTATTGGAGAAGGTACTGCAGTGTTTTGCTAAGTGACACAATGACAGTACCTGTATGTTGGCTGAGGTTTGATCTGGGGACCCTCTGGTTGGCAAACTTCAGCTCAGTCTCATTTGAAGTTTCTATCAGGTATATGGGCAGTAGAGGATATCCCTGTCACTCCGGATGCTGTCAGTCTCTTGTCAGAAGTTTCATGGATTGTGGGCCAGTCTTTGGGGAAATTGCTTTTGAGAGAGACAGGGTATTTTTCATTTGAGCGATGTGAGTGGCACCTGGTCCAATGGGTGACAGAGACAGAGAATGGTGCAGTGTCTGGATCTCAAACAGGGAAATCATTACAATATAAGTTTAGAAGACTGAAAAGACTATGTGTCATACTGTATCTCTATGGCAGGTCCTATCTGGCTCCTATAATGATGTTATATATCGCTTCCTTTTCTAATGCCACGTTTTATTGAATTTATTGTATGAGGAAAATGTATTCTGAAATCCCTCCAATCTCTTCATACTGAAAGCTTTAAAATTAAATGTAAAATGTCTTCTAGTCTAAGTGCAGAACTATAATGACACCCAGATTTTAACTAAACAAGGACGAGATAAACAGACATACAAAAATATAAGAACATACTTTAAATAAACCTCCAACACACCCACACATCAAAAGTGAGCATTGTAAAAGGGATAAAAGATCTTCAAAAGCCAGCTATTTCAAACATAAAAAATAAAAGAAGTCATGTTGTAGCCACTCTGTAGTGTTGTTGTACCTTTGGGCAAAACACCTCACCCATCTTGTTGCATGTGAGTGTAGCGAGTGAGTGGCTGATCACAGCAACTGTTGGCACACATGAGCAACCATGCTTCTATCAATGTATCCCCGGGCAGCTGTGGTTTAAAGGTACACTACGCAACTTTTCTGATGGAGGGTCCGCTACTTACTTGTCTCCATGGAGATGTTATTGCTTTGCCTGGAATGTTCCATGGTATGGCATTAAACAAATCCATCTAGTGCTATAGCGTAGGGCTGTAACCTGCTTGTCTCCGTTGTGATAGGAAGGTTTAATCAAAAGCAATAAAGCAATAGCATTTCCATGGAGACAAGCTGATAGCGGACCTTTCACTAGAAATGTTACACAGTGAACCTTTAATAATGTATGTAACTGTACAAACTTTGCATCATGGCCTCACAAATAATCAAGATCACAATTTGAGTTGTAAAAATGACCAAATCACAATTATTTAGATAATAGAATGTAGAAATACACCAAAATATCTTGTCTTTGTATGGAAAAATCTTACAGGTCTCTGTAGTTTAGGCCTGTACAAACATGTGCTTTGTGCCTGCTAACACATAGTATCTTTTGACTCTACTGCAAATACTTTATGTCCAGAGATTTAAGATTTCAGCGTAGGTAAGTAAAACACACATCCCCAAACAAAATCACAAGATTTAAAGTGTGAAATCGTTTCATCTGGAATACAAAGACTCCTAAGCTTCTGCCAGCCTCAAAACACACACTTTCTGATGCTATAGCACGCTTCAGTGGGCCCTACCATTCACAGGGACAGCAGGTCAAAAAGGCACGCAATGAGAGAGAAAAACAGGAAATAAGATTGGGAGTAGAGGAAGGAGGAGAGGAAGGAGGGATGCAGAGACGATCAGGAGAAAAGCCTGGTTCACAAAATCACAACAGGTCAGAGCAAGAGCAGAGTGAAGAGAAGAAATAACTCAGTGGGTAAATACGAGGGTCTAAACAGCGCTACTGTGGTAGAAACTGAAATTGGATTTAAAACGAAAGTGAAAAATGAAAAGTGTATAACGACATATAGTCAAGCAAGTTTCGTGAAAAGCAAAGCATGTTCCTAAAACTAAAATCTATATATATTGATGTGGTATACCTTTTTTTAAATTGTTATTCTTCTTATTTTTTATTAAATGTGTTAATAAATATTTGACTTCAAGATAATAATAATAATAATAATAATAATAATAATAATAATAATAATAATAATAATAAAAAAGTATAGTAACGTATAATCAAGCAGCAGTTTCATGTGGTATAATTTTCTTTTTTATTTATTTTGTATAACAGATGCCCTCCCCGAGTAGCCATATTAGGGCCAGACTCCTCCCTGTATCAGTCTGGAGTCTCTTAATCTCATAATCTGTACTTTTCACTTTCTCATATGGTTGGAGGGAATGAGTAAACCATACCACAAAAATAAATGAATGAATATATACATAAATAAATAAGAGGCAAGAAAGAAAAGAAAGAAAGAACAAAAGAAAGGAGAGAGAAAGAAATTGTCAAGGAGGACTCAGTCACTCAAGCCATTGTCTTCTTTCTCACCCAATTTTATTCTATCATAATGTCCATGATTACAATTGAAATCAATGAAAACTGTTGTATTAATACTGCATATTAAGAACAAAAATCTGTGAAAATAAATAAAAAAACAACAAACAAGCTCCAGAGCATAATCACACTACATAAAGATACTGCGCACATCTTGAACTGTTATCTCATCTATCCATGGCTTTCAGAACGACGAACTACAGCAGGATCGTAACAATTCAAAACAAAAAAAATTATATTTCAGATGGGGGGAAAAGGCTTTAAAATGCTGCATAACAGGAAGTGGAAAGGCGTGAATAATGAGAAGAGTTGGAAGTCTGAGCTCCTCTAAATTAGGCAGAACTAAGAGGCTAATAAAGATGTTTATGATGCAGGCTGATGGTGAGGGATGACTCAAAACACAAACACTCGAGAGATATTATGTGTAAAAATAGAGCGTGGAGCAGGCCAGTGATGAGAATGGGCCTTTGCTAATGGGACTTTAGCAGCAGATGGATATGAACGAGGAGGATGAGCTGAGGAAATATGTGTTGCAAAATGCTGGTGGTTTGGTTTACTCTTTGTTATTATATTATATTGTGATGTGTGAGCTACTGTATCCAAATTATTTCCCTTATGGATCAATAAAGTTTGTCTAAGTCTCTAAGTCTATATAGAGAAAAGGCATTAAAGGTATTTTAAAAGGCCCAACATTCAGTTCCACCTTGTGATGTCATGTGGTACAGGAAGTGCTCCACTGTGTTTGTAAACTCCACACACCTTCACTAGAATCACTTGGATAATTTCAGCTCTAAGATTGACAATCTCTACTGAACTAAAGGTAAAATGGAGCTGTCAACGTGAAAACTACCACTACATGACATCACAAGGTGCAACAGAGCGTTTTGAGTTTTGGAGATGTAGGCAGACTAATAATAAAGGATTACTCAAACATGTGAATGAAATAAAACACAACTCCAGGTAAGTTTTTCATGAGGTAACAACATTATAACATATCTTAAAGCTCATAAAAGTCACAGGTCTTATAAAGTTGTGCTGTGTAACTTTTCTAGTGGAAGGCAAACCACTTGTTTTTCTGTAAAAGTTGAGGCTTTACTAAGAATGTTCCACACTATCGCATTAAACTGATCTATGTCCATTGACCATACAAAGACAAGCAAATGACACCACCAGGCCAAGTTACAGGTAAGATCAGTGGAGCAGTAAGCCCTCTCACAATAAGAATGCATGTTATTTTTTTGAGTGAAATAAATGTAAGATATGAACTTTCATTAAAGCCACTTACTGTGGGACATTCAAGTACCAAACATAATACTGTCTCCTAGAAATAAAGGATCTACTGCCAGTGTACACAGTTTATAAATGAAATATGAAGTTCTCTGGATTTCATTTAATCAAAAATATTGACAGTTACCATGGAAACCGGTCGATAAATCCTGTTTGACATTTGTCGAGGCTGAAGTCAAGGTCGATCTGTAGATGAAAACTTTAAGTCCTTGTCATTTTGGTAAATAAAATACATGAAAGAGATTAGAGTAAAACGTACAGTGTAAATAATCTGTATAGTTATAACTTTCCTTATGAGCTTTGGAGAGGCACAAGAATTAATTCATTTAAAAAAACTCATTTACATAAACTCAAAAGAAAACAAACTCTTACTATATAAGGATAGAAAGACAGAGGAGAGAGACAAAGAGAGAGAAGGACAAAGAGAGAGAGACAGAGAGAGAAAAAGAGACAGACACAGAGACAGACAAAAAGTGAGAAACAGAGAGGGAGAGAGAGAGACACAGAGAGAGAGGGAGAGAGAAAGAGAAACGGAGAGAGAGAGAGAAACAGACAGAGAGAGACGGAAAGAGAGAGTGTGAGGGGAAGAGAGACAGAGAAAGAGAGACAGAAACAGAGAGAAAGAGAGAAACACAGGGAGAGAAACAGTCAGACACAGAGAGAGAGAGAGAGAGAGAGAGAGACGGAAAGAGAGAGAGAGAAACAGTCAGTCATACAGAAAGAGAGACAGAGAGAGAGAGTGTGGGGAGGAGAGATAGACAGAAAGAGAGACAGACACAGAGACAGAAACACAGAGAGAAAGAGAGAGAAAGAAACAGACAGACAGAGAGAGAGAAACAGTCAGATAGAGAGAGAGAGAAACAGAGAGAGAAAGAAACAGTCAGACAGAAACAGAGAGAAACAGTCAGATAGAGAGAGAGAAACAGAGAGAGAGAGAAACAGTCAGACAGAGAGAAAGAAAGAGACAAAGATAGAGACAGACAGTCTGGAGCAGTGGCCGTCATTGCCTTAATCCTCTCGTCTCTTCTTTGTGATATGAATATTTCCTCTGAGAATGATTTCCATTAATAATGCAGTCACACTCCTCTCCTCCGTCTGAACACGACTCCACCAAAACCAAACCAACAACACCACATTTTACACTTCCACCTTCCTTTTGCACATCAAAAACACCTCTCCACACTGCTCTGAGGCACAAGGTCAGACTGGTTAAGAGCTTACTGATACTCTGCGGTGGCATCAAGCTGGGGGGTGTTCTACGTGTATCTCTATTGGTAGAATGTTTAGGAGTTACCATGGTTACACAATACACACATTAGCAAACCTGCGATCAATACGAGGTCCTGTTTATGGGTTTGATTTTCAACTATCTTGTGCCGGTAATGGTATTTGAGAGAGACTTGGTTAGACTGTGTTAAAAAAAAAAAAGCTGATATTAAAGTCTAAGTCTTGAGTAACAGATCCTCAGACAGAGTTGTGCCTACAGTTAGATGATGATACGGAAGATATGGAGCACATGTTGTCCTCTGAAAAGTGTATAAATAAATATGATTCTTGTGTTGTGTTGTGTTGTGTTGTGTGGTGTGTTTGCCTGGGTAAATGTCACAAGTCTTCGCCTGAAAAGAGATTTGAATTTACATAAGACGCCAAGCGCACACATGTCAAGCTAAAGGGCACCAGGTCAGAGGCAGCTATTAGCCATGTTTATATAGAAAAAAATCATGTTTAGTTGTGTGTGTGTGTATTTCACTACTTTATTATGTAGTACTAGTGGTGGGTTATATGAACAGAGGTGAAGAGGTGAAAAGTGAACAGCTCAGTATTATTATATTAATATTATAACTGTCTGATAAGAAATGTGCTAAAATGTGCATTCCCAGTGTAGTAACGTCACTGCATTTATACTTTCAAACGTTTCCAATGTCAAGGCTGCGTTCCCTTAAAAAAACACTAGAGGGGGCACAAAGTTAGTTTGAGAATCGACCAAAACAGACAAAATAGAGCAACAAACATATAGTTTTTAGATTGCATCTGTTGGAAAAGAGAGGAGAAAATTTTGTTCATTTGTTTATTTATTAGGATCCCCATTAGCTGAACCCGAGCTGTATCCTGTATTTAAAATATATACGTATTTAAAAATTAATTATTTTCATTTCATATAAAGACATGTCTTAAAAGATGTATAAATAGTATAGTACAAATCAATTCACATCCAGTTACAAATCTTTAATATGCAGCGAGCAACTCATAATTACATAATTATGATTACATAAATAATTCGTTCATAGTTTCATCTCAATTAAAAATGAACAGGCATTTTATATCCATAATTGTAAACAAGATATGCAAGAGATAGTGGGAGGAAAGCACATTTCTACCAATTTAAATATTATATCTAAGCATTTACCAAATAGAATTTACTCAGAAGCATTTTGGTTTGTCTGTTAAAAGCTGAACCTTGTTTGGTCATTCTCTTCTTTTTTATTTTTATTATTTTTATAGATTTATTTTTAGTCTCTTCTTTAAAAGTTTAGCTTCAAACATCGAGCTGTGTTCACTACTGCCCCCAGTGGTTAGCCCATGTACTGCTCCACATATTCTGAGCCGGACCAAATGATGGACAGAACAGGTTATCGGACAAAAAGAGAGCGTGCAGAAATATTACCTTAGAGCCTTGTTTGGGAGAATACATTTTTGTCCAGTTGACAGAATTGAATTTCTCTTTTGTTATGGATCACACCTGGACGACAGAGGGACTACACTGACGTCTCCATCGCAAAGCCGCTAACCGCTCCTTTGAAGATAGTGAGGTACAGATCTTAGCCAAAGAAAAGAAATGGTTTGAGAGGAGAAATAAAAAGGCGATATTTATTATACGACAAAAGACGATCCTTCTTTGAACAGGAACAAGGGGCTTACACATCATCTCTCTCCAATTTACAACTCCATCCTCAGACCTAAATCAAAACAGGCTCAGTTCACACTCTAGTTGAACAGACCTAAGTAAAAAAAAACAAAAAACCTGAAACTGTAAACAAACAGATTAGTGTTATTTTCAGTGTGGTTAGCGCCTCCTTCGGGCAGATATAAGGCAATGTCTGAGCAGCACTGAAGAAGCCGCTTGGATGAATGGGCGAAATGTGTCCAGTTGGCAGTATTTAATTATCCTTTTGTGTTTTAGTATAGTTTTTATTTGTATTTATTTTAGACAGTATACTCAAAATGTTATGTATCTCCAAACACACAGGCCTGTCATGATAAATACTGATACTACATAGACTTATCGTTCTCTATATGACAGATGGAACAATCATTTATTGTGTGTATTTTTCTTTGTACTAGTGGGACATTTTTGTAGAAGGTTGAATTATGAACTAAAAATATACAACCTAATTCCTTAAAGGTGCACGATGTAACTTTTTGGTTGCGGGTCCGTCACCTGCTTGTTTCTATGGATACTGTATGTCATTGCTCTGCTGGGAATGTTCCACAGTACGACATTAAACAGTTCAACTTTACATTTATTCAATTACAAGTGGTTTTACAGCTCAAAAAATACCTCGAAAAACAGCCATTCTGACCTGTAACATAGATAGAAAGGTTTAATGCCATACTGTGAAACATTCCAGACAAAGCAATAACATTTCCATGGAGAAAAGCATTTGACAGACCCTCAACCACAAAGGTTACACAATGCATATTTAAGTGTTGCATTCTTTATTTATTTATTGCAGCTTGTGTTTTTTGTAGATTTAGAAGAGTTTTTAAACGTTATATTACGGTTTATCGTCTATATTTACTTCAACAGTATTTAAAATTTCAAAATGTTGAAATACTGTGACAGGCCTAAAGCAATATTTTCATTTATTTACAGTACAGACACTCAAAGCTCTCAGCAGATGAAGAGAAGGAACTGGCACATTCATACACCAGTGTGCACACGACACTGGGGGCAAAATAAGTGACGTGTCTTGCCCAAGGACAGAGGCATTGTGCAGTGATGTGAGACCAGCTCAAACTGCATAACTTCAGGTCAGTGGGCGAGCGCTTAACCCACTGAGCCACCTCTGCCCCTGACTTCACCTTTAGATGTAGAAGAGATTTCAGTGGTGGTTATAGAGATGTAAGCTACTTAAGTCTAGTCTATTTTTGCTTATTTGTAATAAATATAATTACGAAAGGAAGAAAAAAGAAGAGAAACTTGCAAAGAAATCTAGTAAATAAGTGATGTTTCGAATTGTTTGTGGTTCTTTATACAGTTTTTTTTTAATGATTTGTGAGATTCTTCAACCTCAGCTTAGCACATTTCTGATTAATTAAATTTCACAGTTGTAAATTTCCAAAAATAAAGACACTATTTCATTCGGTATCACCCAACCCTACAGCGTACACTTTGTTTTTGTTGAACCACAAGGGCAAAAATGCATATTAAACATTACTAGATACACTATGGACTAGCGTTGTTAAAAGTATCGAGAATCAGATACTAATTCATACTAAAACTAGTATCGAAACTAGATACTCATTTGAGCAGGTATCGATACTAAAAAAGTCACATTCACAGGACAGAAATGGACCTTTCCTGAAACTTTAGAAAGATCTTGAGCTAAATCAGGACAAGTATAAGAGCATGTAGACTAGTACACGCC